>WEIV01026475.1:360-33693 GCA_013390005.1 Calyptomena viridis
CAGGCGCCGGACTTGGAGTCGCGTTCTTGCACCAGAAGCTCGCCACAGCGGCAGCAACAGCGGGAAGGCAGGTGGCCGCAGGGCCATGGGGCTCCGCTGTGCCCCGGTGGGCTGGGGCTTGGTTCCCGCCACCGGGACGCCACGGGGCCGCAGCCGGCGGGGGTTCTGGGGCTGCGGCTGCATCACAGACAAGTCCCCAGGCGGCTCCCGCAGGCTGGAATGGAACGGACTGCGGCCCACGGTAGTGGGCAGACCCCGGGGCGAAGGCATGGCTCCGCAATTCCCGGGAGTCCGCTGGTGGGAACAACTCCGCGGGGGGGGGAAAGGGGGGCTGGGCCTGCGACACCGCACCGGGGGCAGGGGCCCGGCACCGTGCAGAGAGGCACATCCCCTGCCCCGCCGTGCACAGTCCTGCTTGTAACCAAAGAGGAAAAAGTTTTCCATAAAATAAAACCATAACAACCTGATAAATCATGAAGGCATAATCTCTCTTTTTAATGCTTTAAGAAGTAAACTAAAATTCTAGCTTGGGATTATTTTTAAACTCAGCTATAAAGGTGACTATTGGAGCAGTGTAATCTGCCCCTCAATTAGTTCTGTAAAAACCTGTTTTCTAAAGCGGTCTCTGTGTTTGAAATATTTTGGGTTTTTTTCCTTGCATCCTAAGGATATATTCACTCTAATGACGGTGTAGTTATCTGCTAGCATCCCCACAGTGCTCTTTATAAGTGAGTACTGTTTTCTGTCTTGGGACTGAATTGCTGCAGCTGAGTACAATAATTTGTTAGACAAATATTGCTACTGGAAACACAATTAAAGAATTTGTTATACGTCACTTTCTGATAGAATACTGCTAACATAACTGGTTAACCAGAAACATATTTGCAGTTATGTTTGTAACTACTTAACTACAGAATACAAGCAAAAAAAATCAGAAAATTGCCAAGAGTTGAATTGTCTGACTGTTCATTTAAGAAAGTAGTGAAAATTGAAGTAGATGTAAAAATCTTTCTGATAATTCTTTCTTTATTAATATTTTTCCATGCAGTTTTTATTGTCATCAGTTTTTTTCAGGGTAAGTGTTCTACAATTCCATAAAGTTTTACGCTAGGAACTTTTCCACTAATAAAAGTGAAATATGTCTGTATATTTAATTTCTTTCTTTTTTCTAACATTCTCAATATTTGTCATTACTCTTTCTTGTCTCATCTATGTAACTGTTTTAATTTCTGATGTTTCTGTGATTTTCATTCTTGGTTCTCATGGTTTCTCTCTTGGTTAACAGGGTTAACTTGTTATAGCTGCTGTAGATGATCTAAGAAACTAACAAGAATAAGGACCTGTAGGCACTTTTAATCATGTTCTTTTATTTCTTTGGGTTTTTTCCTTTTGTTTTTTTGTTTTTGCAAAGTAGTAATGCCCGACTCTTCATCTATAGCACTGTTTGCTGTTTACCTGAGCTTCCCACTTGGGATCCTGCTGCAAGACCATTTGGACAAGCGGAGTGTGTTGGTCCATGAGAAGAAAACAATTACACAGTGGTTGCTTGCCTTTTTGAACGGCATCTTTCAGTTTATTTCAGAATTAAATTATCTATAGATAGGATATGGAATAGTCATTGCAAAATACTTTTCAAAAATATTAGCATGTTCCTCAGCTTCCTAGCATCCCTTAATTAAATGCAAATTACCCTGAGTGGAAGGGTTTGAAGGAGAGAAGGTGGAAGTTTTGGAGAGAGGGGGTTTTTATTCATTAATAGTTTCCATCCCGTTTTGTTCATTTGTTTGTTTGATGGAGTGATGAGCATTACCATAAATTTTAGTGACATACTTGATAGAAAGTGACAGTGTCTCAAACTTCTCATAGGTTAATTGTCATTTGTTTTTCACGTATGAAAGAAACAGTATTATAATTGAATATCTTTTTGTTTACAGTATCCTGTGCTAGTAAATGTTCTCACAGAGATTTAAAGAGGCAAAATGCCTTTATTTTCTCTTAGATATCTGTAACTAATATAATATTATGATGATTGTTTATACTATATCTGAAGGTCTTTAATATCAGCTTCTCTTCCAGCTGTAAGATCTTCGAGTATCTCTTGGTTATGAAGATTCATTGACCCTTATAAACTATTTTTTCATTGTGCCTTTATTAAGGTGCTTTAATAGTCCTTTCCCTATTACTAAATTGTGTAGTTTCTCATTTTATTCTATTCAGAATTTTTCTTCACTTCCAAATCACAATGTCTTGATTTTTGATGCTGTGACACTCTCACTTCCTAGAAACACACTCACTAGCAAGGAAATGTCAGATTGCTCAGGATTGCTGAAATTTTCATGTAAGTATCACATCCAAGGTTTCCCTACTTGAAATCTTCACTTTCATGATGAAAAATTAGCCACTAGGTATATGAGAACATGCAAACAGTTGTGTATGTTAAACTGAAGGTCTGTCAAGACTAGTAATTAAGGGAGGGTTTGAAAAAGAATGGGCTGACACCCTCTCTCCTATGTATTCATATGGTAAGTTCTGTGGAAGAGGTATCTACTTAGAGAGTAAGCCTTAGAAGTGAAAAAGGAGGGGTTCATTCCTGAACATATCCTTGGGTATGCAGGTATACTTGTAGTGAGCACTTAGCTTTGATGCCTGCACATTTTCCATAATAGTGGAGGAAACAAGTTCTCTTAAGAGGGGGATTGTGTCTTAAATTTTCTCTAGATCAGTCATGAAGAGTACTTCAGGGGTGATGGGATATCTTCTAATGATGTTGTTCCTAAACTAGGCACCTCAGGTAAGTGCTTAAAACACAGCAGGATAAATAGGTCTCTCCTTGGACAATTAGATAATCATCCTGGTAAGAGTCCAGGGGATCTATGGTGCTCACAGATAACCAAGAGCTCAAGGTTCTGAAAATTTAATTTCCTCTGTGCTTTACTTCTAAAGAGAAAGGGAGAGCAAATCTCCTGCAGAATAAGAAGATGAAATTCTCAGAGCAAAGCCCTTGTGGATTGAGCTTACCTGTCTTCTGAGTTCACATGCTGGAGTGGCTCTAGAGGGAACTATTTGATATGTTCTGCTTCTCACAGGAAAAAAAGCTCATTTAAAAGGGGAAGGAGTACAGGATGAGAGGAAAAATAATTTGAAGAATTGTGATTCTGTGTGTGCTAAATGTTTGGGTTGCCTGGACTAGGATTTATACTTTTTATTAATTGGCGTTATATTGGAATATAAAATTATTCAAGCTCCTTTAAACTGAGTAATTTTTTATTGTTCTCTTAATATAGTCTTTTTACACAATATTGTTTTCTGTCATCTTTACCATGACGTTTAATGATTCAGCATACAAGAGTACACTTGGGAAGCCAGTTTATCTACTGAGTCTGGGCATGTGGAACTGTTTTGAACAAAGATAAATGGTCTCATTTTATTACAGGTATTTGTCAATAATAGCATCAGGTATTTCATGTACGTTATAACAAGTTCATTTCATTTGGTCCTTTCAATATTTTATGAAGCAATAGTAATGAAATTTATTAGATGCTAACTCATACTTCAGATTATTTACAATAGTCTATTAATTACAAAAGTCTAATGTTAGATAAATAGATGAGCTATTTTTGCAAAATGTTGCAAATTCCATTAAGAAACTGAGAAGAAATTCTTTAAAAGTATGTTGAACTCCATATAATAGTATGACTTCTTCAAATTATTCATACTAAAAATTTTGGTGCTCTACAATAAAAACATTAATTGCAATCATCAGTAGGTATGTAATAATAATAGTAATTTGGACTTTGTAGGTAAGATCATACATTTTGCTTTAGAATGTTTTCATATTTTCATGTGAAGCAAATTTCTTAATTTGTAGCTGCTCAAAGATTTTAAAATTACAAGTTTTGGTATTTTTCTGTTATAACTAAGATCTCATATTTGGTAAAATAAAACATAAAGATTTAAGTCATACTGCTAGCAGCAGTAGTGGTAGGAAAGCTAATCTTTTATCTTCCCCATTCTTTGAAAATTGGCACAATAATTTGTTCTTGAAACATTAGACTAAGCCACCAATTAGTTTACATTCATAAATAATGTGCAAGTAGTGGAAGAATGAGGAAAATAATATCCCTAATGTTAATTTAGGAGGTAGGAGTTTAGATTTTTACATAGTTCTCTATCTGACTGAAGGATGATACTGGAAATTGTACTATAGCACTTATCTTTAGGATAAAGAACAAAAATACCAGTCTATCAATCAGGTCTGCTATAATGATTTGTTATTTAATATCTATAAATTTCTATTAAATCTAAAAGTGTTAAACATTAGGGAAGAATTTTCTGACTTATGGAATGAGCTGTCAAGCTTTATCATAAAAGAAGTGTGACAAGGTATTGTCATGGCAATGGCTGCATCATCACAGATTGTGGATTAATTGTACTTCCCCTGCCACTTCAACCAAGTGAGAATAATTGGCTGGCAAGAGAGAATATCTTTGTTTAAATCTTAACAGCAAAAAGAAGCTATTAGCAAGAGGTAGAAGTGAAGATACATACGCTGGGTGAAGTAACTATATTTCAGTTAAATTATGATGTGTGGATTTGGAAACTTTTCTCAGTCAGAAAACATCCACTTAAATAGACTGAAGAGCCAGCAGCAAAGGTTTGCATAAATGTCTCTAATGGGAACTGATATTTGAAAGCAAAGGCTAGTGGGACTGATTACTTTTCTCATTAGGCAGCATCTCTAACAAATCAGATGTTGCCATAAAACATTTCACAGAAACTGTCTAATTGAAGAATAAAAACGGGAAACATACCATGAAATTAGCATAGATCCATGCAGGATTGAAATCAACAAGCATTTTCATCTCATACTAATTGACAAAAAGCAGTGCCACTGCAGCACACAATTTCATGTGCAATTATTATTAGAGGGACAAGTGAACACATTCTGAACTACAATTTTCTCCTCAAGTTTTGATGTTGAGTGGTACCCAAACCAATGTCTCCTGTAAGCGGAGTTTCTCTTTTTAATACTGTGCAATATATCCTTTAGCAGCATCTTTCCTTTTTCAAAGCAAAAGGTTAAATGAGAGCGTTTCCCTGCATAGCTCTGGGCAGCTGTGCAGAAAAGGAGTATAAATATTTCTCAGGAGAGAGTGTGGGATGAGCTCAGTGTGCTGGCACACTCCAGCACATTGGGTTCAGTGCCACAGAGCGAGGTAGCTACAGAGGACACATGGCCCTGAGGCCAAAGTTGGCTGCTCCAGGCTCTCTCTGCTGGTAGTGGGGAAAGACATTCTCTTCCAGAGGTGGCTGGAGGCTTCTGATCAGGGGCTGCTCTGAAGATGTTCTTAACAAGTACCGATATACTCAAAGGCAGACAGAGGGAGAGGAGGCAGGGCTGTTCATGGGGCTGCCTGTAGCCAAAATGGACATTTACTTTTGTCAATCAGACCAGCATTGCTTTAACTGGCAAGCTGAAGAGAGTGCCCAAGACAAGTTGCTTTTTAGAACCCCCAGCACTTTTTGGTGAGAAGACTAGAGTTCAAGTCACTTTTTTAAGTCAAGAAAAGAAGGAAAATCTGCTGTCTCTTTTATATTCTATGTGAATACTCAACAAAGCAATTTGTGTTTATGTGTGTGACAGCATCAATTTGGCTATCTGGGAATTTATGTAGCTACCTGTTGTGGTTTTAAGTAGCCGGAGTTTTTTATTAGCTGGGGGGGGCTATGAGAGAGGCTTCTTTAGGAAGCTGCTGGAGTTTTTCTCTGCTCTAAGCTACCTCAATGTCTACTGCTAATGTCTCTGTGATAACATATTTAAGAAGAAGAAAAAAAAANAAGCTGTTGTCAGTATAATCCACAAATTCCATGGAAAAAAAGACCCCACGAGGAAAACTGGGATGGGGCTCTCTCTTCTGAGCAGCAGCAAAGACAACGTCTGACCGTAACCCCCCGCTTCTCCTGCCTTCCCAAGCTGCTGGGGGAAGGTGAAGAATCTTAAAAGGGAGGGGTGGGGGGAGAAAGGTGTCTGTAACAACTATCAAACTTCTCACTCTTAAACTCTTAAGCTCTGATTTTAGTAGTAGTAGTAAATACTACGTTCTAAGTTAGAGCCTGTTTTGCTGGTGTGAAGTAGTTAATAAACAGTTGCTTGTAATCCTTATCACAAAAGTCGAGGGGGTTTTTTTCCGTTCTCTGAGACGTTTTAGATCTATGTGTGGGCTCTCGGCTTTTAGCCAGAGTCAAACCATAATACTACCTCACTAGCATTAGTTCTTCTGTTCTCAGCAAGGTAGTGAACATTAAGAAACTCTGGACAAATGAACAAATATCTCTTTGTTATGTGCCGGTTTTGATGTGCTTGACGAACATGGAAGTAGTATATATCTGGGAAAACAGAAATACAGCAGCCCTTCTTCAATGCCTTCTTGAGTCCCTTCAGCCTCACCTCTCCTTGAATGTATCCAGGTTTGGTACAAGAGCAACTGAAGCTAGGGCTAGTAATCAGGTTATTGTTGATGGGTGATACTTGACAGATTTTTGACAGTTACCATTTATCAGGCTCACACATTTTGTGCAGATGTATCTTCAACAGAACTCCTAGCTCTAGCTGAGCTGAGCCTTATGCAAGCTTTCTGGGAGACTTATCTCTCTTTTTTGTTTGGTTGGGAGTTTTTTATATTTTATTCCCTTTGTTATGCTATTCTTTTTCTACTAAATTAACAATAAACAGAAAATACACTCCACTACCAGGTTGTCCAATGAAGCATGACGTTCAGTTTCCTTGCAATTTCTATTTTAGCATAATTCATACTGAATTGTTTAAACATTTATAACATTATCCAGCTTCCCTCATTTCTGCTAATTTATCCACCTTCTGTAGCAGACAATGGTAAAATTTAATATGTGTAATCCAAGGAACCAGCTCTTGAAATTCGTTATAAAACTAGACTTTATTTTGTTGTTGCTGTTAATATTCCTGTTGAAAAAAATTGAAAAAGTGTTAAAGTGCATCCTCCTAATTACAACTCAAAGCATGTGTGGGTTGCTTTTATAGAAGGTTTCACATAGGTTTCACATAAATGGGCAAGTGAAGGGCTACACATATAATTTATCTTTTGTAAAGGCTTTGACACGTTCCTCCCCAACATCCTTCTCTCTAAATTGGAGACAGATGCATTCAGTGGGTGGAGTGTTGGATTGATTAGAAATTATTTGGGTGGTTGCATCCAGAGGGTAGTGGTCAACAGCTCAGGGTTCTGATGGAGATCAGTGACAAGTTGTGTCCCTCGGGGAACTGTACCGGGACTAGTGCTATTTAATATCTCCATTAATGGTATTGATGAAGGGATTGGGTGTGCTTTCAGCTTTCAGATGACACCAAGCTAAGTGGGGCAACTGACACACCTGAAGGATAGGGTGCCATCCAGAAGGACCTGGACAAGCTTGAGAAGTGCACCCAAGGGAAACTTGTGAGCTACAACAAGACAGAGTGCAAGTGCTGCGCTTGGGTCTGGGAAGCCCCTGGTATCAATCCAGGATGGGGGATGAGCAGATTGAGAGCAGGCCTGACAAGAAAGACTTGCAGGTGCTGGTGGGTGGGAGGCTGGACATGAGCTGACAATGTGAGCTCACATCCCAGAAAGCCAAACATGTCCTAGGCTGAATCCAAAGCAGCATGGGCAGCAGGTCCAGGGAAGTGATTCTGCCTCTCTACCCTGCTCTGGCAGACCCCATCTGGTGTGCTTCATCCATCTCTGGGGTCCCCAAAACAGGAAAGACATTGATCTATTGGAATGTGTTCACTGTCCACAGGAGGGCCCCAAGATGGTTAGGGGGATGGAGCACTTCTCCTATAAGGAAAGGCTGAGAGAATTAGGATTTTTCAGCCTGGAGAAGAGGAGGCTTCAGGGAGACCTAATTGTAGCCTTCCGGTACCAGAAGGGAGCCTACAAGAAATATGGAGAGACAGTTTTACCAGGGCATGTAATGACAGGACAAGAGATAATGGCTTCAATCTGAAAAAAAAGTAGGTTTAGATTAGACATTCGGAAGAAATTCTTTAATGTAAGGGTGGTAAGGCACTGGAACAGATTGCCCAGAGAAGTTGTGGGTGCCCCATCCCTGGAAGTGTTCCAGGCCAGGTTTGATGGGGCTTTGAGCAACCTGGTGTACTGGAAGATGTCTCTGCCCATGGCAGAGGTTTGTAACTAAATGATCTTTAAGGTCCCTTCCAACCTAGCCCATTCTATGATTATATGAGTTCTTATTCACTGGAAAAGGAATAAGAGGATAGTGAAAGGTCAAACCCACTGCTTCACATACCAATATTCTGCTTAATGCATGCAAAGATACATAATAAAAGAGAAAGCAATTATCAGGGTAAATTTCAGATTATAACAATTCTCATAAAATAATTAAATGCTCTGTTTGCTCTGATCAGTTATTGTGCTGATGGTATTCTACCATGATGAAATCTGTGGTTTCAATGAAAAGATTTTTTAATGTAGGTAACAAATGTTTACAAAACATTGGCACAAGCCGTGCTGCAGTTCAAAAACAATGTGTGTTCTCCTGTGTAAAGGAAAAAGATGCAGGATAGTAGCTACTTATATTAGCACTAGTAGAGAAACAAGATAATTAAAGATAACTAGGAAGATAATTAAATGAAAATAGAGACTAACCTGATGTGCTTTAGGCTAAGTGCAATAATTAATCTTGATAGATGGTGTATAATAAGGGATTTCCAGTGCAGTCTCCTACACTAGCTGGCTATGATGAAATCACAGTTCTTTGTGCACGAAATAATTAGACTAAAGTGAAATGTTCCTGTTAGACTAGCAGAGTTAGATCTTCTGTGGAAGGTGCATTTTAGAGAGCAGGCAGGAAGAACTGAACTACTCAATTAGCTATGAAATTTCTGAGGCTTGCAAAAACATAGGAATCCTTTGCCCTTCCCTGCTTTTGGCTTTCAAAGAATGAAAGATGCTGAAGTGCTTAATCTGGAGACTAGAGATTCTCTGTGGAGGAAAATGTTCATTAAACAGAGGGTAACTGGTCACTGGAACAAGCTCCCCAGGGAAGGGTCGCAGCACCAAGTCTGCCAGAGTTCAAAGAGCATTTGGACAAAGCTCCCAGGCATATGGTGTGATTTCTAGGATGGTCCTGGCCGGAGTTGGGCTTGATGATCCTTCCAGATCTGGATGTTCTATGATTCTATGAATCATGATTGCAAGGCTGCTTTAATCCTTTTGTAGAAGGGAACACTTCTTGGGAGGAAAACTTCTTTCTTTCACAAAGTATCAAAATGTGGGCCTTGGAGCATTTTGCAGTTTGGTTGTTTATTTAAACAGATTTTAATATTCATAATCAGAATCCCTAGACAGAATAAACTGAGTGAAACTCTGCCAGTTTGTATCATAGGGGATGCAGCTTGTCTTGTCTGGCCTCATGCAAACTACTGGCTATTTTGCAAGTCACAGTGACCCACACTTGCCACTTTGCCATCTATGCTGTAATTATTTCCGTCATGGAAAGCAAAGGGAAGGCTCAGAGGATGCTCTGCAGCAAGGGAATGGAGGCTGAAGAATTTTTTCTGTATCTCAATCAGAAAGGTCTAACAGCAAATATTGTAATAAATTTGCTTTAACAATATGGTAGAAATAGGAAGAGAAATATAATTGGCAAGCAAATCTTACATCCCTTCCAATGGTGGGAACACCACCACCATGCAACATTGGAGTGATGCCATGAAATTCCCACAGACACCAGCTATTGAGAGGTTCAGTCTTCTTCCCATACTTTGTTTTGTACCAAAACAAGCTTCTATCTTCTTTTGTCAGGGTGGGATGATGTCCTCTACAGTGCCACTGACCAGCCTGGGACATGCCAGCACCTGCCTTTGCAGTACTGCATGCAAGGCTATGGCAGCTGCTTGTTCTAAGGCTAATTAAGCCTTCTCAAGCCTCAAGTGCAAGGCCCAACAGAGCAAATGGGACCACAGTGCTTTGCTTACCTCAAGGAACCCACTACAGAGGACTGGTTAGCTAGTGCAATATTGGGTAGGACTTATATATATATATTACAGATTAATTCCCATACCAAGGTAACCAGGGTCTGAAGTAAATATTTCAGGCTATCATCTTCAAAAATATCTATACCATATGTAGTGACATGCCTTGTGGACATCTGGACCTGAATTTCAAGCTCTTTGCCTCATGGATATAAAAGCATTTAATCTTATGGAACTTTGGCAAATATGAAGCATAAATGCTTCAGGAAATGTAGCCCATTTCTAGGTCTTCTGTTTTGCTCCATTCTATTTGTGAAATTCTGTAATTCTCATTTATTTATAATTACAACTCCTGTCTTTTTGAGATGACAAAAATTACATAATCATCTGGTTTTCTCCAACACAGAAGTAAACAACTGTGACCATGCTATATGAGAAACTGCTGTGAAATCTATTACCAGTAGGGATAAAGTATGAAATTCAATAAATTTTGGTTTTATGCTCTCCAGTAGGAGAACTCAGATTCTGGTAAGAACTGCAAATAAAAATTCTGTCATATGCAGGGAAAAAAAAAATTGTACTCTTCCTCTCATTCAACTGAAAGGAAGAAACTGAGAAATTTCCTGAAAATTTAGTTGGTAGTCCTCCACTTTAAACTAATAATCTCAATAAAGGTTTGAATAAAATCTTGAGGCCATTTGACATTTTCTTATTGCTAAGATTTCAAGGAGTTGGTATGTACAGGGTTTCCTTTTTTGTTTTTGTGGTGTTGATTGGTTTTTTGGGAGTTGTGGGCTTTTTAGATTGTTTTTTTTCAGGATTAAATATGTGTATTTTTGAGGAAATTCTTCATGTTTGAAAATCCTGGAGCACTGAGTTTAAGATGAAGGTGTCTGACAATTCTGAGGAAGAAAAAGTTACCACGATCCTGCTACCCATCATATGATTAGATGGGGCAGTACTTTAATAGGAAATAAAAGCCTCAGACAATGCCAACTAACAACTTGGGGGGTACCAAGCTAATGGAAGAGAAATTAATTAGCAATGCCTATGCTACTATTAAGCTTTCATGATAATCCAGTGAAATTCAAATAAATGGAAATATATCACTTGAGGATGACTTGCTATTTTGAGATAGACCTGTAACATGACTCTCTTGATGATCTGTTCACCACTGTGCTTTATATGATACATTTTATTAATTTTAAGTTTAAAATGTGTGAAGCATAGTCCTCTTTGGCTGGATTACTTTACTGAGAATTGTCCCTCCGGCTCTGAGCTTTTCCTAGTATTTTTCTTCTTTATCTAGTTCATATGACAAACTGCCTTTCACCTGGGACTTAATAACATTCCCTCTGCCATGGCTGTTACAGCTTACAAAGAAGCGCATCTAAATTCCTCTAGTTTGTGTATATAAATATTGCAAAAGGGTTTTTTTCGAAGTTATTTTATTCGTGGATGTTTCGTCCCTGGAACAGTTCAAAGGGACTACAACCAATAGCTATTTGAGCTCTCTTTTGCAGCAGTACCTAACAGCACATGTACAGGTCCTGCTATGAAAATTCTTTCAGACTAGAAGGAATAACCTAAATCAGACTCCTAAAATAGAATAACACATTTTTGTTTTGAAAGACTGAATATGGTCACATTGACTAGCAAGCCACTTCTCCCAAGATTACATCTAAACTAGACAAATATTACACTGTTTTTATTTGTTCTTTACAGTGGAAAACGTCACAACTGTGATTTTCAAGGTTACAGGTGAAGTTCTAAATTTTTATTTTATCATAAAAAAAACCAGAAAAGCATCCTACTTCAACATAGATGTTTTCTTGCAACTTATGAGTCAAATAAGAAAGAGGTGGGAGAAGACAATTGAACCTGGAAAGACTTCTAACACTCACTCTAGAAGAATATGTCATCCAAGAGTCAGTTACCAGAAGTAGGTATCACCGCAAGTCTCCATCAAAAACACCCTTACATATTTTGAGAATTTTGCACTTCCTAGGGTAGGTATTCTCACTGAGCACTCTTTATTCACCTCAAAGATGCAGGCGCTCTACACCCATGGAAAAGAAAGCATCCTGCCTCTATAGGGCTGAAACGCTCATCAACATATTGTAGGTAATTGCTAGGAAGTACAAGCTGTACTTGAGATACGCAGTGAAAGCCCATTGGAGCAGATATTGATGTATTTCTTTAATGACAGTAATTTTTCTAAGATGGAAAAGAAACCCCTTATAATTATATGAAATGCTTTGCATTTTTAGTTTCAGTATGCCTCAATGCCATTACACAAGTGAAGAACTGATATTTGTTTAGTTCAGAAAGATAAATGTGGGGATAAATACAGCAGCTGTGAGTTGTACATGCAATGATATTTATTCCTTGTATTACTGTATCATGAAGGCGCATGGAAGGACCCATCAGCTGGAAAAATAGAGCAATCAGATATAGTAGGAACCTTTCAACATTTTTAGACATTACGATTTCACTTGAATTTATAATACTCTAAAACAATTTCCTGTTTCTTTATGATTATATTTGAAATTTCTCTTAAAAAAATTAACAAAAAATTCATTTAGACTGACTTGTTATAAAAGTGATGAAATCTTAATAAGCTATTAAATACAGCAAATTTGTAGCTCTGTATATTTGTTAATTAATTAACATTTGTTTAATGTTTTGACCATGACAAACACCATGAAAGCACTAAGCACAATTAGTCACCCTTTTGCAGATTTTAGTTGAAAGAATTAGCTCAACTGGATTAGAGGGAAAATAATCTAAGTAGATAGATTTACAAGGTGAGAGTTGTATTTCATTACTGTAGGGATAAGAAGTAATTCCTACTGTTAAAAGTAGATTTATAAATACTAGAGAAAAAATGAGGAGCAGTGTTAAGGACACCGTCCGTGTGTGTAACATTGCCTTTGGCATCTACAAATGGGACACCGCTGTATTGGTTTTTCATGGTAAGGATTTGGTAGTGAGAGAAAGGAGGACTACAGGAGTAGCTTCTCTGAGAGGCTGCCAGAAGCTTCCCCCATGTCCTACTGAGCCAATGTCATCTGGCTCCGAGGTGGACATGACACTGGCCAAGGCTGAGCTTATCCATCAGTGATGATGGTAACACCTTTGGGATAACACAGTTAAGAAGGAGGGAGGAAAAACACTGAGCAATAGTTGCTGCATTTGGAGAGAGTAGTGAGAATATGTGAGTAAAAATCCTGGAGACTCTAAGGTGGTTGCAGAAGGAGGGGGAGGAGGTGCTCCTGGTGCCAGAGCAGAGATTCCCCTGCAGCCTGTGAAGGACAGCAGGAAGAAGCCCAGACCAGGAAGATGCCCAAAGGAGATTGTGACCTCTTGGAAAGTCCATGCTGGACCAGGCTTCTGGCAGGACCTGTGGACCCATGGAGAGAGAAACCCACACTGGAGTAGGTTTGCTGTCAGGACTTGTGACCCTGTGGGTCACCAACACTGGAGCAGCCTGTCCCTGAAGGATTGCACCCCTTGAAAAGGTAACCATACTGGAGCAGTTCATGAACTGCAGCCTGTGTTGGAGGCTGCATATTGGAGAAGTTTGTGGAGGACTGTCTCCCATGGGAACAACCCACACTAAAGCGGGTGAAGAGTGTGAGGAGTTCTTGCTTTGAGGAGGAAGGAGTGGCAGAGATAACGTGGGATGAACTGACTGCAGACCCTACTCCCTGTTCCCCTGTGCTACTGGGGGAGAGGAGGGAGAGAATTTGGAAGTGAAGTTGAACCTATGAAGAAGGGAGGGGTGGAGGGAAGTGTAGCCATCCCCTGCCTGGGCTTGCCGGGGTAAGTGTATCCCCTGCACTCCCCAGGGGATGGCTGAGGGAAACGGAGGACGAAGAAATTGCTGACGGCTCTTCCCGGTTACATATAATACAAGTTTATTCTCTCCAGAGGCAACAGGCCACCTGGAGGGTCCAAACTTATGGGGGATAACCAGGGAAAGAGCCCTTCCCACTTCNCCTTCCCACTTCCGGCCCCTGGTTCTTATAGGGGCTCCAGCCAATGGGAAGGGAGAACAAGGGAAGGGACAAACCATCTGGGGTGAGGGGTAGGGCACATGTAACAGAACATACCATAGAACAGAACAATAATATACAGTGAGAAATATATGCTAATTGCACACCACCACAGGGAAGGTGTTTTAAGATTTGTTTTTATTTCTGATTATCCTACTCTGATTTGATTCATAATAAAATAAATAATTTTTCCCCCAAATAGAGTCTGTTTTGCCTGTGACAGTCACTGGTCAGTGATCTCTCCTTGCCTTTATCTCAACCCATGAGCCTTTTGTTATATCTTCTCTTCCGTGCCCTGCCAAGGAAGGAAGTGATGGAGCAGCTTAGGTAAGCATCTGGAATCCAGCCTAGGTCAATACCTACATTTCCCTGTTATGTGACATGACAACAGCAATAGGGTTGTGCAGCTTTTTGATTGTGCCTTCACATGTCACATCAGCAATTTCTTTCACTACTCTTATACTCTCTATTCTTTCATGGTCATGCTTTTGTGGATTTTGATCCCTACTTCTACTTATTTACCAACTCAGAGCAGTCATTGGCATTTGATATGTCTAAGAATAAAATCAAGAACCCTTTATTTTAACCCCCTGCATCCTACAAGCCGGAGAGTTTCCCATGACTCTTGCTGCATTCATACTTGTTATAGTTGAACTGGATTTCCTTCTTCGTTTCTGAAGACGTGATAAAGAAAACATCTCTATCCTGTCCTATTCTCAACCAAATACTTCCCTAGTCTTATCAATCTTATCTAAAAAAAAAAAGTGTAAGAAAATTGAGACAGATTGCAATTATTTTATCCTGGTACCAAGTAAAATTATAAATAGGTGTATTTTCCTGTGAGTGTTAGTCTGTAGTTTCTCCAAAATCATTGTGAAAAGGATGTGAGAGGAATGGCACATTTGGGATGTTACCCTAGGTAGATAGTGTTATAGCAGGGAACAAAATCTGAAATTATACCTTTATTTATGTGTAAACCGTTCTTCTTTGTTAGAGAGAAAAGAAAGAGGCATGTATAAAGCATTGAAGAGTAAAAGGCAAACCTCCCAAATACCCAAGACAACCTCTGTGATTTTGGTTTATCATCTTGTTTACTGAAACTGACTTATTAATGTTTAAAATCGCCCTGATAATGTCTGCAAGCAGTTCACTGGAGTTTTAAATAATGTATCTTGGTATTTGGCTAGAGCCATACCCTGTATTTCTATTTGATGAATCTAAATTATATTTTCCTCATGGTGAGGCCATGGCTGAAAGTACTATATTTATTGACCAGAGAAAAAAGGAATTAAATATTGCTCACCATCCTAAAGAATGTGAAATTACTGAATGGTATCTTGCATCTTGGAACTTTAATCTCCCAGGTGATGACATTCGGTGCTTTCACATAAGTTTCAATCATCCTTTCCAAAATTAGAAATTTGTTCCCTTTTAGGAAAAAACTTTAAATCAAGACCTCAAAACATTCACTTTTCTGGGCAGCCCCTAGGAGTCACTGCACACTAGATGCTGCATTAGATAATCAAATAGCAAGTCTTTTTCAGGATTGAATACAAATCCATCCAGTTCTTTTACTAGACCCTGGTACATAATGTTGATAATCTGATTATTGTCTGTTTTTTTCTAAAACAGGATAAAGGGGTTGTACCACAAGATCATCCCACCATGCATAAATATTATTACAGCTAATTAAAACATTTTTAAGAGCCACTTTGTATCTGAAAATCAGAATTGTTTGAGAGTTAGCTAGGTACTGCTAAACTATCAAGCATCCATGATTAGGTGGATTTTGTATTAAGTGCTTCTGAGTGAGCACCGAGTCATGGAGAAAATAATACATTGCCATCTATTGGATTATTTTTGCAAACTTGGAAATAAATACTTTGATTTTAACAGTTGTTTCTCTTGATTTTGTTTCTTTTAGCAAATGTTTTACCACTGGTTGACATATTGCTGACGTGTCTCTAACTCAGCATCAGCCTACAAGTTCTGCTTTTATCCAGCACAGACAGCTGATGTTCCCTTTTCTCAGAACAGCCTGTTCATTTCAAAATGTCTAGAGAAAAAGCTGATAGTGGGATGCAATCTCAGTTAACAGAAATCACCTCATGTCAATAAAACTGTCCCGCCAAAACAGCCCTCAGAGTTGTCTCGGATCTAAGAATCTTTTAATTGTTTTGTTAATCTTTGTCAGAATAAACAGGAAGCATCTGGCAACATCTTTCTTTGTCTGTTACATTAAGTTGGCCTGATGAATCTCACATTGAATTGCTGTAATATCAGATCATGCGAATGATATACATCAGTGACTGTCAGTAACTGCTGCAGGACAGGGATCCCCACAAAAAAACCGTGTTCTTATGAAACAGTAGAAGTTAATAATTTACAACTGCTGTTCAGTGGGTGAAAATTGTGCAAAGAAAACAAAAAAAAAACAGGAGAACAAAGAAAAAAAACTATTTACTGGAGTGAGTTCTACTGTCAGGTACTCTTGCTAATGTCAGTTTATTTGCCTTGCTGTACTTAATATCTTTCCGTCCCACTAGTTGCTCTATAAGTGACCTTGTGCAGTTACATAGTGCTTCACAAATGGAAAATGTTACCTTTTCTGATGCTGTAGCACAATTTACAATGATTTTGAAACACTATTAGCAATTCTACCATGTGGTGGTTATCAAGTAAAAGTGACCCTTTTTCCCTTTCCTTGAAAGTCTGTTATACCTGAAGAGATTGCACCAAGGGTCACTTGATATTTTAAAAGGTGTATAAATGAACATTTCAGATAAGAATAAAATGGAAAGAAATTTTTCATTTTCTCTGGGTTGTTTTTTTTTTTTTTCTTTTAGTTTGATATATTCATTTAAGAGTCTTCTCATTTCTAAATATACTTAAAGAAATTAATATTTTTAAAGTGCTCAAAACCTGGGTCAAAATATATCATAACAATACTACTCAAATGGAAAGATTTTTTCTTATTGATTTAAATTTGGAAAAAGAACTGCTAGAGAAGAAAGAAGTAGCATTTAACAAGTATAATCAAAATAAATAATCTTATTCCAGCGTCAGATCACATACATATGGCACTTCAGAGTCATGATTTTAGTGGTTGATTTGGCAATGATTGGTTAGCAGTTGGACGCAAAGATCTCAAAGGTCTTTTCCAACCTAAATGATTCCATAATTTGATTAAAAATAAAATGTTTCATCCCTCTGCAATTGTCTGGTATACAACTAGAGCTAATGGGATGCTCTGCATGCTCAGTTTGCGGTATAAAGCAGTGTAGCAGCTGTAATATATGATGTGGTCTGGGACTGCACCTGTCACCTGCAGTGGGCCAAGAAACAAATTTTGAAACAAACATTGTTAAAGCTAAATGCTACAACTGGATTGGAGAGTAGTGAGCCAGACACATGAGGGCTTTTGTATATAAATACAGAAAGATTTGTCATGTTATAGAAAACTACTCCTTCTTAAGAATTAAAATTTGGGAGAAAAGACCATGCTCAATTTTGAATATGATGAAAAATGAAAGTGAAAATTAATCGAATAGCCAAAAGGGAAAGTAAGGCAGAATAAACCAACTGAAGGCCAGTCAGGATGTCCAGAATCAATTCTTTACTTCACAGCTCCCTATTCACTCTCTTACAGTTGTCAGCCAAGCATTGGAGTCCAGACTCCTGGATCCAATTAATGTGGAGCTGAGAACAGGGACAATCCATCTGAAAAAACAGCACTTCAGAAGTGCCAAAGAAAAAGCTGGAAAACAGCTCGAGCAACCTGGAGAGCTGCCTCATGCTAACCAACCACAGTCTGTATAAAGCAGTTCATCTCTGCTGTGCTTTATATTTCCTGACACTTCACAGAACTATACCATAACCTGCAAAGAAGAAGCAGGAGATGATCCATCTAAAGAGAATGAGAACAAAATATGTTTTGCCACCGGGATTCTTAATGCTGGAAGTGCACTTTGGCTCACTATGCTGGACTGCACAAAAGCAGCTAAAAGCCAAGAACCAGGAATGTAGGCACGTCTGCAGTACTGTGTATAGGGGTGACATCAGATCAGATAACCATCAGATATGCCTTCCATATAGAATCTGATAACATGAGTGTCTGGGCAGCTACTACAATCTGAAAATGATCCAAAATGAGGCAGGGCTGCTCTTTTGCAAGTCAGAATGAATATGTGAGGGGGAAAAGAAAAAAAAAGACTTTTCTGAAGTAAAGGTGAAAGGATGACCGATGTTGACAGATAAAATTATGTTCTCTTTGAAAATCTAATGAAGATGCTATCAAAAACTGATAGAAGAGATGAAACACAACTTGAAGGATGCTAGCTTAATAAGGAAAGAGAATAATTAGAAGATACTGAAAAGCAGAGTGATGACCACCATCTCTTTTTAAAAGAACAAAGGTGGCTGTGTGATAACTTTCTCCTGTGCTCATGTTTTTAAACTGATCAACTTTGTAGGATATAGAAATCACACTCTTAAACTGCCAATTAATCAATACACTTATTAGGAAGAAGAAAGTAAAAGAAAAGAAAGTAGTCCTTGCACTGGAGGAGCTTGCATTGTGAAAGCTGGCCAGACGGAAAGCTGGGATAACCCATGGATGAGCTAACTGTAGACACACAAGGCTTAGCCTTCCAGTTAAATAACTAAAGGAGCAGCAAGCATCTGGAGATGTATTGTTCCTATACAAGACATAGTCTTATAGAGCAATCTGTTATTTCCTAGAAAAGAACAGAAAGGAGATCTAGAGACACCACAGATGGAAAAGCAGATTGCTCAGGGTTGACAAAAGACGTTATACCCTTGCAGCATACAGAGAATCTGCCTGCAGATGGGTAAGGCCCTGGAGAAAATATATGTTAAACTATCCCTTTGATGGAGTTCACAGTTCATTAATGTGTGACTTGGCTGCATCTTAGTTGAGGTCATGAGAGAAAAACATGAGCAGAAGCTCATTGTGTTGGGAGATACACAGACAATTCCCTGCTTCAAGAAGCAGGAGTACTGTTGTTGCAGGAGTACTGTAAGTTTAGGTTGAACATATTCTGTGGCTAGCAAAAGTCAGACAAAAAGTTTCAGGGCAGACAGATTCTGACAAGGAGAGCCTTTATAAAAACAGTAGCAATACCTTTGCAAATCAGTAGTTTTCTAAATAAGGATTGGTGAAGGAGCTGTGTTTTGACCATTTTAGAATTCATTAATTTCTCTAGGAAAAATTGTAAGGAAAACTGACCACAAAAATTCAACTAGTCCCACAGATGTGAATAAAGCTCAGTACAGACAAGTTTATGATTGTTTGACGTCATTAGAATTGTGATGATGAGCTATTTTTACCACATTTTACATTTCAATTAATAAATGTAACTTGCTAAAAAGGAACATTAACATCTGAAGTTTTATTAGGATCAGATTTTGTAAGATTTTGATCTTGGCATGTTTTTAAAAGATGTCCTAAACAAGTTTCTAATGCATATCCAAAATGCATAGGTATTCAAGGTTCGCAAGAGACCAATAAAACAACCCCTTTACTCTTGAAAGATCTGATCCTACGGAAAAGTAATGTAACATTTTATAAGTCAAAATATTATGTTAAAGGTCCTTTGAAATCATTAGAGAAGCCAAAATTATTCTACCCTGGTCAGCAATGTAGAGAGACATTTCATTTGTACAAAACTAGCAGCGATAGTTCAGATGGTCCCCATACCCTAAATTGAAGATGTGTATTTAAAACTCTTGGATTTTTCTGCATTTTTTTTCCCAAATAGCACCACAGCAAATGAAACTCAGGTCAATGAGCTATCATTTGCATTATTTGAATGTTCATAGTCTTTCTAGCTTTGTGATGTTTTTTGTGTTTCAAGATTTAACACAAATGAGCGTTAGATGGACAGAAAACTCCATATTTAGCTCATTTAGTAACACTGTTTGCAATTTAGCTAAACCTGCTCTTTTAAAAATGTTTATACCTAGTAGCTGTCATCTAATATCTTCCACAGTTACTAATGGTTTGGAAAGTGCTTCACCATGTTTGTGTGTTGTAATCAATCATCCTGTTATTTTTTAAACAGTGAAAAAAAAACCTCAACTTGCTGAATACTTGTGGCTTTTCTGCTTTAATTTTAGCAATCTATGTTCATCTACTAATTGACTCAAACTGCTCTTATCTTTTTAATTTAATACACAAATAGCAACAGTTCCTTTTATTGTCATTACCTCTATTAGCCATGGATTTCTTTTTTTGATTACTTACCTTCCCATATCAAAATGTTAAAATCCTTAACTTTGAATTTTTATACATTTTTAATACATTTCTTTCTCTTCCTTTCATAAAATACTATGGTTTCTTATTTTGCTTTTGCTTAATAAAATTTTATCTAATATCACCCTCTCTCTTGATTATGGAATTTTTAGCTGTAAAGACATGCAATGAACTCTTCTCAAAAACCTGCAAATTCATAATTTTTCTATCTTCTTTTTTCAGCTATCTCAAGCTTTAGAAAGTTTTCCATTTAGAAGCAGTGGATATATATTTACATATATGATTAAGATGTTTCTTTGTTTGCCCATTTTAAACAAAAGTAGGTCAGGATCCCAGGCAATATTGAACTGCCCTGTCAAGCCATTGATGTTCCTTGAACTCTCATAATGAGATCTTAAGGAGAGACCTGGTGGCAGAACTAGCCATTTTAGGCATATATCATTTCCCAATAAATAAGGAAAAAAACACGCAGTATTAAATCAAACCTGCAGCCAACTTTTGTCTATACATCTGCACACTTCTTGAGCAGAAAAAAAAGTAATAGATTTTAAAAGATAATTAAATTCTTTGTAATTTTATCTTTGTTTTTTTCCTTGAGAAAAGTGAATCATAATCTGGAATGAATGGTTATGAATATTTATTACTAATAATTACACATATAAGCCCATAAAAAATAACTGTAAAAATGATGTTTTCATTAGTTCCATCTTTTACTGAAGGAAAATATGTCATTTTATAAAATCATAATAATGATGATTTAAAGTATATAGTCTTGGGGTAACTTCATCATGGATTGCCTGATAGCTCTTGGCAGACTATTGAGGTTATTAAAATGTATTCAGATTAGAATGTGGTATGGATTACATCATGCTACCTCAAATGGATATTTTCTATATATATTAATATATGTATAAAAATAATATAAGTAGGTTCAGTGCATAATAACTCAAAAACCTTCCTAGATACCAAGAACAAGCAATGCAATCTCCCTGTGCTTCATTTCCTTCACTGCGATGGTTTTCTTTTCCACTTTGAGTTGCCTATTTAGATGGAAATATCTTCAGGGCAGATACTGTCTCCTGTACTCCCAAGCATAATGGACCCTGATTTTCTGTACCTTTAGGGTCTCAGATAATACTAATAATTAACTGATTCACTTGATTTACGATAGGAATGGGTTTGAGCTACATAACATGGTTTCTGTTTTAATTAGTTTCTTGTACTGAAATAATAAGCAGAACAGCTTACTTCTTTCCTGTGTGCCAAAGTTTGGGATAGTTAGATGCCACATTTTCAGCAAAACTAAGATCTGATTGCTACAATAGAATAATTTCAGGAACATGATATATTAGAAGTGTTCTAAGCCAAATCTTGTTTATTTTGCAAATAACTTCAAAATATTTGTTAAAACTTTTTAAGAGGAGCTATTATACTTCCCTTATGCTAGTAAGTAATTGCCAAGTATTTGTGTACAAATGTTGGCTTTAAATGCCACTTAATTAGGATGGCTTCTCAATATAAGGTGTAAATTTGAAATCCAAAGGATTATTGTATTTTCCAGTTTATTATTATATGTTTCCTTTCACCTAAGATATGCAAAGTAATGACTTTTCAGAAAAAGGGCTGGGCCCTTGACTTAAGAATGATACTTGCAAATCTAAGAACAATTCTCAGATAAAGTGCTGTCTTTATTTAGGAGTAATAATGTGTTTCCTTGGTCTGGCACACGTCTTCTCTAATGGGTTCTGAAGCTTAATAAAGTCCTACTTTGTTACTCTGTTGGGCATATTTTCTCCTAGGCATAATAAAGAACTTAAACTGTGACTAAAGCTCCAAATATGAAAAATTTGCTCTTGCTGATAGTTACTTAGTCATATGAATATACATGTCAACATCAACAGAACTGTTGCCAGAGTAAGGATGGATGGATCAGCATATGTAATTGTTCCACGCTTGGCTCAGAACTACACTGCAAGTTGGTGAGATTGTTCAGCTACAAATGAGTAAAACCACGTTTTTTTCAGAATATCTGACTTTATCACTTTGTCCAATTGTAAAGTTCCAGAAAAGATTTTTGGTCAGATTGTGTTATTAACAGACCATGAATTCTGACAGATAACAGGACTGTAACAACAGTTCCAGACACCTGATTGACAGAGCCCTTTATTGTGCTGCTTTCAGGATGCAAAAGGAAAGATGCTACACAGATGATACCGGCTGTCTCTGTTTTTTCCTACTGAATAATATTAAAGGTAGCATAAATATTTCTTTTAATATTACTTTTCCAACTAAGTAATTGTTGTAATTTCCTTTAGGCAGTGATAAGAACAAGGCAGAATAGATTGGTTCAGGGAACAATCTCCTTTTTAAAATATGGCCCTCCCCATTGATGATCTGTCTTTGCAGTATAGATGGAGAAATGCACAATTGTAAAGTGTGAAATACTTTACCAGTCACACAGAAGGCTCACCTTCCAAATGATTTGTACAATTTCAAGGATATTATTACAGCTAGCCACCTCACTGCAAACTTAATTACTTCAACAGAAGTAATTTCTTTTTCATCCTTTCTAAGAGGTATACAGTTCCTGAAACATCTGTACACACAATAATTGATTAGAAAGTGCTCATGCATTTTGAGCAATGCTTGATTAAAGCTGCTGGAGTAATAGATGCCTCTGAACAAAAGTTCAGCCTAAATCCTAACTTATAAAGTCCTTCTGTAATAGCTGCCAGAATGGGGAATGCCATAGCTGGGTGAATCAGCAGCAGCCTGCAGCATGTACACAGGCCTCCCAATCACTCATAAAGACAAAATGCGGTAAAAAAAAAAAACCAACTCAAAATGTTTTAAAGGGAGATAATGCAAGATCCATACTTCACAAATGAGGTCTTGCTTAAGGATCTGGAGGAATGATATATACCATCCTGACAGAAATCCTTCAGGTGATGCAGTATGTTCTCTGCACATGACTGAGAATGAGAACTCCTTTAATAAATCTCTGGACTAAAAATCTGGGTTTTAAAACCTGGCCCTCTGTGAAAGTTTGGAAAGGATGAAAAAGTAGCATGAATTGTTCTGTGCAGGAAATGTTACACTTTTAAGCAGCTGGTAAAAGATCCTTTGTGAGATGTGACATGAATGTCACAGTGAATCCACCAACCTCACAACAGTATGTGTGAAATTAGTATGAGAATGTATATTTCTTGATACTGTCTGCCTCGAAGTCATATATGGAAAGACCAATGACCCAGAATAGCAGCAGCAAGCAAAGTGCTTTGTGCTCTCTTGCTCTTCTCCTCTCTCTTCTGGTGCCTGTGCTGTCTGACTAATTTAAACACTATGCATTGGCAAATTCTGGGCTTTGTCTGAAGCCAAATTAGGTTATTAAAATCTTTAAGATTGACCATCTCTGGACACACACTGTAAATGCAGATGAGACCTGGTCATTCTTGATTAATAGACTTGACACATTTTCCTACTATCTCTCTTTCTGACTATCTGAAGGTACAGCCCAGTTCTCTTTCCCCTCTATGCGCTGGATAGTTTAATTTCATATAGTTACCAAGTTCCTAATTAACATCTAAGTCTGTGCTGAACTAATTGATGCATGTTATTAGTTATGTTTTTTTTTTAGAGCTATCTAATAGAATAGTAAAAAAGAAAAAAAGTAAGTGTTTTTAATAGCAAAATTCAAATGCAGCCTTTCTCAGGTCAGTTTTGTCCTCTATTATCCTCTATTTTCACACCCTAGTTTTAGTCTTTTACTCCTTTGCACCCTGACTGACCAAATGTTTCTACTCTAGACTACAACCAGCTACAGGGATTTCAATAAATAATTTTATCTAAATGCTTTCTTCTGTGGCTCCTGCACTTTTCCTATATAGCTTGCAATCTTTTACATAAAAAGAGGTTTGGAATTGTTTTGGCTAACAAAAGCACAAATGAAAGATATGACCTCATTTTGACAGTGTGTTTGCTGTGGGAGATTCACATATTCAGAGAGAACTCTGCACAAGTTCTTACTTCATCCTTATTTGGAAATGCCTCCCAGTATAAATTCACAACTGAACTAGGGCATATGTGTATTGAAAACAAATATGTAGTAGAGGACTTTACAAGGATAATCTCTCTGTCCAGTGTAAATCTGCTCATCTCCATGACTGCAGCATAACTATGGCAAGCTAGAGTAGCAGAGAATTTCCATTATGAGACAGGTTTTCTTTCCAGATTCTGAAGTGCTTGTGATGGTGGTATGGTAGTTTTGACTATACCATATACGAAGACTAACTCGGAGAAATATCATATATGAAGACTAACTCAGAGAAATATCACCTGGACTATTTTGTAACAGTCTTAGAATACTACTAAAAAAAGGAAAAAGGGTGCTTTTAAAATATACTCACATTATTCCTGGCAGCAATTGAATTTCCACTATAAAAATCCATAGTATTCTCTAAGTATTAATAAGAAAGTTAAATCAAAACTTATTGTTTTTAAGTCCAACAGGTGTTTGCAGTTTTATCCTAATCATTCCTACAAATATAGGGCTTAATTTATGTGAAATTTTAATGTTTACAATTGTTAATATTTTAAAAATGTTGCATATTTGGAAATTCAGTCCATAAAATCTGGATCCTATTGTTTAGAATCACTCCACTAGATTTCTTCTTTCTGTGTTGCTCTTTCTAGTCATCTGCATTATTGAAGGGGAAGCTAAGGCAATATTGTGAATCACAGAATCACAGAATTACAGAATCACAGGGTCACAAAATTGGTAAGGTTGGAAGGATCACAGAGGTCTAATCTCGTCCAACCTCAAGCAGGGTCATCATCCCAGAGCATGTGGCGCAGGATTGCGACAAGACAATTCTTGAACATCTCCAGTTTGGGGGACTTCACAAAATCTCTGGGCAATATGTGTCAGTGCTTGGTCACCTGCACAGTAAAGAAATTCTTCCTAATGTTCAGGTGACGCTTCCTGTGCATCTATTTCTGCCTATTGTCTCTTGCCCTATTGCTTGGGGCACAGCTTGGATCCAACTCCTGACACCCTCCCTTCTGATACTTCTAGATAGATACTTATATACTTCTTGGTGAGGTTCCCTTTCTGTCATCTCTTCTCAAGGCTACACAGGCCCAGGTCTCTTAGTCTTTTCTCGTAAGAGAGATGCTTCAGTCCCTTAATCGTCTTCATAGTCCTCCACTGGACCTGGTCCAGGACTTCCATGTAGATGCACCAGGGCTGAGTAGAGTGGCAAGATCACCTCCCTAGACCAGCTGGCAATGCTCTTCCTAGTGCGCCCCAGGATACCATTGACTTTCTTAGCCACAAGACACACAACTGGCTCATGGACAGCTTGTTGTCCGGAACAATCTCCAGGTCCTTCTCCACAGAGCTGTTTTCCAGCAGGTCAGTCCCCAGCCTGTACAGGTGCATGATGTTATTCCTCCCCAGGTGCAAGATCCTACATTTGCCTTTGTTACATTTCAGATGGTTCTTCTCTGCCCATCTCTCCAAACTGTAAAGGTCCTTCTGAAGGGCTGCACAGCACTCTGGGGTATCAGCCACTCCTCCCAGCTTTGGGTGACCAGTGAACTTGCTGAGAAGGGATCTGCCCCTTCATCAAAGCCGTTGATGATAAGTTAAACAATATTGGGCCCTTGGTGGGGGCAATGAGCCTTGGGGGACATCACTAGTGGCAAGGCCTTTAACTAGACCCTTTGCACCTGATTATGATGTTCTGGGATGTGATATTCAGCCAGTTCTCAATGCACCTTACTGTTCACTTCCTGAGTTTGCCTATGAGGATGTTGTGAGAGACAGTGCCAAAAGCCTTGCTGAAGCTGAGGTAGAAAATATTCACTTCTCTCTCCTCAACTATCCAGTTGTTTCATTGTAGATGTTAATCAGGTTGGTCAAGCATGATTTACCTTTAGTGAATCCATGCTGGCTAATCCTGATCACCTTTTTGTCATTCATATGGATAGAGATGGCTTCCAAATTCACCACATTCTTAACCAATGTTAAAAATCTGTGTTCTTCAAATATTGGATAGAAACTGAAAGGTGTAAGTGATTAACGACTAGCAGGAATGACACTAGGATCAGTTTTCAAACATACTATGTTATTCTATATTACTTTGTGCAAATTTTAAGGCTGCAACACTGGTGGAGAGCAGAAGATTAGAACCCAAGTTAATTTTCTTATTTTATACTTTAATGTTCTAATACTTCCCAAAGGTATTTTCTCTCTGAAATAGACACAGTATATAACAATAGTTGGCTTCACTAACAGTTTTCAACTTGATTTGAAACGGGGTTTTTTCTTGGAATTATTTGAACTTAAAAGTGTTTAAGCACATGATTCTGCAGATGCAGATTTTCTGGAGGCAGAGGACGAAAAGGTGCACAGAACAGGAGTATTGACCCTCGCTACCAAGACCAGCTGGTCCAAGCTATGTTGTCATGTCACCATGTGTTGCATTTCCATCCCTACTGTAGTGAAATTCAGAAGTAGTTGGCCAACAGGCAGGCACACAAATCAAAAGAGTTCATGCTATTACACATTCACAAGATTTGCTGAATCGGGAACTTCAGCAACAAACTAAGCAAAACAAGCTTGTGGGGATGTGGGAAGCCAGAAATCAATGAACCTTGTGTACGGGTCATAAATATTTTTGTAGTTAATATAATAGGAACTGGCAATAAAGCACTAGGCTGTGGTATTTTTTACTCTACCATCATATGCTGCCACCTGCCAGACCTCATAACATTTATCCTAGCCAGCTGGACATTTCTGAAGCTGGTGAACACAGATTTGCTTTTCAAGTCAAGGGCTGCTTCCTTTTGCAGGTGTACTGACAAGACTAAGAAATCTCAGAAGATGCATAAAAAGGATTTTTACACGTTTCAATAGACACAACACAGGCTGTTTCCTCAAGTGTGTTTAAAAGGCCAGTGTCAAGTCAAAAACTGAGTCAGATTCTCTGAGTGTAGCTGCACTATTTTTATATACTGATGCATTTACAGTCTTAATTTCATGTACCTCTTCTTTGAATCTAGGAAGACAGTCTTTAAGGTGGAAAACTGTTTGTGGGGATCATTTTTCATCTTATCCTGATTTTTCTTCCTTTTGTCTTCTTTCTCTTTTCATCAGTGAAGGAAGAACAAAACCATGTAGCAACCAGAGAAAGAGACAGTTACATTTCAAATACATATAGCGGAATCTTTTCAACTGCTCATTTCCAGACACTGATTGGCCTTCTGAGAAAGCTTCATGACAGCTAGGAAGCAAAACTTGCTGTCACTATTACCTTTTTCATGCCCTTCCTGCCTTGTGTTCTATGGGAAGAAGGAAGAGAAATGGGAAGTCTTGTGCAAGTTTTTTAGTGTGAATTTTGATGAGATGGCAATTACAATCATCCTCGGGAGCTCTCCTAAAATGCTGTCTTCAACACTAAAACACTGGCTAATTTTTCTTCACTTGTAGGCTGAAATCGTGAAATATCCAGTAAGACCCTTGTCTGTATCCTGTTGCTTGAGATAGGCAAGTATATTTTTTTTGTTTGAGACATTTTGAAATACCTTAGACTTTATAAAACTATACTATAAAATAATCAAAAACGATGAACATGTGGATATATGCTTAGATAATTCATAATATTCTAGCTTTTTTCTTTTAAAAGAGACTTGTATCCAGCATATGGTGTTCAAATAACTTCTGATTTTCCTTTCTCTGGCTTAAATTATCCAACAAAAACAAACAAACAAACAAACACAAAACCCCCAAACTTGCCTAGTTTTATTTATAGATAGAGAAAGTTTAATGCATTGTTTAAGGCTTGTACTGTCTGGATCAATCAATTTTTTCTAAGTGTATTAGCTTAGATACTTGTCGTTTCAGCCTAGGTGATTAAGCTGAGACACTGCAATTCACTAGGCCAGAAAAAACATGGCATTATCTGTCATTTACACTTTAAGGGAAGACTTCAAACCCACTTCTTGCTGCCAGGATTAGTCTTGTATTTTGGCAACAGATTAGATAATATGAAATACAGAGACAATGTGGGATCTAGGAGCTACAGTATCGCTTATTGCATATTCTAGAGCCACTTTCTGGGCCAGCACAGATACCTATCTGCATTCTGATACTTTCTGCTTGCACACTCATTTGTCTTTTAAAAGTTTCCCTGTCAGGATGAAGAGTATCTTGATTTTGTTCTATGTACTGGTTTTGGCTGGATAGAATTAATTTTCTTCATACTCTCTGGGATGGGGCTATGCTTTGGATTTGTGCTGAAAATAGTGTTGTGACACAGGGATGTTTTTGTTACTGCTGAGCAGTGCTCACACACAGTGTTAAGGCCTTTCCTGCTCCTCACTAGTGAGGAGGCTGGGGGTACACAAGGAATTGGGAGAGGACACAGTTGGAACATTTGACCCCAACTGACCCAAGGGACATCCCATACCATGGGACGTTATGCTAAACATATAAAGCTGGGAGAAGAAGAAGATGTTCAGAGTGATGTCATTTGTCTTCCCAAGTCAACATGCTCATGGTGGAGCCCTGCTTTCCTAGGGATTGCCAAACATCTGCCTGCATATAGGAAGTATTGAATAAATTCCTTGTATTGCTTTGCTTATGGATGCAGCTTTTGTTTCACCAATAAACTTTCTTTATCTCAAACCATGAGTTTTTTTCACTTTTTTCACTTTTTCACTTTCACTCTTCCTATTCTTCCCCCATCCCACCAAGGTAGTGAGAGTGACTGCATGGTGCTTGGTTGGCAGCTGGGGTTGAACCATGACACAGCCCTTTTTAGCATTCAACATGGGGCTTGAAGGTCTTGAGCTAATGACAGATTTCATTGGAATGTGCCAGTTTGAATTTATAGGTGTTTGTGCTGTTTAGCAAGTAATTCTCAAATTCCTGTGCTTGCTATGGGGCTTTCTTGACTCACTGTATATTAGAGTCTAGTGCTGTTAGTGACCACTTTTTGCTTTCGCTGCTCTCTGCAGTGCTGTGGGTCACCTCACTGTGCTGTCTGGGAACATGGTGATGTACCTGGGCTGGTAAATGTCCAGTGCATCACTTCTGTTCCTGTGCTGCTGTACTGGACAGACTGGAACTACAGTATGAAGTTGAGTTGAAGGGACCCTGCTCTTTTGGTGAGTCCATGTGGGAGCAGGGCACCATGAAGCGTTGGTGACAGTGGATAAAACCATGCTAGAGCAGGTACATCTCTAAGCATCTGTGGTTTTGTTTACATCTGTACTACAGTAGATATACCTCAGGAGGAACCTAAGGTTAAATCCTAAGGATAAATCCACCTAAGGATAAATCCACTCCAGAGAAGGTACACCTCAAAATACCAACAAGTTCATACTGCAACAGGTACACTTTGAAGCATCAGTGTCTGTGCATAAGGTCATGCTGAAGCACATCAAAGCAGTTACACCCCTGGAGGGACTGCAGCCAGGGCTGAGGCTTTGCTGGATCTAGTTTGCTTCTGAAGGGTCTGTGGCTGTCGGTAAAGCCACACTTAAACAGTTCAATCTCTGAAGGCATTGTGGCCCATGGAGAAGACCCCATGGAACAAATGCACCTCAAAGTGACTGTGTCTGTGGATAAGACAAGACCAAGGCAGCTGTAACCCCAGAGAGTGTGACTCATAGAATCAAGATCCACTTGGAACAGGTAAAACCCTTAGGGATCTAAGGGCCAGAGCAGGAGCAAGAGGAGGAGTTTCTTGCAATATTAAACCTGACAGTCTGATCCAAAGAGACCATGGAGCTGGTACTTCAAATTGTTGTAATCCATGATTTGTGTTGCATGCTATGGGAATTACTATATTAGGAACCACCTGAACCAACAAGCCTTACAAGAACCAGTCAAGTGCAGCAGAAATGCAACCTGAGAAGTCTTTGGTAAAACATTAATAATTTATTTCTCTTCAGGCATAGAAATAGACATAAAAATGTCCACATGATACCTCTCAGGTGTTCAGATATTACACATGGGCTTAGTGATTCCCAGACCAGAGTTCTCAGCATGTTTTGCTTTGATCTGCCACAGTCTCAATGAACAGTGACTTTGAGAAAAACAGCACTTCGTTATGGTTTTCTGTTCTGGACAAAAAGACAACCTTGTTGAATTGAATTTTCAACAATATCTCCTTGTTTTGGTTGGCATTGGACAGGGTCTGTAATTCAAAGGCAGAATTTACCACTAAAACTACTCAGTATTCTCCTGCTTACCTGAACCTCATTGACAACAGAAAATCCTCGTCTCACCTTCTAGCACTATGCTCTGGTACTTCTAATACAGTCATTGTAATCTCTGCCACTCACACATATCTGAAGTTGACAAACTCACAGCAGGCCAATTCAGAATAGCAGGACAAGCTGACATCTCTGTTGTTTATCCCTGAAGCTACTGTGATTCTGGGAGAGTTTGCTGACATCTGTGAGACCAGAGGGAGCCTTTTCCAACCTCAGCTGACCCAGCACCCTGCAGCACACAATAGCCCTCCATAGCATCCATACTGAAAAATACCTTTTGGGGAAAAAATTACCATTGCAAAATTGCTGGCAATTTAGAGATCTTTAAGCAGAATACCAACTCACGCAAGACTGAATTTCAGTCTTTGGAGCATTACTATCTTCCAGGTTGAACAGAGCACTATTGGATTCCTTGCACAGTGACATTTATTGAAATAGTGTCTCTTCCCTGGGGAAGCTCATTTATTACTATGGCTGAAACTGCTTTATTGTTATAAAATTGTATTTACTTAATGTGAACCAGCAAAGAGAACCACAGCTTAGATGATATTGAATAGTAGGAATTAGAGCCCAAGGGATTAATTCTAGCAAAATTCTGTACTGAGAGATAAAACTTTCCTCTTGGAGACAATACACGACCCATTCATTACAGGAAGTGAATCACAGAATTCTATATTTTTCTCATGCTTGTAAACAGAAAAGCGAAGTTTTCTGAACTTCCTCCGAAAGTTGGAAAAGATTTTATATATCTTCAAGGAAGGTAAAAATTGAAACATTAAGAAAATATTATCTCTTCAGACATAACTAAATGGCTAGTTCCATTTGCTGTCAAGTTCTTTAGAAGTCATGAGCCTACCCATCTGGTTTGTTTTGCTTTCCTGACATAAAACATCTGCAAATCTGACTAAACTGATACTATTTCATTATTATCGAATTCTTGTTGATTAATTCAACCAGTGCTACCAACAGCAGCAGTTGGCTGTTAACAGAACTATTTTCCCCTCACTGATTAGTAAAAGAAAGATGTTATTTGCTTGGCCCTTCATAAATTAAATTAAGAAAACCCCAGCTCTTTGTGTTTCTGTAACCTGAATTTACCTCATTCCACAGACACTTATTAAAAGAAAATAGTGTGAATTTCTGATGAATTCTAGTACAAAGCTTCATCCATGGTGTCTTAATCAGCATAACAAAACTATCATTTTATGTGATTTGCTAATTATTTTCTACTCATATTTAAGACTATTCTGCTCTCTTCTTTGCATATGATTAAAAAAAGAATGTCTTTTATTATTTTTCATTCTCCTTTTAAAGACTTTCATGAGAAGAATGCCAATATTATCAAAGTTAAAATGAAATATTCAAACAGAGCTGCTGCCTGGCTTTCTATCAAAAATCACATTAAATTGGGAAATTTTTTCATCTGCATATTCTCAAATGTGCATGTTGATTTCTCCAGTTATGTGTCTGACGCTTGTATTGCACTCTGTACTATTTACAGGAACATATACAAAGTGTTGAAAATCATAAGGATTTCTAGTCCTTGGTTAGAGAAAGCAATGTTCTTGCAGGTAAAAGAATCTATCTTTGCACTGAATTTTGTTATGGTTTTTGTTTTCTTTGCATATTCCTTACTGATGTTGCACTAACCACCACTTTGCTGGTAAGTTTCACAGAGTGGCTGAGGGCTGAGGGCAGATTCAGCTGTTATTGAGGCTGAGGTGATTTGGACTGTGGCTGAGAGGAGCTTTTTCTTTTGGCGTTTGATATAACTCATTTTTTAGTCAGCCCTGCCCTTAAGGTCCAATTCAACTATACACTGAATTCCATCAAAAGAAAGACATTGTCTTCACCTGGGTTGGACTGGGCCCTCAAGGGCACACTAAGAATGTTTACACCATGGGCAGAGTGCCCATATATTTTTTTTCTTTGAAGAAATAGAGGACTTCAACTTTCAGAAGAGGGAGCTAAGTTTGATATTCAATATTACCATATTAAAAACTAAAAATGTGAAAGATTGTTCTCTGAATAAAGTTGATATGCACTTGTACTGTGTTTGTTTGTTTGTTTTGGGTTTTTTTCAGATGAGCTTTTTATATAGATAACCATAGCATTTATATTTATAAATGCAACTGTTTAATTTTGTTCATTAGTTGAAGGAAAGAAACAGCAAAAATCTTACAAAATATTAAACATGTAAGTTTTTGACTATTTTTCTTTTCTTTTTTAATTTATTTTTATTTTATTTTATTTTTATTTATTTTTATTTTATTTATTTTTATTTCATTTTTTATTTTAATGTAGGTAATGAACACGTATTAATTCAGAGGAAGGTGAATTCCTTACAGTGTAATGTATCTAGCTGAAAAAAATGCTACACAGGGATTTTATTCTATTTTACATTATTTTATATTATTTGGTATTCTGTGCTGCCTAGAGGCTACAAATAATGTAAAAACATTTTTCAGGAACAGTACAACAAACATCAGGAGCAACAAGACAACAGAGAATCCTTGAATTAAGGAGAATCCAGTTTACAGGAAACTTTTTTTTCTGATTGTGGAGTACACAAATTTCTGCTGTGATGTATGGGAATTAACTAGACCAAAATTACTGTAATTAACAGTCTTAAAATAGAATCACAGAAATGTCTTGTTGCATTTTTTCACCACTGTGTAGACGTACATCCCTCCCCCACAGAACTA
>WEIV01026475.1:33909-46071 GCA_013390005.1 Calyptomena viridis
ACTTGTACTGTGTTTGTTTGTTTGTTTCGGGTTTTTTTCAGATGAGCTTTTTATATAGATAACCATAGCATTTATATTTATAAATGCAACTGTTTAATTTTGTTCATTAGTTGAAGGAAAGAAACAGCAAAAATCTTACAAAATATTAAACATGTAAGTTTTTGACTATTTTTCTTTTCTTTTTTAATTTANTACACAAATTTCTGCTGTGATGTATGGGAATTAACTAGACCAAAATTACTGTAATTAACAGTCTTAAAATAGAATCACAGAAATGTCTTGTTGCATTTTTTCACCACTGTGTAGACGTACATCCCTCCCCCACAGAACTACCTAGTTCTCTCCATGTATAAAGAGAGATGCATGCCTTATGTATTGAGTTAGGTATCTGAAGAAGGTATTCTAAACCTCATCTTTAACACCAGCCACATAGAAAATACTTTTTTTAATTCAATGTGATTCCCAATATAACTCGCACACTTTTCATAAAATTAAAAAAGATATTTATTGAGGAGTGTGAAAGGAAAAAATCAAAATTATGTTAAAGCTCTAAGTAAGCAAATATAATTTTTAAAGGAAAAAGTAAAAATTAAATTATTAATCCAGCCTTATTACATTATCAATTATATGTTGCAGAACTACTTTTTTTCAGTCTGATTGGATATAATTTATACTATAACCACTTCTCATTTTGTGGTATGTGAACTTATGTTTAACTGCTTTTCTTGAAACAATGTAATACATTTTGTCCCATCTCCCCTATTTGCCCACAGAACTTTTTTTTTTCACATAAAATAAATTTATTTCCAGAAGATCTTGTAAAATTAACAGTATTATTCTCACTATGCTACATAAGGTTTGTTGCCCTTGATTGATTAAATCCAAAAATTTCTAGAAATCCTCATTGTCCAGTATAAGAAATGAAGGATCTGTTTTTGCAGAGTGTTTGTATTGCATTTTATACATTCAAAGCACGATCTCTATTGACTACATTTGCACTTCTATAAATCAGACTCTACAGTCTCAAGTTAGACACCTAGAAAATGAGAAATGTGTAGTTGGTACTCTTCTCTGAGTTTCACTGACTTAACTACAATCAGAGAATTACATTCCCATGCAAGTACTCTGCTGTCTGGGTCACCGAGTAACTGCTTTAACTAGAAGACTCTTCTTTCTTCTTATGCCATCTTTCAAGGATGAAAAATTTAGGTCCACTCTGGATCATATAAAGTAATACAAAATAACTAGTGGCATCTGTGAGTTGTTATCAATTGAGAAAATTAGTATGCTAGAAGGATATGACAGACATACCCATACTTAATGGATTTCACAGGTATTTGCTTACAGGGAAAGGCAATCTAAGTGCTAAAGATGATCAAAACCTCTTAGGAATTATGTAGAGATCTAAGGACAATTCTGTGCAAACTGAATACTTTTAAAATTTTAGCAGATTTTCATGAGGAATTAAAGAGATTTCATCACTTCAATTTCTCAATCAAAACAGGCTTTGTATAAAAAGAAAGAGAAACATGTTAGTAGAATTATGTAATTGTTTCTTGGCCTTAGTCTTTGAAACAGCTGTATTGCTTAGGCTACCTGTTCAGGAATGAGGAATTTTTTGTTGTTTTTAGTAGACTGAGGTAACATGCATTGCAAATGTTGATTAGATTATTTTTTGTTAAAGTATAATCAACTATAAATATCTAGATATCTAAATTTTTGAGAAGGTATTGCTAATATGCCCCTACCATGTTAGAAAGTTGGATGACTCTCAGCATTAAATTAGGAGAGATGACTGGCAGTGCACAGTTTTCAGGAACCGTGGCAGGCAGTTTTCAGCTACCACAGAGGCGATATAGTTCTTCACTCTTGAAGTTATTAGGAATGGCTTGATTGCAGCTCCAAGTAGCAGTTTATAAAGTTTCTGTTTCTGTAATTTCTAGTGTTTTCCTTGGAAGTACGTATGGAGTAGAGAAAGACAGAGGCGATATAGTTCTTTTGTAAAAGTTAGAAGAAACTCCAAAAGAAAACCTAAGGCAGTGGAATGAGGCCATATGCATATTGATTTTATTTTAGTTTATGTCTTCTTATCAGACTGGATATCCCATCAAAAGAATCAAATCTCAGTATGAAAGCTTATCCTGCATTCATTGTTGAGTTTAAGGGAAAAAATACTTCTGACAGAGCTCTTCTTCGTATTTTAATTAATAATAGAAAATGACAGCTCATATGAGTGATTTTCAATGTACAAATAAAATATGATGGCAATTCAGTCACTGAAAACATCTGGGGAAATAATTTGCTTCAAACTCTAGGTATCAGGTGGCTCCCAGCTTTTGTTTAGATGAAACAACATCAGGAAAAATAAATAACATTACCATTTTATCTTATTTCTTCTGCTTTATTGAGTTTTATGCACTGAAAACACAAGTATTCTTCGTTTCAGATGCATTTTGTCAGAAAGCAATGGTGAACTAGAGTCTAATAAGACTACACTAATCTAGCAGAGAAAATCAATAGGATGTTACTGTTAGTTTCTATCTGTTGCCATTTTATTGTTGGACTAGGGAGATATTTGGAGTAGAGCTTTGACATCAGTCAATATCAAACTGTAACTTTCTGGTCTAGAAATGGCACTTTTTATGTAGTACCTTAAAGTACCTTAAAAATTTAGCATGATTTAAACATTGTGGTGTCATGTGGTATAAATGTTTCATAATAATAGCCACTACATACTGAAGCTAAGTGTGGTGGAATACTCCTTTTCTATGGCTTCTGGGAAGAATTAGAAGTGGGTCTTCAGGTCTGAAAAGCAGAAAAAATAGAAATATTGCAGGCAAGCTACAGTAGAAATATTGTAAAGCTCTTTAATGAAAAAGATGTCACTACTTGTCAAAGTCTTCACAATTAGACACAGTCTTAATATTAAAAGATATCTCCTTTTTAATATTCTGGAATAAGTTAAGATCATCATCCCTGCTACATTTTTTTACTCTAATTGGATGCAGAACAAAAATCTTTGTCAATCCTGTTGACACTTCTACTAAATTATTTTCTGGCTTTGAATGTGCTTTGAGATATAATTCAGAATATTAATGATAATTTTTATAGCTTTGCATAGTCTGAGATTTGAATTTCTAAGAGCTTATTGTCATTCTTCTTGCTATCTGTTACTGAGCCGGAAGGTTTGGACTAAGATGCACTTAAATACTTATGTAGCTTTAATATGTTGATAATTCACTCTAGAATTATCTCTTAATAATTACCTATCTAGTATAGTCATATATATATATATATATGTACTTTATCTATGCCACTCAAATAAAAGCAACAACAAAGAAGACATGCAGTAATGCTGAAAATAAACCCAACAAAAAACAGTTTTTGATAGAATATCTTTCACTTGGGAGGGCAATATAAACTGCTATTTTAAGAACTCTTATTTTGCTATAAGCTCTCCCCATTTAGACACTTTGTTGGTACAATCACACTGTGAACCCACCCATTATCTAGACAGGCTTTCTTAGCTCTGGAATTTGACAACTGGGTAGATTATGCGTTAATAAGCAACTCTAAATCTATTCAAATCAAGAGATTCATTTACCTACGCCTTGTCTCCCAGTATTCACTGGTAAGGGCTTGACTTACAGAGACAGTTTTGTGACCTAAAGATTTACTTGCATCATCAGACTGAGTGCTGCACTACAGCTCAGGTGTTCAGTGGTTGGTTTGTTTTATTTTTTCTTCTGGTCCCACTACTGCTCTGTAATAAAACAAAAAAAGTGCTTATAACAGTAAGTTTATGTTCCTGTATTTATCAGCCCTATCTTCTTATATTCCACCTGCTTCTCGCTGTGTTCTCTGTACTCGTTATGATGAATGCCTTATGCAAATCAGGAATTTCTAATCTCTCTCTTTCACCTTGAAAGAGCAAAGAGACACCTCAGGATTCTCATAATTAGTAATTTCCAACCTCATCAAGGGCCACATTTTTATTTTTACACAAAACAGACTTACCTTTCTGAAATTTACCCACCCAGAGTATGAGGCTAAGCTCCATCTGTGTCTATCCAATCAGCCACTGACTTTTGCATAGCTCATCTAAATACCTATGTTGTAAAAGAAAGCTTGTGAGAAAATTCTTGTTTTCACTCTCTTCATTACTATGAATCAAGAAAAGGTTTTCCCTGTTAATTATTCCACACCATCCCAATGCAGTCTCTTGAACTTCCTGTTCTGCATCTGCCATTGATTCACCACTAAGACGTCGAAGCAGTGAGACAGTGTGACAATACTGGTGCATGCTGACTCCAAAGCACTGGGAGAGCTGTGATAGTGAGCTCACAGCTGCCCTGGCAGTGAGCATAGAGTCTGTGCACAGTAGAGGAGGATGTTTGGTGCATGGGGTTGGAGGTCAATACACCGTTTGAATGACTCAGTGCTGTGTGGCTGCGTCCAGGAAGGGAGCAGGAACAACATTTACCTATGATCAGTGGAGAGGATTTAGGGAGCTGTGATTCCATTCTCTGCCATAGGGATATGCCTCAATGAAAGCTTTTTCTCCTATTCATTTTTACAATGCTTAATACAAATCCGGATAAGAGTAGCTTTGCTGCTCACAGCAATTGAAGTTGTGACTAGGTATTTCACTGCACATGGATTACATGCCATATTTTAGTCACTTTTTTCACTTTTTTCTACAAAAAATATTGTAATTGTCTTAACCTTAGTGTAGCATAAGTCCATATGAAGTAACTGCCCTTTCCAAACTGTTCTCAGAAGAGTCAGAACTGGTCTAATAAGATACTAGAATCCTGTCATAGGATGGTACCAACAGCTATATATGCTATATTTTTTTTTTTAAATTTGTGTCAGTGAATTTCAAGAATTAACAGCCTCCTTTTAAGAATATAGTCTGCTGCTACATATAACTTTGTAATACAGAGCTGCTTGATCCAGCAAGCACCTCATTAATGGAGCATACACATTGCTGTCAGAAGTTGAATACAGTGTGCTTTATTCGAGACAGAAGTTTGGGTGATGCTGACTGGCTTATATTTTTCATAAAAACCAGGAAAAAGACTAACCTACTAATTTTTCTAAGGGCTACATAAACCTAATTAAAAATGTTCGGTCCCACAAGGACACAAAACTGTAGCTGGAAACAGCTATTTAAGTATTCATTTCTACCCCTAAAAAAGGAAAGAAAGAATCCATCTAACTTCATCAAAGCTTTCACATCTATTGAAAAAAGCTGATCACAAAATTATTAATTACTGGTCTGTGGTTGCTTCACCATATCCTGCAAGTTAAACTCAGCTTCACGGTAGCATTGAATTCATACTCAATGAATATGAGTGCAATGAATGAAACAATGAATGTGCTTTACTGTGAGGCTGAGTTTTACTTTCTACATTACATGTAACATAAAAAATACTTATTATAACAAAGGAAGAGATTATCACTTTAATTATTATAGGGGTTGTTTTTCCTTCTGCATAATAGCAACTTTGATATGTAAAAATGGCTATCCATAAATTACTTAATCTTGTCTTCATTTAAATTATTTTTCACAGGTGTTAAAATAACCCTGCCTAGCTTTCCTTTTCCTTTTTTTTTCAATTTCACTTTCGTGATGCAGACTGAACTGAGAAAGTGGAAACAAAGTAGCTTTCTAATCCTTTTCTATTTTTTGCCAACAGCAAGCTATTTTTCTGGTGATATTAAAAAATAGTACAGAAAAGCATACTGAATGCTGCCAGACAAAGCTGAGTAGCAGCTGCCAGATTTATGTCTTGTACTAGTTAGCAATTGTACTGTGTAATTCAGACACTAGAGCTAAAAATGCAGGTAGCAATAATCTTGTTTTTGGTTTAATAGTTCTATTACTGCATTCTCAGCATTTAATAAAACTCAATATTAAATCATTTGCTATGATGAGCCTATTTTCTCTTTTCTTTCTTTTCCTTCTAGGGTATTTACTCTTTAAGTAATGAAAAGAGTAAAAGGTAAGAGGTCTCTCCATTTCTCTTTCTGGAAAAATCCCAAGGCAGTTTGTCATGTTTTAGCTCAGGAGGTTTGTCTCTGAATTCTCAGTTCAAATTTGACCTCAGGCTTAATGGAGCTCACATAACTTGGGGAAAAATGACCATAGGAGGTAAACAGTTTTTAATGATATTGTTCACAGTGTTGGTACCATTAGGAACACCACACTTAGATTGCACTAATGCAAGTCAAGGTATGGAATGCTACATCTTTCATAAGTCAAACCGTCCAAATGAGGAGTAAAAGGAATTTTCTTGGTCAACATTTTACTGTTATATGCCAAAACCTTGAAGTCAGTCAAATCTGGTTTTGGGTGGGTTTTTTTTAATGTACTCTAGTTACTTCACCCTGGTGTTGGCATTTTATTTATAACACCCCAGAGGTACAGAGAAGCTTTCTACATAATGAAGTTTTCTTTTACTATTAGTTTCTTCTTCATCATCATCTCGTCATCTTCATCAATTATGATTTGCAGATGTTAGATATCTCTTTTGTAAAAAACAGTGTCCTTAAAGAGGTCTTTCTTTCCTATCGTTGTGTGTATTACTTTTCATTTGAATTGATTGGATTTAGAAAGGTTCAGACATGCTTCCAGTTTGTGCATAATAGCAACATCTCAAAAATTGTTGAAATCATTTATTGACATTGTCCTTTGTGTTTCTGGTCCAGTGGATAGCTGAATTAAAAGTGCAGGATTACACACGCTTGCATTAGAACACAATTGAAATTACTGTGTGTATTTTGAGAGGGTTTTTTTCTAGTAAGCTGCTTTCTCCCAAGTGGATTCTTTCCTTCCATGAAGACCATTAAGTTTTCTTTTCAAAGATAGTCCTATGAAGGAGCAGGCTACACCCTCACTAGTAGCCTGAGCAATGCCAGGGCAGTGGTGGAAGTCTGAGAACTTGACTGTCTGTAGGTGTTTACTCTGATTTTGGCTTAGGCCAGACAGCACTTTAACTAATAGTTCCATGCCAAGGTTGGGAGTTAGATTGGTCAGGTAAATTCCTGGCTTGTGGTTTAAATGCTGGCACTTTCTTTAAGAGGTGAAACACCTTTTTAGTAAGCCACAAGTTCAAGCATCCTTCAGTTTATCATTAAAACTATAACCCTTTTTGTATCAGAAATATAAAAGTCTGGTAAAGTTTTTTCCTACCCTTTTAGGCATGGAAACTGGTTATTGACTTATTTGCAATTTGGTAATATCAAGAGCACATCACAAAATTAGATGTTCTAAAATGGCCCCAGTCTATCAACTATCCTCTGAAAACATAGCTGTCTATTTTCTGTTCCTGTTAACCTGTGTCTAAAGGAAGGCTGAGTTGTTCTCAAACACCCTGGATAAGCCTAAACCACCTACTCTGAGTAGTTGTGCTCAAGCCCAAAGCGCAGCTACTTTGTTCTGTTTTGTAAATTGCAGCATGAACCAGAATACATCTTCCATTGCTTGGCTTTTATTAAAACAGCAAAGGGAGTTGGCATGATCATAGGAAAGAGCTTTACTGAAATAATATTATGCATAATTAGCACAATTACATGTGTGCATAGATGTACTGAAATCTAGATCTCTTAATAAATTATCTTAAAAGGTTTATACAACTGCAAAATTGCTACATTCCTTTTTTCCCCTCCTGCACTCAACAATGAATTCACAATGTCAATGTTCAGTTTGAAAATAGAAATGATTAGTGCTACTAGCAACAAGAACAATGAGAACAAGCTCTTGAATACAGCAGAGATATTTTGTGAGCAACATCTTTGATAAACAGCCATAAAACATGGCTCCTAGTACTGTGGCAACTATTTGAAGGAAAATTTCCCCTGCTGAATTTCTCTTTTGGCTTTAAGCATAAGACTAACCTTGCACATTCAACAGAATTCACCTTTGAAAGCCATAGCCATGCTTTCTGCTTCCAGAAAATAATGCACCAAAGTGTTCTCATGGACTTGGCAATCAATTAGAAGAACTCATTCCCAGGGAATATTTATATATAAAAGGTAACAGGTTAGTCCTTTGCTGCTCCAAGAGTGTTTAATTGGTTGCACTCTGTTTCAGATAGTATGACAGGCTGCATTTTCCTGTTTTTCAGTGGATCTACTTTTTTATATCCTTCACTTGCTTGTGGTGCTCAAGCAGAATGCCATTGTAAAAGAGTACTTTTTCAAACAAGAAGTTGGGTCATTAAATTTTGCAGAGAATTCCACACCACAGTACTTCAGTGTAATGAGAACCACTTGAATGCAGACATTTGGTGGTAATATTCATACCTAGAGATGGACAGCAAATTAGGCCTGCTGTGTTACATGCATTGTCCTGCTAGTGTGAGGCATATTAACTGAGTGCAACTCTGCAGTCAAGAGATTTCTTTCCTCCTCTTAAATGTATAACTCACTGGTGGGCAACAAAGACAGCAGGAAGCAGAAGGGCACATGGAGAAAGATTCTAATAATTATGCACAATACATTTTGAATGCTTGTTATCTACAATCATTTGGTCATTATGAATTTTAGAACTCAACAGTGAATTTCATAGTTTTGTAGTAAAAAAAGTTTAAAGTTATACTTAAAGGATACATGTATTGGTTATGATATTCATAATCTATTTAAAAATATTGCCATTAGTGGGAGAACTAAATAACTATGTTAAAAGTTATTAAAGTAACAAAACATTTCACTAAATGGCAGAACATTATTATTTGCTTTTCACAATTAACTTAGAGAAGAAATAACTTAAATTCAGACTTTTCTTGCTCAATTACATATAGTAACAAATGAAATTACATCTCACAAGTTTCAGACAGAATGTCTCAGTCATGTATCTTCAAAATAATGTATTATAAATGTGTATGAATTTAGGTTTGAGTGAATTTTCATGGCAGAGTAAAACACACATTTTTGTACCAAAATGGCAGTCATTCTCTTGTTTTAAAAATTGTGTCATTTCGCTAGGATGTAGTGAATACATAGCTTGCCATTTCTCATTGCTGCTACTTCAATAGTTTCAAACAAGTTCCATGAAATATCAGACGGTGACTTAGATAGTATCCTCCCATATTTATTATTGTGCAAAGCAGCAAGCAGAAAAAAGGAGTTATTCATTAAGGAAAGAGATAGGAAGCTTAGCTATAAGAGAGAGTTTTTAAGACTGCTCGACAAAAGCCCACTGTGAAGTTTATGCCAGCTTCCATCCTAAGCATATTATCCTACAAATGGCTTTTTCACACTCCATTTATCCATCCCTCTTACAGTTAAGAATCCTGCAAACCAGAGTGCAAATCCTTTGGGTACAGGGTCACCCCCATTTATTTGTATGCTGCTCAGCATATCTGGACCCAAGCCTGGGTGGGACTTTCGGCTGTTCCAGCAGTAACTGTCAGCTCATCTTGATAAATCACACATTAAGGACTATTCAGTTATAATATTACAGATAGGAATTATGTTATGCTGTACTTTTGAGCTCAGTTTGCCCATATAAAAGTTCTCCTAAATCAGGTTTCCTCTTTCTTCAATGCACTTTTCCTGTAGCAAAACCCACAGCCTGCCTTCCTTCCCAGATGAGATTCAATAACTGATGGATGCTTTAACAAATATTCAGAAATTAGTAATTCCATTCATTTCTTGTATTTAGTTGTTTTCTGATGAACAAATAAATACAAATACTTTTCAAGCCTGGGTACTTAGACTATAAAACTAGATTTTAAGGTGTTGCAATTTGTTTAATATATTCAGAATGATAAATATTCATCTTAAAATAAAATCCTGGTAGAGGCATACTTTCAAAAGGGATATATTTCCTACTTATCAGATTCTGGAGAGATGATTAGAGCCACAGGTAAAAAAGCTAGACATTTATTAGTCTGATTTCTTTTTTGAGTGTTATTTTACAGCATTTTGTTGTTTAAGTATTGAAGGATCCATTTACCAGTCAGTTTACAGAATAGATGTATATTGCATAATATATGCATAATATTGTTGATTGGTGAGGTAAATGCCACAAAATTAAGTATATTATTCCTCAGATAATTTGAGATATTAAGTATAGAGCTGAAATGCATTTTATTAGCATGTCTTCAGGGATGTTGGTTTATTCAGTACACACAGTCACCACCTGCATGGTCACCTTGGTTCCTGAAAACTTTTGAGCTCTCCTCTACAGAAGTAAATATGCTGCAATTCAAAATCCACTGGGAACCTTATGTTGTTCCATCAGCAAATGGAGGAGGGCAATTCAAGATGTAGTTTTAAAAAATAGGGTTTTGCTAGCCTCTTTTTCATGTTGGCTTCATCTCTCACGAAATGTAGGCACCTCTATCTCAAATCTCATATAAATAGAAACCTACTTCATAAATATACTTGAAGTACAGGTCTACAAGGGAATGTATTACTTCAATTCTCACAGTGGGAACTATAAATACTATGGAATTTCAGCATATGAAACACAACATTACACAAAGACTATTAATATTGACCTTAAATCTTATTGTTTGTTTCAGCTTTCTTAAGGTATTACTTTGAGGTTCTTGTTGCTCTAGTGATGCAACTGAAATTGTGGAAATAAATATGAAATACAATTGCTGTTTCCAGCTTAGCATGGCAGTGTCATTTTTCTTCCAAAGCCAAGGTATGGTTGTTTGTCTCCAATTCTGTTGAGGTGCTAACGACAATTATAACTCATGTATGTGCCCAGTCTATCTTCAAAAGTGATTGTAGTGGGGCCCTCAAGCAGATGACATGCTAAGATAATTTGCTCTATATTAGGTTTCATTGGTTTCAGAGCAGGGCAAAGCACCTGGTGGCAGAATCAGCACATGGCATAACAGCAATTATGTGACTGAGCTAATTATTTTATCAGCTCCATGTGAGCAGTTTTTTCTCATCTTATCTTTCCATAACAGGAAAACTAAGTTGAGCCTAAATCCCAACTGTGTTCACAACATTATGCACTTCCTCCAAGATACTTGCTTCCTGCTGAGTATGATGACTTACTTCAAAGTGTTGAGAAATTAAATAACTTAGATACATCCAGACTAGGAAATAAGTTGCTTTTACATCAAATCCAAATTGCACAGATTTTCTATGTCAATAGCTGGACTCAATGATCTTAGCAGTCTTTTCCAACCTAAACAATTCCATGATTTATAAAAAAGGTGTTGTTTTTCTAAGGTGAAACTAAAAAGTATTCAATTGCCCTTCTTATTTAAATTAGGCCAGAATGCTGCAGCACCAGAGCATCCTAAATCACCCTGCTGTGATCTAAATACTAATATCTCTCAAGTGCAAATAAAGTAAAGTCAATTTCTACTATGGCTTATGATTTAAACAACTAGCTTTGACAAGGGAAGTATTACCCACTTCCTTCCTATCCATTTTATTAATGAGAGATTGAAATAGAAGAAATATGCCTAAACCCAAGAACAGCAATCCAGCTCTATCAGCATGGTGTCTACACAGATATATTAGCCTAGAAGGAGTGCTACACAAATGTCAATAAATTTCTCATGGACACTTGCACTATCATCCCTGTGCTGCATGCACATACCATCAGACTAAGCAGCACAAGGGACTGTTAGAGCAGTCCTTAACTGTTTCTGCCTTAGGTCAAGTTACCCAAACAACTCGTAGGCACAGAGACAGAATAAAAGTTAGCTTCAGAGGCAGAAAATGGGTTCTCACACTGCTTATTTTACCATTCTAGGCATATTTGCAGAAACCTGGTTAATAATATACTGAGGACTCATGAGAATAAAATTGGAAGGAGTCCCTCATTTTCTAATCCTGGGAGTACTTCTTTAGTCATAAAATGGGACAAACCAATTTTCTTCCCTTTGGATGTTATCTTTTCATGTCATCTGTCAAAAAAAGGAGAGATGTGTTTGAATTCCAACAATCACATTGCTGTAGCTGCAAATTCTTTCCTGTTAGGTTATGAAAACTGTCATTTTAGAAGTGCTTTGAAGAGATTCATGTTATTGAGGTATATCAAGAAAATAACCTTCCCACTAGCTGTATTACCAGGGCTTGACATAGGATGTGAAACCAAAAGAGGTCAGGAAGTTGGAACTCAATTCACTGGGCTGTAAGCAAATTCATTTCAACCGCTTTGACAGAGTGTGGTGGGTC
>WEIV01026476.1:4012-17835 GCA_013390005.1 Calyptomena viridis
CATGAGTTTTCTCACTTTTACCCTCCCCATTCTCTTCCCCCTCCCCAGGGAGATAGTGAGCAAGTGACTGTGTGGGGATGAGTTGGTGGCTGGGACTAAACAAGAACACTATATTAAGTAATTTAATCAAAATAATTTTGCATTTATCACAATGCCTTCCAGCTGATCAAAATATATGTGCAGTAAAAGCAGCTCAGGTCAACANTATAGATTTCTGTTTGGGAAGTGCTCCTGAGAGCAGACACCACAAAATCTAAGAACTTCTGAAGCTTTTGTCCTAGGTGTTTTTAGCTGGGAGAGGAGGTTTAATGCTTGGATGCTTGGTTGGATTTTCAGTTTTGTGTATCACCTTACCTGACTGCTTTTCACTGATACTTCAGGACTAGATTCGTACCTTGGTTTTTTTCTAGCACCATATAAATAAAGCTATAGGTTCAGAAAAGATAACATGAAAACCAGGAATAAAAGCACAGAAAATAATATTGTAAATCTAAATCTTAATAATAATATTAATGAGTTTCCATTAACTCATATTATTGTATTACACACATCTGAAGTTTATCAAAGCAAACTAAGAACATGATCTGGGAAATTTTCAATATAAGGTAAGCAAATTTAAGCTTTTGGCAGACATCCACAGAGCGGGATAAGACAATGTGTGGCAGTTTAAGTTTTGTATGTGAAATTCACATATGTATGTGAAATTCACAACCCTATTTTATTTCAGCCTGCTTCTTCTATATGGAAGCTGTAGGTGTCCAAAACAAGTATCAAGCACTCAAATAGTGCTTTAAAGCATGATGTCTCCATTCTTACATAGCTGCAATTTATGAACAGGTAAATAGAATTTCTCTAAATTTGAGCAAATAATTTGACTTTAGGAAATTAATATAGGAAATTTAATCTCATGCAGTTAGTTTTTTCCACAATATCACAGCTGGAATAGACAAGTGCCTTCTCAACCATATATACAGATTTAACAATGTGATTCTACAATAAATAGAAATTATTGAACTGTATTTGAATTAGGATAGTGATATGGTGTTGTGTAGCACTTGAATTAGACCTGGGAATATTTGAAAAAACTTTCTTGAAAAAACAGATCTCCTCCTAATATTAGTAGTAATAATAATTTTCAAAAATCCATAATTAAATTAAATCAAGTCTCTAAAGTACCTCTAAAATTGGGCAATGACACAAAATATCAGAAGGAAATTTTGGAAAGATGAAAATAAAACACAACTCCACAATTTCTAGTTTATATTTTTTGAGATTCTGTGCCTATTACTCAGTTTGTTCTATGGCTAAGTGCAAAGTAAATTACGTTAGAGTAAAAACATTGTATGCACCTCTGTATTGAATACAATATTGTATATAATATCATATAACTTGTACAAGTATAAGTATGTCTGTCATAAGCCCTATAGTATAGATTTTTTTCCTTCCCGCAACAGCTTTATTCCCAAGTTTACCTTTTCCATTGCTGTACAAAGATAGCCCCATTCAGCCTCTGCAAGGGTCCAGCCATGACAGCCTGGAACTCAAAATGTGCTACTTCATCCTACTTGCCAGGTAATTTGCTAATATGACCAGCAGTGTTTAAACTTGCTCAGGCTTTCTATCACTGAACAGATGGTATAAATCCACCTTGAGATGCAGAATCTGCACTGTCCCTCTTTCTCAGACAACTTATAGCATATTGGTTTGTATTGAAGGAGAGAATATAGCTAAGGACACACTGTGCTAGGCACTGTACAAGCATAACAAATTGCGAGTTTTTGTCCAGGGAGCTTAAATTTAAGTTTGAAATGAGAGACAGCAGGTGCATAAGACAGATGGAGAAGAAACAGAAAAATAGCAGTAAGACAGCTGTAACCAGTGCCATAAGCAGTGGTCACACCAGCTGGCTAATCACTGACAAGTGGTTTCTATCACTGCCACAAAGACAAGCTTGAAGGAAGGATTTAAAGTGGAAGTGAGGATTTTTATATAGTTGTTTCCACACAGAAGTGGGAACATGAAAAAATTACATTGTTTGTGGGGAAAATGCAACAATCAGGCAATCAAAAGCCAAGATTCCAACCAGCATGGCAGTGGGAATCTTCATCTTCAATGTATATATGCAAATGCAGATGAAGTGGGAATAAACCTTTTTTAAAAAAAAACTTTTCAAAGGTTTCAAAAGTGACAACAAGTTGCTTAAAATGAGAGCTCTAGTACGGAGGATTTGTATTAGCTGTTTGAGGCAACATACACCACAATAATTTTTACAAATTCATCTAGAAATATTTTATGTTGGTTTAAAAAAGACAAGTCTAAATATGATTAAGAAAGAGAAGGCAAAGTTTCCTTTCTTAAAGGGATATTTTAAGAACTTGCCAGCAGCAGTTTCAATAGCAGAGGTCAGGAGATTGAGTGGGACTTAGGAATGGATGTTTTTGACAATTGTAGTGTCTGCATTTTCACCTCAAAAGCAGAAGCCAAAAGGCTTTTTCCTGTTACAGTGCATGGGCCTCTGTGGACTTATGATGTTCACCATACATAGATTGTGTCCTAATGTCTGATGTGCTACAAAGATGGATGGCTGTGTCACTAGAGAAACTTCACTCTCTCTAGCAGCATCCCAAAAGTGTCTGTAGTTAAGAACTTATTTGGAGCAGGTTTGCTATTTAAGAACATACCTTTTCAGCTTTGGTACTTTATGTTGGTCTCTGAAGTTTGTATCTCTATCTCTCTATATCTCTCTCCTCTTCACAGATGGTTTCAACAGCTTGAGCTCGCCTCTTTGCAGATGATGCCAGATGCTCTCTCTCTAGCAGACAGTTTTAGCTCTCTCTCATGCACGTACACAAAAAGAGGTGATACGAGATGCCCCCTTAACTCCAGGCCTCACCAAACTGAATACAAGCACACAAACCCAAGCAATACAGTAGATCTGCAAATACTAAATAAATGAAGCCAGGTATGTTTTCAGGAGTTATAACTTGCTGGAAGAACTTCATCATTCAGTGGCTCCTCCAATGCCTAATCAATATTTACTCTTCTCTTTACAACTATTTCTTTCTCTTTCTAAATCAACCGTAAATCAATTACAATTTAATACTTGAAACTTAAGGGTCTAGTGTAGGGGTAGATGAATTCAGAAGACTCATTTTCAAGGAGTTTGAGGCATGCTGGCTGGGGGACTTCTCCCACAAGGAAAAGAGCCATCTTTCCCAGGAACGTGGTTGTGGTTTTCTTCTCCCGCATTCCACAGGAATGGGCTCCCCGCCACTGAAAGAAGACAAGATTATGAGCTTTTCAGAAGGCCCCCTAGCAGCAGTCATGGGAGGGCAGGAGAAACAATAAAAGCCTCGAGAAGAACTGAGATATGTCTTTCTCCCAGGGCCCAGTGTTTGTAACACTGTTAAATGGATGTTCTTAGCTTTTTCACCTTTGGAAATAAATTTTCCTAAATCCTTCCACTCTTGGTGTTTCTGGGGGTACTTGTGTTATCTTTCCTTTGCAGCTAATATAAGGTGGTTTGGTTTATACACAGGTCACAAATTTACAATAAGATCATTTATAGGGTGAACATTTATCCTATTTGTTTCTGGATCTCTCAAATGTGCTTATTCAACAGTTATTGGAAAACTAATAAAACTACCTTTTGTTTCAATGAAACAAATCATGTATATACAGCATTTCTAGGGAAAAATATATATACTACCCCCAAAAGCTGTAAAAAAATGTATGTTCTACTTCAGGAATACTAAAAACTTAAAAATTTATTTCTAACTGACATTTAGTGCCCACTAAACAGTATCTTCATAGTATCTACTATTATTGCGAAATAATGTGTAACTGTAAGAAAAAGGTGTTAAGGAAAGAAGATTTTCCTCTTGCTGCCAGATTGTTCATTTTGTATCCTTTCAACATTTTACAGACATCAGTCAAACCCTTGATGCCAGTTGTTCTCAAACTTATAGGCAGAGACATGATATTCTGAAAGTTATTAAATGACAGAACTGGTTATCTTGTAATCTTGTTCTGTTTTGTCCTGCAAGCGGTCCTAATTCTCCTGAGATTTATCTATGCAACAAAGTCCAAAGACCCAGATCTGGTGACTAGAAGAAGCCTATTATGTTCCGTACAGTGGTAAGGGTGGAAGCATGAACTTAAGATTGCAAGACTGAGGGATTTTTGTTATGATATTAGAATCTTCTATCATTACCAAATCTGTCATTATGGTGCTTGCTACAAGACTGGGATTTCTGCTTAAATGACTCAGCTGGCACTCACACAGTACACAGAATTCTAGAGGTCTGTAGGAGAATATCTTGAAATTTTTGAGTTTCTGCACTGTTTAGACAACCCCTGAAAGTAAGTCTTGATATGGCCTATAATGTGTAATTAAACCTATATTAGTGTCCTAGAAAATATAAATCAGTCATATAAAAACAGATGAAGGTTTTATCAAATACTAAAAAAATCCAGCTAATGTTCTGTGAAACTTTTTGCAGATGATACTATAATTCAATATGGAAGGACATGAACAAGGTAATTTATATTCTATGACTTTGTGGAGAAAATATTTTATTTAATCTTTCCAGTGTTCTGGATAAACTGCAATATTATGGGACAATTAATCCTAGAAGAGCATTATTTCTAGTAGTCATTCTGAGTAAACTGATCAGAACCATGGTGATGTATTGACCCTGTCTGGACACCAGGTACCCATCCAAGCCATTGCCCTTCTCAGATGGACAGGGAAGAGAAAAATGTAATTAAAGGCTTGTGAGTTAAGATAAAGGCAGGGAAAGATCACTCAGCAATTACCATCACGAGCAAAACAGACTTGATTTGGGGAAATAATTTAATTTATTACCAAACAAATAAGAGTAGTGTAATGAGAAATAAAAACAAATCTAAAAAAGCACTTCTCCTCACCCTCCTTGACTACTAAATGCTCTACCTCTTCCATCGCAGTGGCACAGGAGGACAAGAAATGTAGCTTGAGGTCAGTTCATCTTATGTTGTCTCTACCGCTCCTTCCTCCTCAGGAGGTGGAATCCTCACACTCTTCCTCTGCTTCAATGTGAGGTCCCTCCAACAGGAGACAGTCCGCCATGAATATCTGCAATGTGAGTCATTACCACAGAATGCTGTTCTTTATAAACTGCTCCAGTGTGGATCCTTTCTATAGGGTGCAGTTTTTCAGGAACTGACTGCTCCAGCATGGTTCTCCCATAGAGTCAGAAGTCCTGCCAGAAGCCCGTTCCACTGTGTGCTTCTCTTTCTGTTGGGCTACAGATCCTGCCGTGAGACTGCTTAGGCATGGGCTTCCCACAGGGTCACGTCCTCTTTGGGCATTCAACTGCTCTGTCATTGGGTCTTCTACAGGGTGTAGGTGTATATCTGCTCCCCTGTGGACCTCCATGGCCCAGAGGGGAATAATTGACCTTACCATGGTCTTCACAGGCTGCAGGAAAGTCTCTGCTCCAGCACCCGGATCACCTCCTCCAGCTCCTTCATTGTTTTTGGTGTCTGCAGGTCTGTTTTTCTCACATATTTGCACTCCTCTCTTTTCTGGCTGCAACTGCTGTTGCACAGAGATTTTTTCCCCCCCTCTTAAATCTGTTATCCCAGAAGTTCTACCACCGTCACTGGTGGCCTCAGCTTTGGCCACTGGTGAGTCTGTCTTGGAGCAGGCTGGCATTGGTTCAATCAGATGTGAGGGAATCTTTTAGCAGCTTCTCATGGAAGCCACCTGTGTAGAACCCACACTGCCAAAACCTCTCCATGTAAACTCAATACAATCGGTAGAAGTTTCTAGTAAGAAGTGCCTTTGGAATACAAAAAGTAATATTGAAGGAGGAGAAATAAAGTGAGAGAGAAAGAAAGAGTACTATAGTGCCACAGAACATATATAAACTTAGGAATGGTTCAAATTAAAATACTACATTCTTAATATGTCTGCCCAAATCATTGGTGGTTTTCAATCTGTTTCCTTCTCGCTCTATGACAAGATTATACCTGTGCATATGGAATGGAAGTGAAATACCCACTGCAGGAAAGTAGTATTCTCAGGTGTCTTTGCTTTGACTTAATGCATACGAGTACATTCTAGGCACAGTTTTGCTGGATCATGAAAAGAGCCACCTGAATCATACCTAATTGTACTCATGAACCTAGATAAAAAGGTATCTAAAAGTATATGAAGTATCTAAAAGTATATTTGAATAAGTTCTTTTACTTTCAGAGAAAAGTATTGACTTAAGAAAGTGTTCTAGGTCTTTCCTGAAAGCATTGGAGGATCTAAGCACAGAGCTGGTTGGGTGCATCATCAGAGGTTTTATGCTATATGTAATATACATATATTTTTAAAAAGTAAGGAATGCCTAGCTTTAGGTTTGGTGTGCTTTTGCAGAACACCCGAAGATTCAACATGTCAGACTTTTATGACAATATAAAATAACATACAATTTATGAGTTGTCTTTAGAAGCAGAGCTTTTTGATCTAGTTATTTTAGTCTATACGGTGAGGTTGTAGTGAGGACAGAAACAGCACAGTTGGTTGCCTTAGCACTGGGATATTCCAAACAGAATATCTTCCTGACAGAAATTATAGACTCAACTGAGTTTTTTTTCAATAAAATAGCATTTCCAGTACGAAACACTAACTCATCTCTAAATCCTTCACATTAGATTCCAGGACCAAAGGATTCAGATTAAAGTTTAAATGTCTGAATTCTTCTTTAATCTATTCCACACACATCAAATTCAAAATTATCATACAGAATTATCTCTTCTTGGATGAGTCAAACCTGTCAGTGTTGTTCCCCTTAGATTTTGAAAACAGCAATTTCAGTGGCCAAGAACATGAAAGTGCCCAGAAATTATCTGAAAGGTAATCATCAATTTAATGGCAAAAATAAAGACCTTTGATCATTGGGGATATTGTAGAGCAGGCTGCATAGCTGACTTACTTTCTTGTTCCAAAAAGCTTAGATCTCATTTTAATAAATTCATCTCTCCTGCAAGTGAACCTGCTTCTCAAAATGCCAAAACATTATCGTGGGACTCAGTAAAGTTTTGTTGCTGTTGATGAAGCTTTTATTTGTAAATCATCAACCTGAGGTTCTTGTAGGTCAATAAAGATAGAATTTTTTTTTCCAACAATTTGATAGATTTTCAGTGACTAGAGTATGAGACATGGTAGCAATTTGTCATAACTAGCCTTTATTCTCACGTTGTTGAGGAATACATTCAGTGCAGGTAGCTCAGTTTGTAAGCTGCAGGCTGACCTCTGGGTAGCAGGACCTCCAGTCAAGAGGTCAAGAACTGCCAACCCTTTGCATAACAAAGGACCCAGGGACCTGTGGCACAGCCAGGGGACCAGACATTCAGAGACACCGCAGGAGCCAAGGACCCCCAAACTTTCCCACATTTAGACTGTGAGGGTATAAAGCCCAGGGCTTTCTTTGTTCTGGGTCCCTCCCTAAAGGCATCCAGCTCAAACTGTTATTTTGGTATTTAGTTATTGCACCAAGTTTAAATTATTTAAGGATCTGGGTGTCTGAGACTCTGCTATGGGAAACCCTGGGTCAGAGCTTGTAAGGAAACCTGGTCTGGCTGTGTGAGTGTGAGTTGTGTAGCTGCAGAGGGACTTCAGTCCTAGTTCAGGTGGTGTGAGAGTGGCTGCAAGAGTGGCTTCTGCATGGTCAAACAGGGAAGTTTCCTTAACACTTGCCAGATATGACACATTTTGGATTTTTAAAAAAAATTATACAAGATATGAGTCTTGGAAAAAATGAGTATATAAAAACTTGTTCTTAGTTGCTCATTATGTAAGACAAGTATCTTTAACCAGCAGTAAATCCAAGCAGTCTTGGATTAGTCTTGGAGTAGACATTGGTCATTGCATAAAAACTGTAGGCAAATATTCAAAGAAGACTCATAATTACCATTCTATAATGAATATATAAAACTCAGAAACGAGGATATGTGGAAGAAAGAGAAGACAGAAGAAGTAAGGAAAATAATATGTGAGAAAACAGCAAATGGAGAAAGACTGCAAACATAGGCTGCTGTTCACAGAAAGGATACAGATGAAACTAAGTGAATAAATACTGATGTTATTGTGAAAGGGACGTTACCATGGGGTGGGAAAAAGAGAACTGCATCTAATTTCCCTAGGGATGATGATTCAGTGTAAATTTTCACAGTCATTTATGGTCTGAAACATTTGAACAGAGATGGCTTTGCTGTCTTTACTGAAATGCAATGTATACAAATACAGAAAAAGTGATGTTGCTCAATGACCTTTATATTGTTGACTCACAAGCATTTTCTTTGTTTGAGACCCAGTCTATTTTGGAGAAGTTTGCCTCAGCTTTGAGTCCTTTGTAGACCTGTACCAAACAGTCAGATCCTGTCTGGAAAGGGAAATCAATAACGTACTTAGGACAATGACTATGTCTAAAATCTGTTTATAATGAGTATGACAGTGCAACTTCCTTTAGCTTGTGCTCTTCTTGGTCAACATGTGGCTGAAAGGTTCTAAATTACACTGTTGGGAAGAGAGTGACTCCAAGGTTTGTGTCAAAAGGTAACACTGCAAAAGAAAGCTAAGTCCTTTGTACAACTTTTTCAAGCCTAGTTTTTTAGGAACTCTAGCAGAAAACTTAATGAAACATCAGATCTTCACAGGTCTGCCTTTAATGAGCAAAACTTCAATTATATTTCAAGGCATTCTACTTCTTTGAGGCTTTTTTTTTTACTTGAGACTCTCAGTCTCCAGCCGTTAAAATGTTTCTGAGACTTGGGAAGAATTATCGATTTTTCTATGCCAAAAAAAAAAAAAAAGTCACTACCTTTAGGCAAGGTGTGAATACGAGATTTTTGATTCCAAATTCTAATTCTTTTCTATCTTAAGTTTAGGTGACTTTTACTAACATGTTTTCAGTACAAATATTGAAAAATTACAGATCTTACCTTCCTTTCAATGTCATAGTTACACATCACAATTAGCAATAATGAAACTGAGGGGCTTATCTAAGTTTATGTTGATGCAAAGGATAAGAGAGTTTTCTGTGGTCCAGTTCACTGATTGTATAGATTTAAATGTCTGTTTTATATTTTTTCTAAACCTTGAAATTTCCTGAAAACAATAATTAGGCAAATACAAACTATTCCTTTATTCAACATAATACAACATTATTTTTACCTCCTTACTATGTCACAGCATAACCTTTCGCTTCAGAAGTTCATACATTTTTCAGAAGGTTGGGGATTTTTTTTTAATTTCAAATTTTAAAATATCTATTATGTATTATGTATTATGTTATGTATTTATGGATATTAAATGTGGTTAAGAATTCAGAAACAATTGCAGCAACTTTTCTCTCCAATTTGACTATATCTGTTCTTAATCAATGAGTTTTAACTGACTTCTCAAAGTATTTCAAATGATCATCCAGTATCTGGGGAAATGCACAGAAACAGTGTACAGTGACTGCAAATTTCAAGTGTTAAAAAGGATCTGAATTAAATTCAAATCAGTTTTTAGTGCTTGAAGTATAAAATTGGAAGATATGATCTGAGAAATGTACAAGAAAATGTACAAGAAAATGTACAAGAAAAGCTACTTCTTGTACAATGGAAGAAATGCAAAGGAAGTCACAACACAACACTAAATCTGAAAAAAATTGGTCAAGATTTAGTTTGCATAACACAGAGTATTTAACTCCCACCAGTGAAAGGAATAAGGGTTTCAAAACTGATGTAGTTTCAAACATATTTTTCATCTGTCTTAACTGTGTCATATTTCATTATGGTTTTTTTAGAGAGCACTTCCATCACAAAGTAAACTCAAACCTGTAAACTGAGAGGATTTAAATGACAACACATCCTAGTTTTGATGGTTTTGATGTTGTCTTTGATTTTAAAAACTCATTAAGAATTTTTGAAATGGTTGTCTTTCTTATGAAAGGCGCTTTTAATCATTCTTATCTAGATTTACACAAGTCTCAAATTTACAGTAATACTATCAATGTTACATTGTTCAAGTTGTTTTAAGATTAATATTTATTTCACTTACCAAGCCTTTCATATAAAGAAATTTTTAATTTTTGAACTTCAAACTCTCGCCTTATTGTTATTTTCAATTCTGTAAACAAATATTTGCTGACACAAAGGTTTTTGTTGTTTGGTTTTTCTACGATAAACCAATCAGAAATGAAAAATAGATACACATGAGTATATTCAGAGATACTTTCCACATGAGGACAGTCAAACAACGGGACCAACAGCCCAGAGATATTGTGCATTTCACTTCATTAGTGGTTACTTAACAAGATAAAACCATGGGTAACCATGAAGCTGAGTCAGGGGATGTTTAAGTGAGATATCAGGAAAAGGTTTTTTCACCTGGAGGGTGGCTGGGCACTGGAACAGGCTCCTCAGGGAAGTGATCACAGCGTCAAGCCTGCCTGAGTTCAAGAAGTGTTTGGATGATACTCTCATACACATGTTGTGACTCTTGAGGATGGTCCTGTGCAGGGCCAAGCATTGGACTCAGCAATTGGGTCCCTTCCAACTCAGCATATCCTGTGATTCTATAATAGCTGACTTTGCTTTGTACAAAGGCTTACAATAGAGACCTTCTGAGATCACTTCCAGCTTGAACTATCCTGTGTTCTTTGATTCTTTAAAATTCAGCTGCAACCTCCAGTGCATCTGCATCTTTTTCATATCAGACAACACAACTGTGCCTGATTCTTGCCTAGTGAACCCAGTATGTCCATATCTGCCCACTTTTTGCTTCAAATATTATAGAGCATAACATTGTGGGCTATTTCCTGACTATTTCTTCAAATTTTCTCTCTTGTTCCTGAGTGTAAATCCATTACATCTTATTGCATTGCATTACATTACATTGCATTGTAAAACATTGAAAGAGAATAAGGCTTGTAAAATTGCCACATTTTGAACAATTTATCACATTAACAAAGATCAACAGGTGGCATTGTCTAAACACTCTATTAAGACACAAAAAAAAAAAAAAAGAGGAGAGAAACAGGAGTATTGGGAGGTTTGGAGTTTGGGGTTTTGGTGTTTGTGTTTTTTTTTTCATTTTCTTGCTGTGGCTTTGGTTTGTTTTTTGGGGGGGAGGGGTTGTACCTTATCTTATTGGAGTTAAATAAATGTGCATACAACATCTAACTTCTGCAATTAAAGCAGTTGGGAGGTAATCACAAAGGCAAAGCCCTAGGAATAATTCACCATATTTATGTCTGCTTTGTTTACTAAATTCCCAGAAAATCATCTGTAAAGGTGAAACCTCACTGATTTCAGGTCTTAATTTTTTGTTGACTGTTCAAATAATTAAAACCATCTGTAAATGTAAATTAGTCATTAGGTTAACATTAATATAAATTTCTCAGCCATATTTTAAGTTAATTGATATTCAGTTAATAAAGATCTATAGCAATGTTTGTGCCAATTATTGTAAGGAATTATCACACTGCGTTATCCTACAAAAGAGGCAATTTTTTATGTCTTCTGTTGAGTATAAGCAAAGTAATGTGTTAAGTCAGTTTCTAATATCTTCATTAATTATCTGGAAAAAAAACCAAAGCAGCATATTAATTAAACTTATGTACATGCTTAAGCCTATTGTTAATATTTAGAAGGAAATTAAGGAAATAAAATGTGACACAAACTTAAAAGATACTGTTTTATATAAAATGGTTTCTTATGTTAACATTCTTTTAAAATAATATGGAGAATTAGTCAAAATTCAATAGTAATCTAGAAGAGCAAACAGACTGGGACATAGAAAAGACCTGTCTTTATAAGATATTTCGGGAGGAAGGGATTTCAGGACATCTCTAGTCCAGCTTCCTGCTCAAATTAGGGCACATTCTCAGACCAAACCCAAATGGCTAGAGAGTAGTGTTCAGTCTAATCTTGCTAACCAACAATGACTGCACAGCCTCTCCGGAAAACCTGTTCCCATGTTTGTCTCTCCTCATGATAAGATTTTTCCTTAATTTCAGACTGCAACCCTCATTTTCTTAGTTCCTCACATAGTCTCTTGCTGTTACAGTCTCCACCTCTCAACTTTTGAGTTTCAAGTCTCTTGTCAAATAAGCTTTGGTAGTCATCATTTGTAAAGTGAGGAAATGTGAAAAGAATATTTTTCTTCTATTAATTAATACATACATAAAGATTCGAAGTAGAAGTTTGTAATAAGGACTAAATTGAGTTTGCTGAGTGAAGTAAGAACAGAAAAGATAAGGAGAGAAAGCCAAAATGTTTTAAAATTTCCAGTTAAAATAATTTTTTTAGTTCCCAAAGTAAGTTATTTTTAGGTGTGGATGGACCACTTTGAAAAAGTTAAGGAAGAATGATGTGGACTTTGGTGAGAAAGGATCAGAAAGGACTTCACTTGCCCAGATGTGAACAATAGAATTTCTTATGCTTCTGACAGCACTTAGGGCTCTGTCTGTGAAGCTCTGATCCTCCTAGAGGAGTGCCCTATTACAAGGGAGGTAAGAAGAATGAGACATCTCAAGATCCCTTCTACACACAGTGCCCAATACAGTTTCTTATGCAAGGACCTACAAAGGGGACTTTGGTTTACTATTTTGCTTTTATGGGATCTGGAAGGGCAGCTTCAAACACAACTGTCTCCTACCCACATGGACATGTCAAAAACCTGCTGCATGTACAAAAAATATGAGATTCATCTTCCAATTATGCTAAAATGTGCTTAATTTTTTTTAAGGAGAAACTATGCCTGGGCCAAGAAGGAAAAAGCTCTCTGAATAGTTAATATCTGTCTGAAAGCTCACAGTAAAATTATGTAATACACTGGGGGCTATTTTAAAAATCTATGTTTATGTTGACCTATATGGAATTATTTTTTTTTCTTGAAAATTGATTGGGAATTTAATATATGATAATGTAGTTAGGGAAATGTGTGTAGAAGGAAATAAAGAAAAATTATCTGTATAAGAAAAAATTCCCTTTCTTTACATTTCTGCCTTTGCCAAATAAACAATGATCTTTTCATTCATTACTATCAGTCATTTGTTCTAGTGTGAAATGACTTTTCTGAAAACATGTTTGTAGTTAGGAGTACTTTATTGGTACATGATTATTGGAATATCTGATTTCTTAATTCAATGAAGAAAAGCATGTGTTCAGAGAGATTTTCAGATAAACATCTTTTAGATCACTTGGGAGAAAGAAAATCCATTTCACTTTAAATAAAACCAAAGTTCTGTATTTAGAAGAGAATTCAAATCCATCTGTCATTCATAACAAGAAATTGAATGGTCTTTCCTAATTCCCTTTACTTGCTTAAAGCCGTAGACAACTCAGTTGAAATTACTTTGGATTTTGTCTTCTCTTTTTAGCAGATTTATTCAAAACAAATTTTTTAGTCATTCAATATCAAAAATGCACAGGTACTTTGTAAGGCTTGTAAAGCTTGAATTGAAAGACCATTCATTGCTGCTGTTCTAGTTCAATAATTTACACCTACTGTTTTTGTTCCCATTTCTTCTTCTAGAACGAATCTAAATGCCTTTTGTTAGCACAGGAGGGGGATGATGGCTCTGAGATACATTGTCTTGTAACAGGAAATATATTTCTGTCTAAAGTCAAAGTTTCTGAGTCCCTGCTCTTGCCAGCATCATTAGGGGCTGAATTTCTGCATCTAGCTTTAAGATGTTTCATTTACAGGGCATTGCTACCTCACTTCTACATTCTGTGTCAGAGCAAAGAACAGTGAACCTAATTTGCTTCAAGGATGTACTACCCCATGCATGGGG
>WEIV01026479.1:0-12458 GCA_013390005.1 Calyptomena viridis
CACATGGTAAAAACACAAAACTAAACTAAACCAGCTCTAGTAGTTAGATATTGCAGAAAATTGGTTTGATGAGGAATTAATACAATTTTCAGCAAGATAACGTTGAATATATGGTTGTAGAAGTCTCCATTTGAAGAAGGTGATAGGAGAAAAAAAAAAACAAAATAACCCCCACAGTGAGACCCGAACAAAATAAACAATCAAAGAAACACACCTCTCTCCTCTAGAAATCCAAGTAATGGTGTATATAGAGAACATAAAGACTAAATGGAACTGAGAAATGAGACTATCAACAGGAAAGGTAAATGAGCAGAAAACTGGTTTATTGTGCTATCAACCCTTAGACCAAAGGTGTTTAAAAGACATACATTTATTATTCTTCAGCTAAAATGTAAAACTTTTATCCAAAAACAGCTCTCTGTAGGATAACAATATTTAGAACTTCTTGGATACAATTTCCCAGAGGCACTATCACCTTGACTAAGGGGCTCAGCTGTGTCCTATGATGGGTGCATTGGAATCAGACAGAACTGTCTGTGTCCAGTGTTGGACAGCCCATTTTCTCTTCTCACAGAGGCCATCTCTGAAACTCCCCACTACCAAAATCTTGACACCTACAGTCAGAAGAGTGACCTTTTATGTACTTTCACACTTTCTTTTTTTTTATTGTCTCTGTAGTTTGTAAATTGTTTTTACAGATATGTGCATGTCTTCGGACAATTACTTTGGGTGACATGGGCTTCCTAATTCACACATAAAAATATTTCCTAGACTGTACATTAATGTGTATTAAATGCTAATGATACAATAATTTGGCTTAATTTCTTTTTACTCCCTTTCATGAAGGAAAGGAAGTAAAAAATATATATTTTTTTATTCCTTATATATATATTCTTCATATTCTGTGCAGAATATGAACAGTATGCCAAGTGGTATCTGTGTTTGAAGACTACTTCTGGCACCTCTGAGCTAGACAATACGCTCTGTCTTTTCCCTTTCACACACTGTTTTGTAAGTCTCATGGCAGATTTTTTTTCTGATAAAAGCTTATAGAAATGTTAGAAAAATCTGCAAAGAAGATCAGTATCAACAAAATCGCCAGGGAAAGTACCGAACTTCTTTCCCTTAGATTTCTTTTTTCTTATTTATGTAGAAAACCAGAATCTTTCAAATATTTGTAATATACATCAGGTGTTTTTCATTTTATTTTTCTTTTGGTAATTTACTAGTTGAACCAGGAAATATTTTCATTTGTCTAGGAAAGACATTTTGTTCAGTTATGGGATTTCAAAGACCTCAAAGAGACTGCACACTAGTTAAATGTCTTATCTGTATTAGTCTGATGGAAAAAATAAAAAAATCAAAATCATCATGGGCTTGCTCACCCTCTTCAATTTTAACATAAAGAGTGGTCCAGTACATTACACTATCATGTCTTAAGTTTGCAAAGCAAAACACCTAATAATTGACTTAAATATTTAATTATACCACAACCTTTGAAACACCAAAGAAAGCTTTGGTTTTTTCCTGCCCTTTGACTGTTACAAGATATACCAGAAGTCTGTCATGGCTGATCTTTCTCCTATGTGCCTACCTTCAAGAAATGGTTCCAGACGTTATATTTTGAGTAGACAGAGGCACCATGTGCTGTCAGAATTCAGGCACCACAGCTCTGAAGAATAAAAACATTTCAAACACATGCTTACTGTTGTCTATGATAGGATTTTTCTCATCCAAGCTTAGCTGTCTCAAAGTCAGGTATCTAGTTTAAGTTGCTGATGTAAACTGCTTCCACTGGTAGCAGTGAGAAAAGCATTTCCATCAGTTTCTTCACTTTTGTAATACGTCTAGGTGGAAGAAATCATTCCTTTAAAGGTTATTCTGTTTCTCAATTAACTGTAGGAAAAATGTGAATAATAAGAAGAGAAGAATAAAAAAATTAAAAACCTTCAAAAATATTAATCAGCAGTGTGCAATTAGTTGCTATTTTCTAAAAAATGGGTCTGTTATTTAGATGCAATAAATAGCTGAGAGATATTCAAATTTACTAGTAATGTCTTCCTTGCTCTCTTGAGAGCAGGATTGAGAGTGGTATGCATAAAGAATAAGAAACCTATAATCATATTTCTTCCTTTGTTCATTATATGATACCAACTATTTTCTGTCTTATAAAGAAAATTTGTTTTCTTTCAAAGACTGAAAGTGATCATCCATAGAATCTTTTTTAAGTGAATCTGAAATGAATCAGAAATTTTCAGTTTAACCAAAGGGAAGCAAGTTTTTTGTTACCTTTTTTCTTTCTTTTTTTTTTTTTGTAAGAGCTAAAGGGTCATCACAACCTTTGTAAAAAGCAACATGAGATTCTGTGACCCAGGAACAAATAAGAGAAAGTATGGAGACCTGTGTTTCTTTTCTGTTTCTGTGAAGGATGCAGTGTTCTGAATGTAGTGGTTCACATTTGTGAGCAGCAAAGTAGTGAAGGCATCACTTATACAAGGACTGCACTTAATTTCTGACATCTGTCTTCAAGTGGCAATTATAGGAGACAGAATGAAAAAAGGATAGATAATCAAATCTGCAATAATTTTCCATTGAATCTTGATTAAATGTAACTTTTCCTTATATCTAAATTCTCTATAAATTTTGTGTGAGTTCTGCTGCCAAGCCCAATCCGTGAGCCAACATTTTCAAAATACAAAGTATTTTGGTGATACTGAAAACTCTTTAACATATCCACATACAAAGCTGTAATGAAAAATTTTACAGACTTTCATGGGAGCCAGAGTCTTTATTGGAATTGATGACGGTTCTGAAAAAATCACTCTAGAAAAATTGCAAAATTTAATAGACAGTACTATTGTTTTTCTATAGGCTTTATAAATCATCCCTGACATCCTAGAAAATAAAATTTTCTACTATATTCATAAGGTGATAAAATATGTATAAAAATTTCTTTTTCATGTTCTACCGTTTTCCAAATTATTTTTAAAAGTAATAGATACTTCATTTCCAATTTCCTATAATAGTTCTTAACACTGTTTCATTTTACTTTTTTTTTTTTGAGAGGGATCTTTTTCTCTCAATATCTGTATATTTCCATGGAAACATCCTTCCTTGGCTGTTGTATCTGTTATGCTGTTTTTATGCTGGTTTTGTTTTTGTTGGTTTATTGTTTATTTTCCCTAGTGCTTTAGTATTTATCTTTGCAAAGGTGTTTTCTCAAAACATTTCTCATTGATTCATACAGGAATAGAATCTTTTGCTGCCACTATCCCATCCTTTTCAGAGAGAGGGAACTGGTTCTGCTGCAGTGTGGCTCAATAAGTCTTCCACTATCTATGAGGCTACAGGAGATCTTTATTTACTTCATGTCACTTCTTGGAAGAAATATTCTAACCCCAAAAGAATCCAAATCCTGTTCATACGCATATAGTAGTCAGTGAAAAAAAATAAATAAGGGAGCTGGACATATTTCCAGTACGTGTTATTATGGCAAGTTCAAGAAATATTTCTTTGCTGTAGTTCATTATTTAAAAGCTTTTCTTCCTTAGCAGTATGTTAAAAGCCTTAATGTAATCATGGTGTAATGCAACAATAATTTGATGTGATTGAACAATACTACTAGAACATAACAGTTGATAATATGATGTGATGGACAGTCATAGTTGTTCACATGTTATTTTGATGGGCCAGTCTAAATAGCTAGAGTTTCAAAAGACATCGTATCAGAATACATAGGTTGCATAGCTTCTCCTGAAATCCTAAGACATGATTATAATAATCAGCTTACTGCTTTGCACTTGCTGGAAGCTGTTTGCTATTTCTATGAGTTCAAACTAGTTCTTCTATGTCATCTCAAAGAATTTCAGATGAGATTGCATCAGAAAGAGAACTTTTATTTGTGGAGTTTTTATACATTTATGCATCAACATAAAATGTGCAAAAAGGTAGCTTCTGAAAATACATATTGCTTCAGAAATATAATGAAAGAATTCTCATGAGAAGGAAATGTTTGGAACCTCTCAGTGCATAGCCAGTCACCCAAATCCTTTTTTATTTTTTTTTATTTATAACATGTCAGTGTCTTTATGTCAATGTTTGCATACTTTTTTATTTACTAAGTTTGAAGAATGATTTCATCATTCCAAGGAAAGATTCCCCCAAATGAGTTAATCATAAAATTTTATAGGAGTTTAGATTAATCTTATTGAAGATAAAGGTATAAATAATTTTTTAAAAACCGTATAAAACTAGAGGAAATAAACACAACTTTATACCCTCTTTATATAGAGAACTACCTTCTTTATACCTCATGTTACAGTATAAAATGGAACATCAAATCTTATCACACAGATTTACAACTAATATGTCTGTGTATCTTAAGTGATGATTATGTTTACAGATTTTTAAAGTCTATTACAATCTTCTGCCATTATTTTTCTAAGACCTCATAAATTTAGTATCAGTCCTTATTAGAGTATGCTGGAGAGCAGTGTTGCATAAAGGGACCTGGGGGTTCTAGTTGACAGCAAGTTGAATATGAGTCAGCAGTGCCCTGGCAGCCAGGAGGGACAACCGCGTCCTGGGGGGCATCAGGCAAAGCATCACCAGCTGGTCAAGAGAGGTGATTGTCCCACTCTGCTCTGCACTGGCGAGCCCTCACCTTGCATATTGTGGCAGTTTTGGGCACTACAATATAAGATATTAAGCTGTTAGAGAGTGTCCAAAGGAGAGCAACAAAGATGGTGAAGGGCCTTGAGGGGAGCTGTATGAGGAGCAGTTGAGATCACTTGGTCTGTTCAACCAAGACTCCCCAGGAAACTGATAAAAGCACAAAGCCTGACAGCATTTCCAGTTCAGAACATTCCATGATTCTATGAAATTAAATGGTAAAGAAACATGAAAACCAAAAGTAACATGTTGAAACTGATAGTTACGGATATATGCAGAGAGAGATGGCACAGACACCATTTTGGGGGTACAAAATGAAGACATTTCTTTCTGGGCTTGCAAAGCCCTTTATAGCTTCATTAGCGCAGAAGCAGTACCCCCATTCCCCTCTGGATCTCTCCGTCAGACACCTCCGACAGTTCCCAGTTTCTGTATCTCCTCCACCACTTTTCTCGTGTTACAGCAGGTGTAACATTTCATCCTGGCTGGAAAGCAATGAGCCAAAGCTCTCAGTGTCTGCAACAAATATATAAGCCTGTATGAACTAAATTCCACTTTTTGGGATGGAAAAATGGAAATACAACTACCAATTTTCTAGAATGAGTGCAATATCCCCGATGAAAGAGAAAGATGTTCTATTCTTCTTTGGTCTTATTTAATAGGATGAAGGAATTCATGCTGCTTGAGCATGTTTCTGTACCTTTTATCCAAATTTTAACACACATTAATGCATACAGACTTGTGATAAAAGGCTGTAGTCTTTATAGAAAATTTCTTCAGCACTAGAACTGAAGCCAGGTTTATAGGACAGTGTGCCAATTGTGCTACTTTTAATCTCCTAAAAAGTTGTAGATTACACTTCAAATTTTGTAGCATTATTGAAAATAGATTAATTTTAAATGAATAGGTCTGATAAGAAATTGACATGTTCTGGTTTTGCCTTGTTCTTACTGTATACAAGAAAACACCTATAAGAAACTTTTTTTGCCTAAAATAGTGAAAATTAATAGAAGATGCCTTTAGAAATACTCTTATTTTCAATTTTAATATTTATAAAATTGTTATCTAAAGATTTAGAAGTAAGTGACACTTCATATTTTATATCCTTTACAAGTAAATTTTGTATCCCTTTAAAAGCATTAAATTACTTTATTGGACTCTTTCCTTCTTTCCTTCTTTTCCCCATGGTATGCATTCCAGTAGGATGAATGTCTACTTCAGTATTTTTTCCTCTTTATCTGTTACACTCTGCGACCAAGAGATGAACATGAAGGTTCCAGAAGCTTGTTAAAATTATAGCATGCATTTGTCATGTATTAATTTATTGTTAAAAGTGCAAAAATTGCATAAAATTAATTGTCTGAGTTAGCAATATAGAAAAGATGCTTAAAAAACCCCAGAAAAATCACTATTTTCCTTAATTAAATAGCCATATAGACTTTTGTTATAATACAGTAGTCAGCATCTCGGAAAAAATAAAAGACTGAAACATAGAATAATCTTCATAAATACAAAGTTTTTATTTCAAGAATTTTGGGCCAAGAAGATGAAGATACAGGAGTCTAACACACTATCTATGTTAAATATGAGAATATTTGACTCGCAAACTCTGAAGCCAGGACTAGTGTATATTCCTGCATTTTAACCAATAATCATTTGCTGCATAATGAATAAACTTGCAGTTAAGTTACTTCCTTCTGGAGGACATAGAGGATGTTTTTATTCTGTTCTGCATGACCTTCTCTTTGGCCTTTTTTTTTTGACAATTAAGAAAGTACATTCCCCTCCTCAGTTTCCTGTGATGTCAGGGAAAACTCCTGTAAAGTGAGAGCTGTGGTTACGTATATCTCCTGGTTTGCAAGAACACTGACACAGTATTTGCTATGGCTTCCATATTTCTAGCTATGAAAATATTCTGCAAAGCCTAAAGAGCATCTCTTACTTCCCAGAAGCCTTAATATATTCAAAGGTAAGGTTTAAAATCCTATTCTTATATATCTGACTTCTTTAGCTTGCATAGAATGAATCCACTAATGTGGTTTGAGGAAACTTTATGCAGTTTGAAGCTTACAATGTAAAAAGCTGTTTAGATATTGTTCATAATATCTAAAGTGCTACATTCTGGGCACAGCTTTGGTGGAGTAAGAAGGCCTACAGATTTACTGGTTTTCTTGTTAGCAAAGAAGCTAACAATAAAAAAGCTACAAAAGAAGTAGGTAAAGGAGAAGAAATAGATATAAAAGTGTGTCGCGTGGGTGTTTTTTTCATACCTATTGCTTGTTTTTTTTAAATTTGGTGAATGTCCGATTTGTTATAAATGTTTAGTCTCATTTTTTCCCTTAGATTCCCACACCTACTTTTTATGACCTATCTCTTCCTGAAACACTTTCAGGAAATAAAGAAAAAAAAGAGAGAAAGAGAAATGGAAACACTATTTAATGTGAAAAATGGTAGGAACTGATTTCATAAAGTGCAGAGGGCTGTAATGTTAAAAAATGTCAGTCATCATACCTATATGAGTCTCTTCCAGAAAACTGAAAGAAATTGATGATTAATGCTTTGCCAATAGTATGATCACTAGCTAGATCAAAGCAGACTATCTGGCAAGCAGATGAAGTGGCTAGGAGCTGGAGGAGCTGGCCACCTGTGGGACCCAAAGCCAGCTGCTGGAGGGATTACAGGTTTTGTGTGTGCTTGTGTCTAGGGATGAGGCACATGGGGAGAATAAGGATCCAGGATCACATATTCAAAAAATATGCTGAGTTGGAAGGGACTCACTAGGATCATCAAATCCAACTCCTGGCCCTACACAGGACCATCCCCAAGAGTCACACTGTGTGCCCAAGAGTATTGTCCAAACACTTCTTGAACTCTGGTAGGCTTCATGCTATGACCATCTCTCTGAGGAACCTGTTCCAGCACCAACCACCCTCTTGGCAAAATCCAGCCCATCTGGTCCTAAGTTACCCAAAATATTATGCAGGGAGATTATGAGAATAAGAAAAAGTAAAAAAAGAGAGAAAAAAAAGAGAAATATAGCTACCACCCTTAGATCCAACATAGGGCCAGCTACAGAAGTCCAGAAGACGGAGGATTCAAATATGTGGAGACCACGTCTTTGGTTTTATGTGCTCTGACCCCCTGTGGTCACTCCTCCCAGGTGGAACTTCCAGCCCCCTGGCCACTCTGGTTCTCTGGGACATGGTGAGGGGTGGTGCTCCCACTGTGCCAGACAATCAGAGGTTGGGTTAGGGGTTCCAGAAGTTGTGGTGTGGGCTGATCCTGGGGTTGCTTTGTATTGGTGGTTGTCCCAAGATCACCCCAGAAGGCTGGTAGAGGTTGAGATATGAGATAAGGCTTTACCTCACCTTTGTGAAACTCAACTTGTCCCTTACACCCCAACACACACACTGGAGTTGGTCAAAGGCAATAATTAATACAATAATCCATGATGTGTGTTAGCTAAGGGTGTCTCAGGTGAGGCTGTGGTCTCAGGGACTTCTATGTCCATATGAGAGCAACTGTGGAGACAGTGATCCAGGGTCAGCTAGAGAGACTGAGTGTCCTAAGTCCAGCTTGTGGGCGCAATCCATATTATACGTACGAATAAATTTTGTACTAATGGATATGTCTGAGAGGCACAAGATGAGGCCATTGCTGCTGTGTTCATGTGAGTGCTCTATGTGTTTGTCTGTGATTTGTGAGGTGTTTATATGTGCGTATGTATTGTATATGTGAGTTTGTGTGCCTGCTGGGAATACAAGCTCAGGTTCCCTACCGGTTGGTCCTAGGGACATGGAGCTGTGTCAGCTTTGACTCTGTTGGGCAGCTGGATTTGACTCTCCTCTAACAGATGCTCCAAGGTTAAATATATCTTTTTTCTTATGTTACTGCTAGTTCAGCATAGCTCTCTGAAAAGCAGTTTCCTGAGACACACTGTAAGGTACTTTTCCCTCTGGTCCATCCCTGACCCGTGTTAAGAGCATGGTTTCAGCACAGCCAGTTTGATAAGTAGGATATGACAAACTTGTGGATGTTTTGCCTAAGAAACTTGATCTTAAAGAAGAGCTATTGAAACACAGACAATGGCATAGCCATATACACACAGCTTGATAAAATGAAGCAGAAACAGGGAAGAAAAGTAGCAAAATATGTACATTTTAGAATTTTCTCAGGAATAAAATAATGATTAAAAAAACCCCAAAGAAAATTAACAAAAAGAAAGGAAACCAAAATGAAAATGATATTATATAAAGGAAGTGAGAAGTGAGAACCAATGGTGGTGGTAAATTGAATACCAGATTGAAAACTATCAAAGAAGATGGAAAGGGAAGAATTTTTATAGAGATTGGACAAAGTCAGATTCTCAAATACCTACGTGAGAAAAGAAACAATAAGGCAATGATAGACCTATACGTATTTTTTTTAATTGGAAACAATTGAATAAATGGAATCAGAGAATTGTGGGTAGGTAAGGATAATTAGATAGTGGAAGTTGGATTGGAGGAAATGTTAAAAAAAATAAATTGGGACACAAAGAAAAGAAACCAAACAGAAAAAAAAAAACTTGGAGAGCTTTAGACAAACAGTATTTGGTAAAAACTTGCAGAACCTTTACACTGAAAAAAAAAGAATAATGATTTTGCTAGGAAGTGTTCTGAAGTATACAAAATAAGGTGTCAATTTGTCCCTTGCAACCACATACACACAAGCACTCAAAATTTTATTTGGTGTGTATAAAGTGACCACTGTAAAATCTACCACAGCTCACAAAGCACTTTGCAGTTCCTGAAATTGAACAAATCTGTATATATACTTGCAGAAAGACTAACAGTCACAGCTGTGAAGTTCTGTGAAAAGTGAACAAGAAAAATAAAAAATGCTGCAAGTACTCTACTTTCAGCACTATGAAATTTGATGAACTCCATGCCAAAGGGAAGAGGATGATAACCCCTAACAGTTTCTTGAAAATTAATGCATTGAGAATTTCTTCCTTTGCCACAATCTGGTGATCACCTAAACACTGAGTACCAGAGCAAGACATCAATAAGGAAAAGTCAAGATTTCAACAGCAGTGAAAAAAACGTATACATTCTACTATGCACACTATCTTTTTCTGTAATCAGTACCGAATATTTTACAGGAAAGTGAACAAACCTGAAACGCTGTATATGAAGAGCAGAGAAAAAATCTTCCCCATCTGGTGTAAGTGATAAGCAAAACCATGAAATACTCATTTAATATAATAAAATATTTGAAAAATAGATGTACAGCTGAATCTAGCACTAGGGCTATTTTAAATGGGAGTGAAAATGCGACTACAACTTGGAAAAAAGCTCTTGCAGATAGGTGTTGCAGTTTTCAGATGTAAATCCCTGTAAAAGCAGGATGCTTGGCAATATTTTTTTCTTTTGTTACTTAAAGTGTACAAGGAACTGAAATTTCCACTAGTTTTCCTGCTAAGCCATTTTATATCTCACTATAGAAACTCATTTATATAAAAACTTCTTTTAAAATTTATCCATTTATTTGTTTTTATTTTCTTTGCTCCTGGTTAAGGTACTTTATTGGTCTTCAGTACCAATACTGTAATTTTTCTTTTTAAGCTTCAAGACAAGTATTATATACTTAATTTATTTAAGACTTATACTCATTATTCAGACACTTTCTTCTGAAGTTTTTTCAAGTATTGGTTATTTTCCTGATAAAGAGGTACCTATAAGAAAAAGGAACATACCAGGTACAAGAGGCTGATCTCCAGGCAAGTATATGAGATGTAATTATACTTACTTGGTCTGTGACATTGATTTCTATTCAGATTATGAGAGAATTTTTACCTACTACTAGGCAGTGAGATATTCTTCTTAATATCCCCTTCAGCTATGTTTTATTGTCACAACGTAGTGGTTCCTCAGAGTCATTGTGTTTCTCTGAGATGAGAGATAACATTAGGTCTCCGTAGAAAGCGTGCCTGAGGAGAAAGTGCTATCTCTTCTTCTTAACGGAGGTGATAGGATGGCATTTAAACATTTCAGATACTCTGAGGCTGCAAAGTATGAAGAATAGAAGTAAAAAGTGGATATCGTTCTTTAACGAGCTGCTAAGCAGAGTATTGTACAATAAATGTATCCCTTAACAGAAAACAAGATGAACAATTGGTGCATTTTTTTATTCATCTTTAAAAACCCTGGTTTTATTTTTATTGTCCTTATTCTTCTGGCTTCTCTTAAGTGCAGTTCTGGGTCATTTAGCATCTGTCTTTCCACCGAAACCAATGCTTGATCAAAGGTTTGACATTTTACTCTCTGCTGCTTTAACAAAGGTAGACTAATTTGATGGATGGCATTATTGAAATACACACACTTCTGAGAATATCTTATGTAGTTTAGAAATGTAATAGAGTTGTGTGAAATCTAGAAGACATTAGTAAGATGTTCCATATATTTCTAACAATTACTTTGAGGTCTTAAAAATTATTACAGTTTTCCTCTGTGGGATGCTGAAAAGAATAAATCTGTGTCATTTGTTCTTTAAAGGATACGTGCTGTCACCTAAAGTCGAAAGCACCACATTCAGAAAAGACATTATGTTATCACCCATGGCATAATTGTTACCTGAGCAGTAATAAATAATTCTTATTCTCATTTGTTTTGTTTTGTTTGCACTGCAGATTGGTTTATGTTTCCTGGAAGTAATTTACCACATCTATAGTTAGTGTGTGGATGTCTCGGACAACTTGGAAATTCTCATATTAAGGTTTAACTTGTTGATCTTGTAAGTCTTTTCTAACATTAATTATTCTATATTACATTAGAAAACTTCATTTATTATAAAATCTTTGTTTTGAACAGATCTCAAGAGATTTAGAAGATCAACTATTCCAACTTCCAACTCAGAGTAAGTCTAGTTAGAGAAGGTTGCTTAGGCCCTTTGCCAGTTGAGTTTATAACATCTCCAGGAATCAAGAAATTTCAATCTCAGCCAACTATTTCCTCTTTCAGGATAAATGAAGTTGAATTTCCATATAGCTATAGCTTATAAAAGACTGTAATTCTCTTTCTTCCTCCTCCCCCTTTGACCTCCATTACACTGATCAATAAATTGACAGAAATATTTTTGGTGCATGAAATAATACTGCATTTGGTTCCCTTTGATAATCTCTTAAGGAAATCTGTGCTTTTAATAACATTAGTTAGGCTTGGGCATATATACTAAACATAAAAGATTTTCCTCAGTATGCCAAACTTTTGATTGTGCTTCTACTCATATTAACAATGGAAAATTCATATTACAAAAAAAAAAATCCATTTGCAAAGAGATAATTAGTCTTAGCTTTGGGAACCCTAGCAGGGTGAGTTGTAGAACCTAAATTGAGAGATTCCCCACCTTGTGCTTGCAAAAATACAATTTAGAACCTCAAATAATCTTGAATACGAGTATCATTAAGTCAATACACTGGAATTGTTGAATTCAGTACATAAGAATGAAGCTTTTTTGATGTAAAGTATATTTATATTACAAAGATTTCAACTCACTTTAAAGTTAGGAATCTTTTTACGGCTTAACTGTAAGTTGCCTCCCGTTATTAATAGGTTACTGGAAAAGTATTTAAGTATCTTTAGCTATAGGCGTGGGAGGGGAGGGAAGAAAAGAAAAATGAAAAACGAAACAATAAAAAAGAAAAAAGAGAAGAGAAAAGAGAAGAAAAGAAAAAAGAAAAAAGAAAAAAGAAAAAAGAAAAAAGAAAAAAGAAAAAAGAAAAAAGAAAAAAGAAAAAGAAAAGAAAA
>WEIV01026479.1:12504-31827 GCA_013390005.1 Calyptomena viridis
AAAGAAAAGAAAAGAAAAGAAAAGAAAAGAAAAGAAAAGAAAAGAAAAGAAAAGAAAAGAAAAGAACACCTTTCCCCTTCTGCTGCTTTTTGGCATAGGCTTTATATTATTTGTATTGTGTTAACACACAAAGGCCCCAGTCATGAAGGTGTCCATGCTACAAAGATACATGTGCTAAATATAGTAAAAAACCCCAAACTAATTAAGACAATTTCTGCTCCCAAGAGGTTTTTTGACTTATACAATCATCACCAGATATCTTCATTTCACTAGAATTGGAATATTTATCTTAGAGATATTTCTGAATAGAGACAACAACTTTTGTCTAATGTTCTTGAGCATTGGCTCACCAAACTCTAGAACTCTAGAACACTCATGCATTATGATGACTAAAAATGTACAAATTTCAGTATGTTACACTGTAATTCTAACAAAGAGATAAGCTTTCCTCAACTCCTAAATACCATAAAGCAAAAATTCCTCCACAATTCTGAACAGGAAAAAAAAAAAGTACATCTATAAGGTATGAATAAACTCCACATTAAGACACCTAAGTTTTGAAGTCTATTTGTATAGGTTTCCATGTGAGCAAGGCAGCTTGGTTAACTAGCACTTAGAGGATCAGATAATATTTGAGAGGTGTTTATTGGAATTTGTTAATGTTTTCTTGTCTTTTTGATGGATTTTGGAAAGGCATAAGCCATCTGTGTGCCATACGTACTGGTTCAAGGTAGATATGCTGGATATCATGAAATACATCAAGGGTCAATGAATGTGCTATATATGAGTTGTTAGTTAATAAAGAATATAGAAAATCCTTCAGCTGTCCAAACTCAGGTAACACATCCCATATGAGAAATCCTTCTGCACCTTGACAGTCTGTAGCTGCTGCCCCATAACAAATAGTTTCCTTGTAATTTTGTGTCACACCTGCCAACTTCATACGGAACATCTGGGCATGGTGTTAAAACAGCAAAAGACAGTGAGTTGAGGTACCTGAATAAATCCTGAAGAAAAGTAATCTTGTATGCTTTCCTGGATGAGCTGTACAGTGGAATCCCCCCCTTTAAATGGAAAAATGAATAAAAAGTAAAATCAATATATTTTTCAAGCAATAAAACATTCTTAGAGTATATTTTTCTGCTGCTGTCTTTGTTTGTTTGTTTGTTTGTTGTGTTTTGGTTTGGTTTTTTCATTTTTATTGTATTGTTTGGTTGGTTGGTTTGGTTTGGTTTTTTAATATAAAGCATGGAGAACTGTCAGAGAGCATTAGACCATCAAGGAATTTGAGACAAGCTACACAATTAAAACAATTTACATTTTTCTACTAAAGTGATATTGCTGCAAAAATTTTCAAATGAAGAATGTAGTCATTTGACCCCAGCTGGACACCTGGTACCCACTAAAGCCACTTTCTCATTTTCCTCTGCAACTAGACAGAGGAGAGAAAATAAAACAAAGGGTTTATAAATTGAAAAAAGGACCAAGTGAGAGATCCCTTTCATTACTGACAGAATCAGAGCAGGATAATAAGAACCTTCCCCCCAACCTTCTCCTTCCAAATTCTGCTTCCTCCCCCCCAGCAGTGCAGGGACATGGGGAATGAGGGTTATGGTGAGTTGTTTCTCCTACTGTTTAGAGAGAGCAGTCCTTCTCTCATGGGGTCTCTCTCATGGAATACAGTTCTTCATGAACTTCTCCAGTGTGAGTCCATCCAACAGGCAACAGTTCTTCAGACACTGCTGCCACATGGGTCACTTTTCTACAGGGTGCAGTCCTTCAGGCACAGGCTGCTCCAGCGTGGGTCCCCCACAGGGCCACAAGTCCTGCCAGGAAAACTTGCTCCAGTGTGGGCTCTTCTCCCAACAGGTCAGCAGGTCCCTGTCAGGACCCTGCTCCAACATGGGCCTCCCATGGGGTCACAGCCTCCTTCAACATCCACCTGCTCCTCTATGGTCCTCCACGGGCTGCAGGGGCACTGCTGCTCCACCATGGTCTTCACCATGGGCTGCAGGGGAACCTCAACTCTGGTGCCCGGAGCACCTCCTGCCCCTCCTTCTCCACTGACCTTGGCGTCTACATTGTTGTTCACGTGTTCTCACTCTGCTCTTCTCTGGCTCCCATCTTCATCTGCTGAATGACTGTGTTCCTCTCCCTCTCAAACATGTTATCACAGAGGTGTTACTATCATTCCTGATTGGCCTGGCCTTGGCCAGTGGTGGGTCTGGCCTGGAGCCGGCTGGCATTGGGTCTGCCGAACACGGGGAAAGCTTCCAGCAGCTTCTCACAGAAGCCTCCCCTATAGCCCCCCATCCTGCTACCAAAACATGGCCACAGAAATCCAATACAAAGACCGAGTAGCACATCATCAAACAATTGTTTGCATTGTTCATTTATCCATTGTACTGCACATAGCCATCAAAAATGCTTGTCAAAGCAGATACCCAGATAATAAAACCTCTGACAAATGCAATTGCATATATTGTAATAACAGCTTTATACTATGCGGAAGTAAACCAATCTGCACCAGAATTAAGAAAAATATTTTTTTTATGACTTGAAATGTAATGGAATTTGTTGAATTACTCAAAGTCACACTAAATTCTAGGTCTCCAAGAAACTTCATAACCTTGCAAACATGACTTTAATTCTTATCACCATGCTCCTTCCCCGAGTCAGTTCACTGAATAGAAATTTATTAGGAATTTTAACTACATGGAATAGGGCAAATAATTACAGTGTTGTCTGGAATTTTCTGGAGTAGTTCTAGCTGAATGGCTAAGTCTCTATTTAGTGGGAATTTTTATCATTTTCTGTAAAGATTTTACAAAAGAAAATTGCCAAATAAGTATAATTTTGTTGTTTCAATAATTTTCTCTTCATTAACTAAAAGTACTTCCTGGAAAACAAATTTTAATCTGTACATGGAAATGTGACACTAATGTAGCCTATAATACTGTAGACCTGTAATTGCAGTACTTCCATTCCCAGTAACAGACCTCAGACTTTATATTTTCTGTGCATCATTACCACATTTCTTGCTTAGCATGGGTACATCTTGATCTATCAGGAAGTTTTGTTTTAACTTAGTTAACAGCAAAAGTCTCACAGACAGATGGCTGTCACATTATTAGTTTTAGTTGTGGTTTAGCTTTTGGCAATATTGTTGTAAAACCACTATACCATAACTTTAACTAATAGTACTAAGAAGTAGTAATTCAGTGCTGAATGATCTATGACCATGCAATATAATACATGAGAGCAGTTTTCAGAATGCAGGCACAGAATGAAACCAGAAAACCCAGGACTACATGCAGGTCATGGATCACCAGTTATTGACCATCAAAGGAAAGCAACCTGAATTGCTGGGTGAAAAGGGTATGGCAATAACAAAGAGAAATAAAAGACCATGTAAGAAGAAAGAGCAAGGCATACCGTGTGTTTTAGAGTAGTCCTTAGTGAATTCTAAGGGAAGGAGGAAGAAAACCAAACCATCAACGTTGTACTTCTCTTGGCAAAGAATTTGTCATACTGAAAATTTGCTGCAACCTTTTGAACACTCAACTTCTTAAGGACCCAGAGCAGCACAACAACAATTAGCAAAGCAGAAATAGGGATAGAAACCAGAAAGCTTGTGCACATCAGTTTAAACTGTTATTGTCGGGAAGTAGAACGGATAGAATACTTGAGATGGCATGTGTTAGTATCATGGCAGTTGCATTCACAATAATGATATGGTTAGATTCCTAGTGTTTTATTTACACTAACAGCAAGTTATTGTTTGTACATATTAACTCTGTTTCCTTATCCCAGGTAAGCTGCTTGGAGTCTTTATTTTGGTATCTGGCCTTTGGGACTTGTAAATTTAATTCAATCAGGGAAGAACCAAATGGTTTTGTCATAATGTACAAAAATGTACCATATATCTTAATACATTCATTCGAATTCTTTGATACTAGTAGTTAAGCACATACAAGTAGGAAATACTAGCATTGAGGTCAGATGGAATGTTAATTTGGGGGTCTTATGCATATACCTTATAATATAGCCCTAAATTCCATGATCCCATTCTTTATTTCAGGATTGTCATAAAAAAGAGAGATGAAAAAAAGTAATGTTTCATTCACCTTGTCTAAGGCAGCTTGCTACATAGGTCCATTAGTCTGAATTTTCATTTAGACTTCTAAATATCTATTAAGTAACACAGTGGTGGTGGTGTCAAACTTCATGGATGGAATCTAGATTTGGGCAGCACATTAAAGTTGTATAAATAAATAGATGCATGTGAGTTAGGGAATGATATCTAATTGCTTAAACATTGGCCATCAATAGATCTAAAAATACACACCTGCGAGACTTATCTTTAAATGTGTTTTAAACTGATGTTCTAGCTCACTTGAATAGATACTAATTTGAAAGAGATTCACGCAAACTCTCTCTTTTTGAGTGATCATATAGAAAATTATTGCAAATGTATATATTGTATCTTTCCATATTACATGGAGAATGCTAAACAATCATCTTCTGCATAATTCAGTTTTTCTTTTCATGCATGTTCTTTTAATGTGAAATCCTTTATATTAATCTCTGTGAGAACCAGATCTATAAATGTAGCCCTGTCCTACAGGCCACATTTCTCCTGAGCATGAGCAAAAGTAAGGCACTCACTGGATGTGACCTTATCCCCCTTGGATGGACAGGAGAATTTGATCCCCAGGTCAGTGGACAGTTAATGTAAACAATATAGTCTGATATATATTTCTGAAACTGCGCAAGAAGCAGCAGCAGACATTTTCTGACTTCTAAGAAAGCAGACCCTCTGCCTGGCAAGACAGATCTGACCAGAGTCTTGTGTCCAGAGCTTTCCAGGCAGTTTGCCTGGGAAGCTGTGGATGCAGAGTCTGCTTGGTAGGTATTATAACCTTTGCTAATGCTTAGATGCTTAAGCTTTCTTTGCATAGAAATTAGCACTCTAATAGATAAATAAAGCCTTTGAACACTTTATGGAGACAACCTTCAAGTCATTATGCCTCCCGAGCTGGACACAACAACTACGCCGAAAATCCATATATAAATATGTCTATGTTTTTTCAGAGGATTGTCCTTCTATGCATTTGGTTCTTTTTTCTAATTTGGTTGATGCTTATGGTGACTAAGTGCTTATGGCGGGTGTTTAAGAGAGAGAGGAAAAAAAGGGCAAAAAAATACGTTGGCAAGACCAAGGTATTAACAAATCAATAGAGAAAACTGTAAATATTAGAAATATTTACAAACATTTCAGATTAGATGGGCACCAGAAAGACCTAATTCTATTATCTCACATGAAATCAATATGTATATTCAGAATAAAAGAAGAAACACATTCTGAACTTCTAGAAAGAGATATTTTGGACACCAAATTTATGGCAAACCTCACACCATGTGCTTACATCAAACTTCAGTGGAGAACATGGGGGAAATTCTTAAATGCACTTGAGAAATAAGGGAAATGCACTTAAATTAGACACCCAGTTATCTTGGATGAATAACTCCCAGCATTCTTGTTGCTTGCAATTTAAAAAATGAAGTACCACATGACAAATTTCAGTCTCTGTTTCTTTAACTAATAGGACATTTTCCCTTCACTTATTTTCTTCTAAAATCCTTGCTTATTATATTTGAAAATGCAATGGTTATAATAATGATAGCTTTTCTGATTCATGCCTTCTTTGCCAGTGTAGACTCTCCCACCAAAGTGTATTTATCTTTCTTCTGTGATAAGTAGAATTGCATATTGTATATCTGAAGTTTCCAGCTTACAACCAGTTATTAGTTAAAACAACACACTAACCTTTATACACAACATACATGAATGTCTCAATTCCCTTGGGATCTGTATTATTTTCAATGTATTTTTTTAAAGTCATTGCCATTATAAGAGTACACATGTACTATTACATGCGGTGAACTGGGAATGACTATACCATTTTACTCCTTTTTACATTCTGTGGGAAATTTCTGTAATTGCTTCTATCAGGACAGACTTAGCATTTCTAGGTCAGCTGTTAAAATAAAACAAGACTGTTTTCTTCGCTATATAGGATTTGCTGCATACATTTTTGTCAAATAATTACTACTTAGAATTTTAGAAAGAAAACAATACTCCCAAACTAAAAAGTTTAAACAGACAACAAAAAAATTCCTAGTGGAACTCCCTAGTTGTACAGATTTGTGAGACTGGATCGTATAGGAATCCATCAGCACAGAAAATTCCTCATTTTAAGGATCTTATTAATTTCTCAGGGTACGAAACAGTTACAAAACGTGGATTCTTAAGACAAAAGAACTACTAGATTGTTGTAATGTGTGATTAGCATGTATTTCTCACTGTATATTATTCTTCTGTTACTTGGTATGTTCTGTTCTATCTCTCCCCCTCACCCCAGATGGATTATCCCCTTCCCTTGTCCTCCCTTCCCATTGGCTGGAGCCCCTATAAGAACCAGGGGCGGGGAATGGGAAGGGCTCTTTTCCTGGTTATCCCCCATAAGCTTGGACCCTCCAGGTGGCCTGTTGCCTCTGGAGTGAATAAACTTGTATTATATGTAACCATGGAGAGCCGCCAGCACCTTCTTTGTCCTCCATTTCCCTCAGCCATCCCCTGGGGAGTGCAGGGGCACACTCACCCCTCGGCAAGCCCTGACAGGGGGAAGGCTACACTAGATAACCAGGAATACAAGATATTTTTCACAGCGTGTGAGTGTATTTTTACGGTAAGAAGGCTGATTTGTAAGATTTTTTGTGCATGCTTGTCTTGGTGCTTCTATGAGGAACCATGGTCTCTCTTTAAACTACACAACAATATGCCCAAGCACCACAGGTTTTTGCCTACTCCTATACCAAGTTTCTTCTTAGTGAAAATGTGAGCAAGAAAAGAGAAATATGTACTTCCAGGTCACATATGTGCTGAAGCTTGTCAGCGGTGTCCCTTGGAACAGGGGTATATCTCACAGACCCCCAGTTTAGACACACACACATTGTCTGAGAAATTAGGACAGCATTTCCTGCCCTAGGGTACACACTGGCTTAGTGTTTCATGGTAATAAGCTGAGCCAAGGGTATAGTATCACAAAGCATCTAGGGAAAGGAGAATGAGGCAAACCTTAAGTTATAACAGCGGGCTACGCTAAAAAGCTCTGAGGCAGACAAAAATGAAATTTTTTTTTCATGGAAATTAGGGACATATAGTCCCAACTGTTTATTCTCAATCTTTATGTGAATTTCCCACAGGTATCAGCCGGCACTCCATTCAGTGGCTGAAAGAAAAATTCAGTCCTAAGGTTTTGTTAGAGTCTTCTGACTAAATTTTTCTTTTTCATGTGAACAGAACAGATTTGTTCGGCTATTTTGATCTTCCTGCGTGTGTAGAAACACCAGTGCCAGCAATAAGAGTTCTCTGCAAGGAAAAAAAGCAGAGAATAGATAATAAGTACTCTATTGTGCAGACAGGAGAGAAGAATTTAATTTTAATGATCCCATTACTTACTGCTAAACTGCTAAAAAATGTTATTCTGAATAAACGAATTCAATAGATGCAGCTTTTTTTTTTTTTTTAAATAACTAGAATGTCTGTTATGAAACTCAATTTTTTTTACAGACACTTTGTAGGGCAATTAGGACAGCTTAGTAAATTCTTTATTTCCCACTGGACAGTGTAATTCCCAACAAAATAATTAATATTTTATCTGAAAATTCTACATACTCTCATTGTTTATTTTTAATTAAAACTAAGTTCCTCAAACAGTCCATGACAATTACAAACACATGAAAGGCATTAAATATGACAATTTGAATTTTTAATTATTAATTATCACATTGACATGCTAATCATTTCTGGCAAAACCATAGGATACTTTACTTAAATACTAATATAACTGCAGTGCCCATTTCAGCTACTGAGAAAACTTATGTAGTGCCTGTGCCAAATTTTAAACCTTAGAGAGAACAATAGTCTATAAGGGATTTGTCTTTTGAAAGATCAGAATGCTTACAATCAGTAAATCTTATATTTGAGCAATGAAAGGCAGTAATGCACTTCAACTATAACAGTGAAAAAACAAGAAGTTTTAAAAGCTTTTCAGGAACCAATCCAACTATATATTTAAATATTACAAAATGCACCATGGTGTAAAGTAGTACAAACAAGACAGCATCTAAATGTATCCCTGGTGGAAACTAATTTTCACAGAAACATGTATGCTGAAACTCTGTTATCATCAGTAGCACTGTGTAGCTGCCTCAAAACCACCAGGAACTTCATTGGAAAGCCCAATTTTTTTTTATTAAGACACCAAATTGAACTTTGCTGCTTTTTTCCCCTCGTGCTTTATCAGAGCAACAGAAGCTAGAGTCTAGTTAGCATTTTAGTCTTCTTCAAGATAATGAAAGAAACAAAGAAAAATGTGAACTATTCCATAATCTGATTGCTCCTGAGTTTAGCTTCTTTCCTCACAGAATGTAAAGAAATAGCTGCTTGGAAAAAAAATAATAATCAGAAAGCTTGCAGTAGAATGCAGTAGAATACAATTCGTTTCTATCCCTCACAAGCATCAGACAGTTATTGCATCCTATGAGAGATATATCCTGTATAACAAAGGCAACAGAAAAGTTCTTCAGTTACTTAGTTGTTATTTCACGACTCTGCATGTACAGTTTAATACAAGTTGCTGTCTGGGACGTGTTTGGCTGTTTTTCATGGCCAAAAGAAGGTAAACCTAATTTAGAACTGTTTCTCAGAACCCTTTACATCTTTTCAAGCTGTACTGTGCATGGTACCATTACTTGAGACTGGTAATAATGATCTATTTTTCACAACAAAACAAAAACAAAAAAAATTGTTTGTTTCACAAACAAATTTTATGATCAGTTCAATCACAGTATCTAGACATGTTTTGTAAATACTCTCTTGGAACCGTCTTTGAAGAAGATCAGCTTAACTTCATTTATATCCTGGCACAGACACCAAAGACTTCATAGGTGTAGTCCTTGTATCTGTTTTGTTTTATATGCTCTTGAATATTTGTCATTTTCACCTATGTTGTTGAAAACAGAGCTAAAAATTTTGTTCACATATACTTGAATACACACTCAACAATGGTGGCTTATTAACTAATACAACTACTAACATAACTGTTTCAGTGATTAAAATTATTACATTGGCAGTTTTTCTATTCTTTACAGGAAATGTTTTCTCTATGAACTTTGTTTTATCAGATTGCAAAACCTTGATCTTATAATCTTGTGGAGAATGTCAATAAAGTAAAATTTATGCCCTGTGCATTGTGAAATTCTGCTGTTGGAGCAGTCAAGGGGGACAAAATTTTATGGTGTATAAGCTTGCTGATAGTGGATTAAATGCTGAAATACATTGCAAGAGGGTCTATCTTGATTTACTGGGCTTTACTATTTTCTGAGCAAATCCTATTCCTTGGCAGAGCTCAAACAGAAAAGGATATAAAAATGCATCAGCTACAGATTGTCTTGATAAATGTCCTTAGCACTTGTAACATTCTGCTTTGGCTGAACCGAAAAAGGAGAAAGAGGACGGTGTGTTGAATTTCTATAAACTGGGGGTTTTTTACACAAATTTATGGTTATTCCTATGAATATCAGCTTACTGGATTTCTAGAAAGGAAGTAAGGGTGGGCTGGAGCGATGTACAGATGAAATGATGGAAAAAAATGATGGAAAAAAGGACGAAGGGAGGGAGGGAAGTTGGGATAGAAGGAGGGATGAAGAAAATTAAATTCACACTATCTGCCAGATAAAATTTTAGTATTTACTCCAAATACAGATATAATAGTAAGGTCCAGTTCAAATATCATTTAGATTAGAGGTAAGTCCTTGGATTTGCTGAACTATATTTTGTAGAAAACAAATAATTTCTTTCTTTCATCTTTTGAGTATTGAAACTTGTCTCAGGGATTTCATAGAAGAGAACCAGTTCCCATAAGATTTCATATAAGACATAGAATCAAAGCTAACTCTCTCAATACAGAAATAGAAAAATAATGCACAATAACAAGAATTTTCAAACCTTGAAGATGGGCAATGAATTTCAATTTTAACAGTGTTTTTGCATATATGAGGCATCTTTAGTGAATGAAAAATACACTTTTTACTACAAGATTTCAGAAAATGCTGAATTGATCTTCATAGATTAAAAAAAAAGCTAAAACTCTAGAAGATATAAACACGAAAAATAATATTGTGTTTAGGCAATGTGGTGCTTTTGTCTCAAGTATACACAGAAGATTAATTTTGATAGTATACATGTCAATGCTTTTTTCTATCTAGAGATCTTGTCACTCAGTGTGGCAAACTTTCAGTCAGAAATAGCACATTTTCAAATAAAGTCTTGGGTATAATAGTATTTCATCTATTTTTGCCTCATATGAAGGAAATAAATTCTAAGCCATTACTGTTTAGAGATATCTCCTGAAACTCTTGGTGTAAAACCTCAAATTTCATAGCTTTGCTTTTATCACCTCAGTTGGACTCCTACCCTGTTCAGCAAGCATTCTCCTCTAACACTCTACAGAGGTCTTCAGATCATAATAATGCCTGGGATATTTCCAGTTCTTGACCTGTACATTTCTTCTTGAACATGAAAACATAAGGTCAAAAGTACTGGATTAGACCAGCATCGTATCTCTGATAGCAGCCAAATGTCAATCTATCAGAAAAGGCATAAGGAAAAGGGAAAGCACAAATTTCCCTCTAATAACCTTCAGTTTTCAAAAAATTATAATTCATATAGTTCAGTGCTTATGTAAGCCACAATTGTTTTCTTTTCCACATGGTAGCACAACATTCCTTTGAATTATGTAAACTTTTGTGAAAGAGTTCGCCAGCCTAACCACACATTGTGTGTGTGCAAGAAAAAAAGAGTATTCCTTTTCCCATCTTATGCCACCTTCTAATGTTCCCTGGCTATTGTGTTAAAACACAAAGAACAATTCCTGTGAACAAACAGTTCCTGTTCACCTTGTTCGTTCTGCTGATATGGCCATTAATTGTTTCCTGTGGTAAATCATTTCCAAAAGAGGAAAAGCATTCCTCTTTTGTGGTTTAGTAATAATCAGATTTTTTTCTGAATTTAAAAACTTAAAAATTCTGAATTAAAAAAAAACCACACTGTACCCCAGATCTCAAGGGGGAACTCTATATTGCAGTGAAGTCAGGGATCTAATAATCTGTTATGCTTCTTCAAATTTCTGCATATTAAGTCCTCAGTTCTTTCCTACTTTTGCATTCCTTAAGTGAGTAATCCTTATACAGATTATTTATGTGGACATAAATGGAGAAACATTTTTCTGCCAATGAAGCCATTAGAGATAAAATTTACCTGAATAAAGCTAAATTATGCATGTTCTCCTTTAAGCCATAGAATCAAAATAGACACTTGAAACAAAAATCCTCTAAGTCATCTTTAGGAAGACTCGAACTGTAAGTTCTAAAGTTCTGCTATTTGCATGAGGTAGAAAGTGAGATAGAGTTGACCTCAAGAAAGGATAAAAAAACCCAGACTGTGGATATTAAGTTTCTCTGAGATGAATTCTCATCCTAGGAGCCTCTAAATTGCTATGAATGGGTATTGGGTGAAGTAACCCACATTATTTAAGGTTAAATGACTGGAAGTTGGTCAATATGACACCCATCCACAAGAAGGGCCAGAAGGAGGATCCAGGAAATTATAGGCCTGCCAGCCTGACCTCGGTGCCAGGCAAGACTATGGAACAGATCACCTTGACTGTGATCACACAGAACCTACAGGACAGCCAAGGGATCAGATCCAGCCAGCATGGATATAGGAGGGGCAGGTCCTGCCTGACCAACCTGATCTGCTTTTATGACCAGGTAACCTGCCTGGTGGATATGGGGAAGGCTGTGGATATAGTCTGCCTGGACTTCAGCAAAGCCTTTGACACTGTCTCCCATGGCAAACTCATGGAAAAGCTGGCAGCCCATGGCTTGGACAGGTGCATTCTGTGCTGGGTTAAGAACTGGCTGGACGGCTGGGCCCACAGAGTGGTGGTGAATGGTGCCACATCCAGTTGGTGGCTGCTCACTACTGCTATCCCTCAGGGATCAGTGTTGGGCCCAATCCTGTTTAATATCTTTATTGATCTGGACAAGAGGATTGAGTCCACCATCAGTAAGTTTGCAGATGACACCAAGTTGGGGGCAAGTGTTTATCTGTTAGAGGGCAGGAGGGCTCTGCAGAGGGACCTTGACAGGCTGGATAGATGGGCAGAAGAAGAGAAGAGGAGATTCCGAGGAGATCTTATCGCTCTCTACAACTACCTGAAAGGAGGTTGTAGTCGTGTGTGTGTTGATTTCTTCTCCCAGGAAACCAGTGACAGAATGAGAGGACACAGTTTTAAGCTGCACCAGGGGAAGTTTAGGCTTGATGTTAGGAAAAAATTCTTCCTGAGTGATTTGCCATTGCAATGGGCTGCGCAGGGATGTGGTGGAGTCACCGTCCCTGGAAGTGTAGAAAAAGACTGGACATGGCACCTAGTGCTATGGTTTAGTGGATGAGATGGTGTTAGGTAATAGGTTGGATTTGATGATCTCAAAGATCTTTTCCAATCTAGTTAATTCTGTGATTCTGTGATAAGCTCAACTTTTCTGATCTAAAACCCTGCCTGAGCATAACACAGCTTAAATCAACACCCCAAAAATACCATGTCACTTTTAATATGTCAGACATAAGACATCTGATATATCTGACTCTTCCCTTCCTTTTCCCTACCCTGTCTAGGCCTGCATCTTATACAATTATGATACACTGCACCATGACTCCTTGTTTTTTTTGCTAGTCTGTAATAGATGTAGTTATTTGGGATGATCTATTTTTCTGAAAATCAACTGTGCCTGGAGATACTGGAGGCTGAAAATGTCGTGATACTGGTTTGTGGCATCTCTTCCCCATTCTTTCCTGAAATCTTATTTAGTAATGAGTGGAGTACCCACCATCCGACCTGTCAAATCTGAGAACTCCAGAAAAAGTGTGAATTCTAAAAACTGTATGTATGATTCAAATTCCTTGTTTCAAATTGGTATTCAAAGCATGCACATGCTAAGCAGCTCAAATTATTTCTTTTTAGAATACTGTTGAGGACTTTACATTTTCTCAATACTTATTGATTCTATGCCAGTCTTTCATTCCTCAGCAGCAGATAATTTTGATGAGATTTCTGAAACCCAAAATAATCAAATGCAGTACATTTCCTTGAAAATTCACTGTAAAATGTTACATTTTATTTTTGTCGTTATTGCTGTGAGCTGCTTACATTACTTACTTTTTTTGGCATTTAAATATTCTTGAACATAATGTGTAATTCTTCAGAAAATTATCCAGCTATAATGTTCTACAAATGTTACATATAATTTTGTGCTGGATTAAGAGTTCTTACTCAAATAATGAGATTTGTGCTTTTTTTTGAAATCATTTTAATCAAAATAGAAGTACCAATGCTAAGCATTTGAATATTCAGAAATCAACAAACCATTATAACTGGTTGTATAATGTGTTTCTGATATATTCTGACTCTTTGATCAGCTACTGAAGTGGCATTGAAGGACCCTACAGTTGTCTTCAGCAAGGATTAGCGGATTAGCTCACCTTTGTATTAAAATTTAAAGTGAAATAATGAACAAATATCAAGTAATCTGTTAACAAAAAAAAAAAAGATCAAAAATGAGAAAAAATCACTTTTGCATCTTTTTACCATAAAAAGATTGATCTTAAATTATGAAAATTACAGAAAAAACTTCCTGTCCTCTTCACCATGTTATGTGGAAATAGCAGAAAATAACAAAAATTTTTGTTTAATATCAGTTGGATAATAATATGTCAAAATTTTATGAAGTGAATTTGTGGCTACCACATGACATTTTGATAAAGAAACTGTAATAATGTAAATGTCAATTAGAAACTGATCAAAGACAGATTATATTGTTAATTGAAGAAGAAACCAAACAAACCCACATACAAACAAACAAAACCCCCACACATCAACTGAACAAAACCTCTACTGAACAAATGTATTTCTAATTTGCTCACTAAGGATTAGTTTTTGTTTCTATGTTATATTAGCATGGAATGGAATGGAATGGAATATTGGAGAGGAGAGAATATTTCTGTTTGAGGTAATTCAGTGTCATTCATCAGCAAACCAAGAAGACAGAACATATTATAAAACAAAGATTTATGAGAAGTTATATAATAAATAAGTCATTTTCCAAGCAAAAAAAAAAACCTTCATTGAGTTAAAAAGAAAGCAAAATGAGACAAACATCCTAGAACGCCCATGTTGATTGAAGTATAGTGGTTCTATATAAAGGGGATTGAGAAGCTAAATAATCAGCAGAAGCAATCCACAGAGTTGCATCACTGACAGCTGAGATGAACTGATATAGTGCTGGTCATATAAGGAAAAAATGAAATGGACTCCATCGCCTTGTGAGAATCTCAATATAGACTGTAAACATTCAGCAGATTATGGACACATTTTCGATTTACAGTATCAAGAAACAACTATACAGTAGAACATAAATGATATGTAGGACCTTAAGAAAATACTAATACACTCAAAGAAATTATATCAGTAAATATTTTTCCATTCATAATGTATCAACAAAATCTTAGAGAATGGAGCACATATTTATGACAATGTAATATTCCCTGTTGCTTTTGTCTGGCACATTTCTTTTTTTTCTTTAAAAAATACATGACACTTATCTTTAGTACACAGGATAATAAGAGGATGCTTGGACTGGAAAAAAACCCAAACACTAGTAGGCCATTGCCATGTTCTCTGAGTATTTTTAGGGAGAACCAGAGTTTTTCAGATAGAATGAAAACATAAGTATCTATAACTCTGAGTAAAGGTATGTGATTCAGAAAAAATGCAATATACAAAGGTACAAAGCAGGTCATGTAATAGCTGAAGTAATAGTTTCATTACAAAAGTACTATTGCGTAAATACAAGACAGTGTTATCATATTGAAACGCTCTGTGGTAAAACAAGTCATATCTTCTCTAACAAACAGGAGAGAGGAAAGAAGTGCAGATAACCTGATTTGAAGATATAGTAAGTAGACAAGCAGAATTTGCTGTTTCTTCAGAGGAGAAATGATATTTTGCCTTTAATCACATAGGCATTAAGGTATTTCATAGCAAATAAAGTAAATTAAATATAAACATTACATTCTGTTTTAATTGTACACTCTATTTCTACATAAATATAAACACATATCTGGGAAGCATTACTTTGTTTCAGCTTAGGAAGGATCGTGTGTAGATGGGAGATGGAAGAGGAGAAAAGTAGAGCTTTCCTAAGCAGTTTAAGCAGAAAAAAATCTGTGAACCTCTTGTTTGTCATGCACTATCAGTTAGAAGCAGAAGCAAAGCCTTTTTCTTGCATAAATGCTAAGCAAAAATGACCACTGAAAAGTAGCACCTGCAAGAAGCAGCAAACTTGTTGAGAAAATTATTGAAAGATAATGTGAAAAATGTACCGATACTAATGAATGAATTGCAAAAATCACAAAAATGTGTCTAAGGTAGCTGGGGGCTGCAAGCTAACAAGTAACAACTCAGAATTAAATTTAGTGGCTGTAAAATCCTTTTGGTTCATTTAATGACATAACTATTCTGTCAAACCAAACTGAAAGTCTAGCAGCTTCTTTAAAGAGCTCTAATTCACTTTGTAATACAAAAAGGACATTTAGTACCATGCTGACAGTTAAGTGTCCAGACATGAGGGAAGGGTTGAAACCTCTTTTTAAAAAAAGGCAACTTTAATTTGGCACATTAATCCCTAAAGACTTAACAGACTGAATGATTTTCTATAGACAAAGGATTCTTAATCCTTTTTTAGAGAGAGATCACAGTTAAGGCCTGGGTGCAATTCTTCCCACTTCCCAGTCTCTCTGATTATATTTCTCTGATGCAGTCTTTTTGCCTTTATCTCTTCTCATGTTGAATCATACAACTCCCCCACTGTTAGAAGGAGCTCTTAACAACAGTGCCCTGTATATCAGCTACACTAACATGATACATCCTGAGGACCTTATTACCCAAGGAATTTGACTTCTGGGAATATGGAAATGGTGAATATGCCTAAATAGTTTTCTTAAAGCAGAACTTATCTTTACTTTTAAAAAGGAAAAAAAGCATCTTTTATGAAAATATTTTAAAATCTATACATTTCTCATCTAAACCATTCTGCCCTTCATAATCAGCTATATAAAGTTAATATTCTGATGGCAATTTTGATGAAGAAAATCCAAACTCTGTCATCCACAGTATAAAGCTGCAGGCTTTATACATAATCCCAGGAAATGTCTGAGCTTTCACAATTTATCTGGGAACCTCAGAGAGGTGAGCAAACTCTGATCACTGAGTGTATAAATACAATCCCACATGTACTTCAGAGTAAGGGACCTTAACTGGCTCTGCTTTCTCCCCATTGAACAAACCAGGATGCTGAGGGCTCAGTGACACTCATCAGCTCCCTGCTTGCAAGAGACTGTTGCCACTAAATTCATAGCTCCAAATGACCTTGGAAGGGTCTGATGAGACTGATTTATTTAGATTTTCTTGGGCTAACAGTAAGTGCTTCTTTCCATGTATCTAGTCTCTTCCTTTTTGCATGTAACAGTGTTTATGTCCTTGCCACTTCCCTGACCTGGATATAATGGTGAACTGTTAATCAGTAAACTGACAAAACTAAGAATACCACTGCTTGTCAATGATTTCAGTAAGCTTTTTTTTCCTCAGAGGATGGTTTGTATTGTTGTTTCTAATTTAAGTGCTTTCTCATAGTATATCAAATTAATAAGATCTACATAATACAAACTTATTAATCAGATTGACGTATGATATTTTTAAATTGTTGCACAGTAGCTTCAGTTCCTTTCAAAACTGTGTCATTTTCTGACAGTAAGCCCTTACTTTCTCCATTTGTGTCATTTTGTACAATTTCATAGACCTCGTTACAGAGCGGACTTCCTAACTCCTTGCTGAGCTAAACCTCACACCTTATCACCATAGTCTAACTTAGTTTCATAATAAATCCTAATTCTGTCACCTACAGGCATGATCTCTCCATTTTCAGCCCGGGCATATGCACTACTAGATAATTCACAGTCAGACTAGCCAACAAGTAGGTCAAGAGGCCTGAGTGGGGCCAAAGAGTTTGGAGATTTGAATGCCATCTACCAGAGGAGAGCAAGTGCCTAGATCCCACTACTGGAAAGAGTGAGTGGAGCCAGCTAAAGGTGGGGTTTGTATTTCCTGTCTGCACATAACTATTAATGAATTTTAACCAAAGTTAGCTTATGAGAAGCTTAGCACCTTGAAAAAACCCAGGTTGGAGCTAGTGTTTGGATCCAGGCATTGATATTGAATGAAGTCCACACTAATATTCTCTTCTTAAAGAAGAAAGTATCTCCTTTTCAAATTTAAACCAAGACCTCTAGAATTATAACTATAATGGGTAGTAGTTTTAGAAAAAAATTTGGTCACTGAGATTCTTATAACACTCAGCCTCTAGATGCAGAAAACAATACATTAGAAATATACTTTCTTTGCTCAGACAAATGATAGCTGCTTAAGGATTCAAAGGTCTATTACACAGTTAATAAGCACCTTTCTCCCTTTTATACACTGTGCACAATAACCACTTTCATTTTAAGTAACAGCAGTTACTGAATTGGAAACCATGTGCATTAAAAAGAATGTCTTGTACAGTAGTTGAAGCTAATACTTATTTTATTCTTAGAGTCAAGAACAAGATAAACCTGCAACCACCTATATGCTCACCGCTAAGTTTCAAGCTATATCTGCTTTGCGGTTCTGACAATTCAGTCTCATTTTAATAAAATCTTGAACGCCAGATTTAGGATATAGAATTAGATACCTCATGATAGCTCAGTGATTTTCAAACATTTCAGGTAGTTTAGTATGCCTGGCTAGCCTAGTAACAAATGTAATGAAGTATGTCTCTGAAAGCATTATCATAAAATCAATTATATCTTATGACTAAAACAGTATTCCACAGTTTTATTTAAAAAAAAGGGTAAGAAAATAAGACTTTATCTCTTTCTCCAGAGGAAAATAATGGAGTCATAAAACCTCTTTATTATATTGTATAAATCAGTGATTATTATCAAATGACTTGTTAACAGATAATACGGGAAATCCTAAAATAAGCATTATGTTTGCTATACTAATAAAATTTTCATAATTAACTCCTGTGGACATAAAATAACCAGAAAAAGATGTGTTTTATTGTTCATCTGCCAAGATGAAGAAGAATCTGTCCATAATGTTGTAAAAAGTTATTTTACATATATTTCTTCCATTTGCTTTTTGAGTATTTGATTATTATATATTTTTAAAGCAGTCTCTTGTACAAGTAATTTAATATTTCACAACCAGAACTTATTTCTATAGTATTTATAATTTCTTGATTTATTTTATTATTTGAGCTATAGCAGTGTATCAATTGTCAATGCATATCTATGTATATACATCTATATCTGCATACACAAATACTTAAGACATTTTCTATTATTCTATGATATTTATGTTTCTGCTACATAACAAAATATTTCATTTTTTGTAGATGTTTCTTGAAAAACTGCTTAAAATTTGAGCTTATTTTTATTTCACTGGTGCCAAATTTTTCACTTGGTGGTCAGTGTCTTTCACCACACTACTCATGTTCCTTGGTGAATATTTCCTTCATAATCTAATTTTAGAAGATGAATTACTCAACATCTGCAACAAATAAATAAAGTCACAGTGAAACAAGGCCTGACCAGAGCTCAGTTTTCGCCACAAAGAAGTCCATTTACATGTATTGTTCTGTGACTTTGTAAGCCCTGTCCATCAGCCACTCTCTAAGCTTCCAGGCAATATGCAAAATTAATTTCTTCCATATATCTTCCATGCCTGACATTCTCAGTCAACACTCAATATTTCTTTCCACTTCCTTCAAATTTAAAACTGCCTGAATAATTTGTAATAACACAAAGTTAAATTAAAAACAACCAACATATTGTTTATTAAAAAACCCACTTTTTTTCTAGTTCCCTGCATGACAATAATCTAACCAGGGGATTAGAAACATAGAATCATAGAACCATTATGGTTATAGTTTATTCAGTATTTGTGTAATCATGTCTTCCCCTGGTTACATAAAGCATATTGCAAATTATGTTCAGCTGCAAAGTTTAGAAATCTCTGATAACAAAGGAAACGGTGT
>WEIV01026480.1:334-26721 GCA_013390005.1 Calyptomena viridis
CCTCTGGAGGTGTGCTGGAGAGAGAATGAAGAGTGGAGCTTCTGTGTTTTCCTGAGACTTTGGTTTCTCTTCTTTGTTTCTGGAGTTGTTTGGGACATTAGGACATCGAAACCTCAATCGGAGACCCTTTCACCGGCCTGGCCTGGGGAGGCCCCCCACATTTTCTCCTCCGTGGCAAAGGAAGAAGGAGATCATATCAACAAAAGGACTCTGAATCTTCCAGGTTCTCTCTTCCCACCGTGGGAGAGGGTGAGCTGTGGCCTCCTTTTTATCAGAGAATATATATCTCTCTTAACATATTTGTCCCAAACCAGGACACCCCTGACCGAAGGAAAAAAACCAACCCCTCAATGCTGGCAACTCAGAAGAAAAACAACAGGAGCCATGAAATCTCTGACATTCAAAAGACAGGACTGTTTTGAGAAAGTGGGGTTTTTTTTCTCTAGATGGGTTTTTCTCTTCACTCTCTAGTTCAGTTTTAGATGCATAAAATTCATTTTCCGGCATAAAATAAGGATATGAGATACATATAAAGTCACTCCAAGACATCCGTGCAGTTTTGTACCATCAACAAACTCACTGAGAGTACACTCTGTCCCTGCATCCAGGTCTTCAATAAATAAGCTAAACAAGACTGGATGCAGTGCTAACCCCTGGAGAAACACCACCAGTGACAGGCCTCTGTCTAGAATCTGTACTGCTGATCACAACCCTCTGGGATCTGCTGTTCAGCCAATTCTCAATCTACTTCACTGTCACTCCTCTAACCCACACTTCCTGAGCTTACCTATGAGGATGTTTGGGAAGACAGTGTCAAAAGCCTTGTGATGTCAAGGTAGATGACATCCCTCATTTATGCAGACGGTAGTGCCATCATAGAAGGCCTCTGACAATTCTGTTCATTGATAGTTCTTGTCTTTTTAGGCATGTGCTGATTCTGAAGGTGTCGTTTGTGAGAGATGTTTTGTTAGTAGTTGTTATGGAGGCACCTTTCAACTAGGAGTTTAACTGACAGCAAGAATATTATTATTATTAGGGATGTACTAAAAACAAAGTACATGCTGTTTCTTTCTGCTCTCAGCAGGCAAATGTGCCTTCCCTAAGTGTGACACAGGTTTTCTGTTTACTGGGAAATAAAGCATTTTAGTTGCATACATTAGAGGTCCAGACACAATGCTTGAGTGAAAACAAATGAAAAAAGAAAGGGAGAGGGGAAAAGAAGAAAAAAGCTGTTTATTTATTAATAGAAAATTTTGCCAATACTGTACCTCAATAATACTGAATTCAAAAAATGTTTGTAAATGTTTAACTATTAAATATTTATTTATTTTCAATTCATTATACTTTTGTTACACTTGAGCAGAAAGTACTAAACTCAAAGATCAAATTTTTCTGTAAGTGAAGCACTGGCTGCAAGATGATTGGTCTGGGTACTGCATTTGCTTCCAGACTCTGGCTTTGATTGTCTTCCATCAATCATTTGTAGCACATGAAAAAGTGAAAAAGTGTCAAAGCAAGAAAACAAAACCCCCCAAAAAACCAAGAAAGCCCACCAAAAACCCAGACAAACAAAAAGGTTTTGGATCATCTAGTAAGAACTTCAGTACACGAGAAAATGAAGTAAAAAATAGTACTGTGGGTGCCGTAGAAACATGATATTTGGAGCATTATATATTGTCCACCTTAAGAGAAGAAATATTTTTTACCTCAATCAGCTGTATTCTTCAGTGAAACTATTTTTTGGACAGTAAGCAAAAGGGCAAAGAAATATATGAATGGAGTAGAAATAAAAGCAAAAAAAGCAGTTTTCATGCTCAAAAATCCTAAAATTTTTTTTTCAGCAGTGTCCAATTCCAAGAGCTCTGTCTTTTGTCCACACTTAAGCCGTATTTTTCCTTTGTTTTCTCACAATTTGTGGGCTTTCAGATCCTGCTGGACTGAGGGTAAGCAACAATGTTACTTAGGTTGGTTCTTCCCATATCTTTACATCTCCTTCCCATATCTTTACAGCTCCTTCTTGTTCCTTCCATGTTTTTGCCAAAAGCAACTGTTTGTGTCGCTGTTCAGTGAAAAGGAATGGAAATGCTTAAGACTGGCTTAACACTATGTGGAAAAAAATATAGATATTTTCTAGGTAGATTTGTAGACTCCCTAAAGACCAAGGTCCCTCAAAAATGGCAATGAAAATAAATAATTGAGTTCAACAGTAGCAGTATTATAAATTAATTACCTGCAATAGTCAAAACACTTCTGCAAAATGAAATGAAAAGTTAAAGTATGAAAGTTAAAGTGAATTGCAACTATCATGTTACCAAGCAGCTTTATACTGTTTAGGGAAAAATATTTTTCTACTTCAGATGTATGGCTTGTAAGAAATTAATTTGCCCCACTGCTGTACTCACTCACCCTATCACCTCTCAAGCATGTCAAGGTCCCTCTGTATGGCATCCTGTCCCACCAGTGTGTCAGCTGCACCACACAGCTTGGTGTTGGCCAACTTGCTGGGGAAGGCACACAGTCTCACTGTCCATGTCTCCAACGAAGACGTTAAACACCATCAGTCCCAATATCAGCCCCTGAGGAATACCATTTGTCACCACTTTTAAATTGGACATCAAGCCATTGACCACAAATCTTTGAATGCAATCATCCAGCCAATTATTTATCCACTGAGTAGTCCATCCATCAAATCCATGTAATTATTTTATCAAATGATTTCTCAAAAAGACCTGAAAACCAGTCTGTGTAATGCATGTAATTACTTAATAGATTTCAAAATGTTGACTAATAGCAGCAATAAACTGCTCTAAAAATCAGTTCTGAGTTGTGTATAAAATCACCTGAGAGACTGGTTTTCTTAAGGTTTGATTTTCTTAATTGGATATTCTTAAGGCACAAAATTAAATGCTTAGGGGGAAATAAAAGTCTTGAATTATATCCATAGCTGAAAATGTGTCTTCATAAGCGTTATAAAATGTACTTTTAATACAGATTCTAAACATTTACTTACGGAAAATAACCTGCTACATCTTTTTAATACTCCTTTATCAACATTTTTTATGATCAAACACTGTAAAAACTGCTGGCTCAATTTTTGACAAATTCATACTGGTAATTCACATGCTTCCTCTAATGTTCAGTTTGTACACAGAAAAATATTAAACAATGTGGGGAGAAATCTATTACCAAATGGCACTGTGAAGAAATTATTTTGGGACTAATCAGCAAAATGACATAAAACAAATTGTGGATAATAAGGGAAATTCATCACCTTGCACACTAATGTAATGATTATTTTTTTTCTCCCCAAAATGAATATACCAACTAAAGTGGATATTTTTCTTGGTTTGGCCAAGAATCTTGGATTGGCGAAGATTCTTGGATTGGCCAGAATCAAATCCAGCCACAAGAAAATGGCTAAAATGACTGATAAAAGGAAAATGCAACCAAGGGTGTCCACAATACAGTTTTTGACACTTAGGAAGACAAAATTCAGGAACTCTGAAACCAATTGAGCAATTACATTCAGGAAAGTAACAAATATGAAAATGGTAATTGAGACCTCTAAGAGAGAAATATAAGGGTTAAAAAAAATAATTAAAAGAAGTGGAACTTTCCTAAAGAAAAAGCTAAAAAGTTATATGCAAGTTTTCCAATTGTCTGCATTATAAAGGAATAATTTAAATTTGTGTGTTGTTTCTTAATAGAACTGTCACATTCTCTTCTCTTGTAAAGCCTGCTTCACCCTTCCTTTGGACAAAATGGAGACTAGAAAGTTTTCATTGCCACAATCATTAGAGGACTTTACAGCTAAATAGATAACTACCTGCTTAATTACATACATGATTGCCTATGCATACTGTATGTATTACATCGTTGTCTTTCTCTCTCATGATAAGTTAAATATTTTATTTACTATAGTTGAACCTGATTTGTATTTGGCCAAATTGTCTAGTTATCTTTTGATTTTTTGCTCTATTTCTTTTAATATTACAGAAATTATTAAGGTTCAGAGTGATGATTTTGATTATTTTATAACTTAGATGTATCAATTAGCTTGTCATGTTACTATCTTGTCACATATATACTAATTGACTCAGAGATAATTTTCTTTGTATAGCTGATGTCAGATATAGATGCATAGTATATTTTCTCAATACTTTAGTTCATAGAGTGATATAGCACACAAATAGCTGACTAAGGGCTTGATCCATTACCCAGAAAAGTAAAAGAAAATTCTAATTAAATCACAGGCTTAGGTGAAAACCCATAATATTCTTGGAAACAGTCTTATGATGAAAGAATGCCAGTCTGTGAATGATGTGACAGGAAATAGGCAATTACACACTGCCATAGACTGGTATGAAAAACTCTTAGATATACTTGGCAAATTAATTTCCTAACTGATCATCAGTACACTTGGAGGTCATCTTTCCTAATTATTACTGCATTTATATATCTTACTTTCTCTAAGTTTAAATTTGTTTCTGACTTTGATCCTTCAGCCTTGTGGGTTTTTTAGCTTCCAGGACTTAATCAGCTTTCCACCAAATCTTATTCTGGATGCTGGTAGCACACAACTGTAATTTTAAAGGCACTTGTTCCTCAAGGATAACCGTGCTGTGCAGAAACTAAGCCTAATTACACATTCAAAGTGTTGAACTAAATATATATAGCAATGTACTTACAGTTATCCTTAGAGTTCACTTCTGATAAGGAAAGAGAGAAAAAGAAGGGTATTTCCTTGTAGAATTATGAACATAAATTATCTTGGATCACGACTTTTCTCAATGGAGTTGCTGTTTAAGTCTTCCCTTGGAGGCACTCCAAAGAACTTCGTAGGCATGTCTGGTGTCATCTTCAAGGATAATTATTGCGTAAGAAAACAGTCTCCACAAGACCTCTCCTGGTTTTGGAAGTGTAAAGGACAACATACTGAATAGTGAGAGGTAAGCATCAGACAATCATAAGTGTAATGATGTTTCTTTATTCCCTTCTTTCCCCCATCCAGGCCCAGTACAAAGAGAAATAATGGTGAAAAATTAGTGTAATATAAGAAGTATTAAAAACCTGAGTTCAGAGTTAGAGCTTCATTACTTATAGGTCTGCATGTGCAGATGTAACTGAAAAAAAAACAAACATTTTTTACCTTTTTTCTCTTTTTTTCAAAAAATAAGTCATGGACCACTGCTTAGTCAATTTCATATTGTATTTTCATTACTTTTAATATTTTGTCAATAAGAATAATTAAGTCAAACATAATATTATTATGCCTTACTACGTATATAAATTTTGAGTATTCAGAGAAAGCAAATAAGCAAACTCAATTTGTTTTCTGCCTTAATATATAAGCCGATGGAGGAGAGATTTACCGTCAAATGCTTCCTCTAAAGAACATTGATGTATTTTATTTTAAGTATGTCAGCACAGAGATGAGTGCTTTCCCAAAATCAGAGATATAACTGTTGGAAACTCAGGCTCATCCATGTTCCTTGTCTTCTTCCAACTAACATTCAATTATTTGATGTAAAGTGAAGCTCTTACAGATAGAAGAAGATAGATTTATTTGTCTAGCATTCCCTTTAGCCTATGAGGCAGGATGTGTAATCAGAAGGGACTAACAAATGAAGTGAGAGATGAAAATGGAATCTCAGATTAATGCATCATACATATGTATTCTAAAGTTGAACTACTAAATCACAAAGCTGTAGTTCTTAAAGTTTCACCTCTTTATAGAGCCAAATATTGGCAAAGACTCTTAAACTCCATGAGAAAGCTAAAGCCAGGGAGCCACCTTAAAACGATTGATACCTTGATGCACAGAAAAAATAGTAAATTAGGGATATGCTGTAGAACACAACTTCTTTCCATTGCTTAATAGAAGGTAACTTACTACCAGCATATGGTTTGTATGAATTTGTGTTTTTAAGTATCAAATTTTGTATACACAATGTAAGACCAAAAGGCCAATTTAAAAGGCCTGAAAGTACTCTTAAAAATGGTCTAAAATTTTTTTGGGTTTCTTGAATTTGCTGCGGATTGTTTTTCCTTTGCCTGTTTGAGTTTAACTCTGGAATGAAAGTCCTGTAAAAACTCGTAATATTTACATTTAAATCAATTGAAGCAAAACCTCAAATATAGTCAAGTGCTATGGGCTTGATGCTATACAATGCAGTTTTTCCAGGCAGTGATGCATAGAAATGGGTTTAAAACTATCTACCTCAGTACAAAGACCGTAACAAATGTAGCTCGTGAATGATCTAAGTCAAATGGTGACTGTGAATAGGCTGAAATGAAAAGAATCACTAATTTAAAAAACACAGTAATTGGACTATAAGTTAAAACTCTCTTGTGAAATTTTGCTGGCAATTTTGTCTTATCTTATGGATGTTTGTCTTAATTTTACCCTTTCATGGAATGCCAGAAAGTTGAATATATCTTTATTTGTATAGGATTTATTTTCACATAGATCTGATCAAATTCCTTGCCACAAAAAGGTGAAGTTAGTGCTACTTAATTATTCAATGGCCTGACCTGAAAAATTCCACAGAAAAAATGGGCTTAAAAATGTAGATTGTAAGAAATCTTTATACAAAATGCACTTCTTTTTAGTTAAAAATCAAAAATGGCTAAAATTATAATTCTTGTATTTTTGACAAGTTTAGGCATGTCAAGTCTTTTTGTAGTTTAGGCACTTGTCAGAAATTATAGGTTTCGGCCTACCTTACAACCTCTGCCTTTTTCCACACCTCCAGAAATGGAGAATACAGCACAGAAGAGAAAGAGTTCTTTTTAACAACAGCTAACTGCAGAACTGAATGATATCTGATAGAAATTCATCTCTGAAGTTTACAAGATATTAATTTAATTTCAATAAAAACACATGGCTGAAGTATTTTTTGAGATGTAATTCAAAGAAAATCTGGAAAAAAAATGGGGAAGAATGTTTGCAGTTTTCCTTCTTGCCACAGAAAACCCCCAAAACAGACCTATACTTTTTCACTTATCTCTCTTTTCTGGTTTCAGCCAGGCTTGAGTTAATTTTTTTGCAGTAGCCATTAAAGGGCAGAGCCTGGAGCTGTGTGGGTGTGTCTAGGTTTTTATTTTATACCACTGAATGTCATAGCCACTGGGGGTAATTAAGGGACTCCTTCTTCCAAGAAGAAGGTGGGCGTGGCTACAGGTGGAACAAAAGTGTGAAAGAGTAGGGAACCCATCGGCCATTGTTCATTGTTGCCTGGGGTACACAGTGAAAATTTTTGCATATAAACCACCCTCTCTTTCCATACTTTTGTGATTAATATTGTTGCTGTTACTGTTTGTTTTCTTATCTTATTGCTGTTTGCAGAAAATTGTTCTTATCTCAACCCATGATTTCTAGCCTTTTTATTAAAAAAATAATTACAACTAATCAAGTTTAACAACATTTTGAATGCTCCACAAAAGAAGCCTCCAGCTTCTCAGTGTTGATAATGAGATGCTGGTTTTTGTCTGAATTAATTTAACTTTTGTCATAGAACTATGTCAAATTTTCCAGCACAGAAATTATATTGGCCTGTTGATGTGAGCGAGAGACCTGTTGATGTTTAGATGATATATTACAAAAAAAATTTGTTACTGTGAGGGTGGTGAGGCACTAGAATAGGTTGCCCAGGGAGGTTGTGGAGTCTCCATTGCAGGAAGTGTTCTGTGCCAGGTTGGATGGAGCTCTGAGCAACCTGGACTAGTGGAAGGTGTCGCTGCCCGCGACCAGGGTCATGGACCTAGATGATCTTTGAGGTCCATTTCAACCCAAACCATTCTATGAAAAAAGGTTTTTAAACAGCTCTTTAATTTTAGCAGCATTCCAGGAACTAAACCTATTTGGTCAGTTCACCCTCTTCACTAAAGTATCAAGGAGTTTCAGAAGGTTTACTGGAAAATGAAGATAAATAAATTTTCAAAACACAGTCACGATTTCCTCAAATTTTGTGAATCATATGTGATAAAATGATATAGGAAACAGAGGTAGACATGCACTTGTATTGTGTGTTGTATATGTCCATGCAATGAATTAAACAGATTACATCCCTTCTTAGAATATATTTTTATATGTTTATTATAAACAGAAATATAAATGCTTCCCCTTGAAGTCCAAATTGATGATTTAATTCAAAAGCTGAAGATGTCTGTCTCTAAGTTTTGCCTTAGACAAAATATTTATCACTGAAAATCTTAGTGTGCAGAGGTACCAAAATGATTTTTCTTGAAATTTCAATAGAAATGGCTATTGTTATAATCCTGTCCACTTTTTCACTTCAGAGAAGCTTCGGAAGTCTTCACAGAATCAAAGAAAAGTTACAGTTTGAAAGGACCACCAGTGGAGCCAGTGGATCATCAGCTCATCAACAAGGTCATCCTAGAACATACTGAGTAGGGTTGTTTACATATAGTTCTTGAACTTCTCCGAAGAGGGAGACTCCGGAACCCTATGAGCAATCTGTTTTAGTGTTCGGTAAGCCTCACAGTGAAGAAATTCTTCCCCATGTTAAGGTAGAACTTCCTGTGCATCAGTTTCTGCCTATTGCTTCTCATTGCTCAGTAAACACTAAAAAGAGCCAGGATCCAATCATCTTGACACTCTCCCTTCAGATTGTGGTGTACATAGGTGAAGTTCCCTGCTAAGTTGTCTCTTCTTGAGGCTGAACAGGCACAACTCTCTCAGCTTTTTCTAGTAAGATAGATGCTCCTGTCCCTTAACCGTCTTTGTCTCCCTCCCCTGGACCTGCCACAGAAGCTCCATATCTCTTATACTGAGTAGCCCAGAACTAGACACAATATTTCAGATGCGGCCTCATCAGGATCAAGTAGAAGGACAAGATCAAGTCCCTCAACTGCCAGCAAAGCTCTTCCTAATGCACCTCTGGATATCATTGGCCTACTTGGCTACAAGGACATGTTTGACTACTTCAAATTTACGTGTGATTAGGTAGGTTCATGTTTTGTAAACATGTCTTTACACATCAAGACACATCACTGATGTGATTAATAATAATAGTATCCATATTCCTAAAGATCTACTCTCTTCTACAGCTTTTCCAAGCAGTGCTCAGCTGGTTTAGGTTCCAAATGAATTCAGGATGAGTTTTATCTTTTTCACTTTATCCTTATATTCACAGTGATCTATCCTAACCAGCAAAAAAAAAATTTTTAGTGATCATATAGAAGAGTAGCAGTCTTTTGGAAATAGGAATGATTCAACAGTTGTCTGCTGCTAAATGCAAACTAGGCACCTGAATCTTCAGAAAACTGAGTGCTTTTGCTCTGTTTTGCTTTTCATTCAAAAGCCTGCTGAAGTTGTTAAAAATGTCTGACTTCTCAAGTGTTTCAACCAGCATGAGGTGAGAAGCTGATAATGCTTGTCAATAGACAAAGTATGACTGCCAGAACACAAGCTCTGAGTAATGAAAATTAAAGGTCATGGCTACAGCTGGTAGATCAAATGATTCACAGATTCACAGAATAACTGAGTTGGAAGGGATCTCTGAGATCATTGAGTCCAACCCATACCCTACCACCTTAACTAGATGAGGGCACCAAGTACTATGTCCAATCTTTTTTTGAACACATCCAGTGTTGGGGACTCCACCACCCCCCCAGGAAGGTTGTTCCAATACTTTATTATTCTTTCTGTAAAAAACTTTTTACTAATCTCTAACCTGAACCTACCCTGGCACAGCTTGAGGCAATGCCCTCTAGTTCTGTCTGTTGCTGCCTGGTGAAAGAGACCAACCCCCGCCTGTCTACAACCTCCTTTCAGGAAGTTGTAGAGAGCAATAAGGTCACCTCTAAGTCTCCTTTTCTTCAGACTGAACAACCCTAGCTCCTTCAATCTTTCCTCATAGAGGTTGTCCTGCAAGCCTCTTACCAACCTCTTTGCCCTCCTCTGGACACATTATAGTATCTCGACATCCTCCCTAAACTGAGGGGCCCAGAACTGAACACAATACTCAAGATGTGCCCTCACCAGTGCTGAGTACAGGGGAAAGATGACCTCCCTACTCCTACTTACCATACAGTTCCTAATACTGGCCAGGATGCCGTTGGCCTTCTTGGCTACCAAGGCGCACTGCTGTCTCATATTCAAACGGCTGTTAGCCAGTACCCCAGGTCCCTTTCTGCCTGGGCACAGTCCAGCCACACTGTCTCCAGCTTGTAACGTTGCTGGGTATTTCTGTGGCCAAAATGCAGAACTCGTCACTTAGACTTATTGAAGTCTATGAGAGATGAAGTGTCTCGACTTCGACACATTTATTTGTCTATTTGTGTGTTTTCTTGTGTGAATGAAATAATTGTCTGCATTTCTGGAAGTATTGATTATCTTAATCTGAGAGGATCTCTAAGATATACACTTTTAATGGTGGAAAGGTGTGCAGATAAGCATAGGAATAGCAGCACAACCAGCATCAGTAAGTGACTTGTGTTTGTTGCTTTGTTGCCAGTGTGCAGCTCAAGATTCGTCTTTCTAAGACAAATAGTATTTTGCTTGATTACAAGTAATACAAGCTTTCAGTCTTGCTTCTGTAATTGACATAAATCATGGTAGAAATTGTCGTTCAGGATGATTCATGACAGCCATATCTTCAAAAAATAGACATTTTAATCCACATAAGGATATATCTTACAGAATGACTAGAGCTATTAAAAAAACCCCCAGACCTGGAAGGATGTGGTTATGTTTGTGCTTTTTGGATTTTTTTCCTAAAGGTAAATCTACCTAATTATAGGTTTCTCATAATTTGTGGAATTTACCAATAGATTATCAGGCTTACACAAATATGAAATTAAATTCCGTGTGTCTAGAAGCTATTACAGTGAACTCTCCTGTCCCCAGTGGAGTGTGTAGCTTGCCAGTCAAAAGGCAATTTTGAGTTGCCAAAGCATCAACAATAGTACAGTAAGGCTACTGATTATTAGAGTACAAACTTCCAGAGTGAGAAATGGCTGTCTCTGATCTGAGTTGTTACAACTACAGTAGAGAGAAGGTGAAGGTGATCGTGTAGCTTGACACCAATATACATATTTTACTGGCTGCTGGAATTTGGCACACTATTTTTGTTCCTTGTAGCTGGCATTGGGAAGCTGCACATTCTTTGTACAGTGCCAGTAATATGGCACAGATGTAAGGACACCAAAAAAAATTCTGCAAAAAAAATCCCCAAATTGTTGCAAACCATCAATCAGTCAAAATTTAAATATGTTCGTGGTGTGTGCTCTAAAATATGGTCAGATTAACCAGCTTTTTATGCTGGTTCCTCACTTGAGGACATTCCAACACAGTAAGTGGCCAAAGCTCTGCTCAAGATAGCTCGTAGAAAGGAAAAATTTAATTAGATAGGAAGCTGGACCTTACAATGGATCTCTGATGAAAGTCCCAGCAACAGAACTGAGAATGTTTCTACTGTTGTGTGTGTTCTTGCAGTCTTGCTCAGAAATTCAATCCAAGGCATGATACATTTCTTCATTAAGACCTGAATCTGAAATAAGTATTTTCTGTCAAAAGAAATGATAAAGAAAAAAATATTAGCAAATAATGACTACATTTAATCATGAGCACTCAACTACATGCACTCGATTTTTATGTGGAATTCTGGATTATTTAAAGTTTTTTATCATCTAAGTTTGCCATATGGAAGTCATAAATAAACAAGTAAAAACTACATGACTGCAGTTCACTTATTTTGTCTGTTTCTCTTGCAGCCACTTCTTCACTGAATGTTGAAAATAATTTATAACCTTATCATACTACGCTGATCTGGGTTTTTTTCAAATATGCCCTACATACTTAAGTAGAAAAAGTTGATTTCTCTGTCATCCTGTTGTATTGTGGTTGATTAACTTTATTACAACACTGTTGATAACTGTAATGTATCCACACTTTAACTATTGCACAAATTTTTGGCTTAAAATGATCTAATAGAACTAGAAAAGGTGAAACATCATATTACAATAATAACGAGAAGTATAGAAGAGTTTTCACACAAAGGAGGATAAATACAACAGAGTTCCTTGCAGTAGTAGCCCAGTTGTTATCATAGCTTCAAGAACAAATGGTACAGAAAAGATGAATCGGTAATTGCAACAAAAAGCCACCTCTAGTGAAATGTTGCAGTATCCAGCTGAAGCAGAACAAAAGGAAGGGAAGGTGAATTAGAGTCAAAAAGAAACTACCAATTTAATCTTTGTGACATAAGCTTAAATTGGAGCAAAAAGAACATTTTTATATATACTTGATTATGTTGCTGCGAGTAGATGAAATGTTACCTGGATCAGAAATGCTTGAGTTTCCTTTTAAAATTTGTGATTGGAAAACAATTACAGAAGCACATATCTGGTAGCTTTTTTTTTTTCCCAGAAAGTACTTTGGGTTGGATTTATCCAAGTCATAAGCCAAAATGAGAAGATTCGACGTGGGATCAAAAACAGGTGACACACTGAATATAATGATACAATTTTTGTCTTGCCAAGAAGACATGAGCAGAAAAAGAATGAAACAGCTGGAGACTATTTGCTTATTATCAAATAGCGCCTATTATTTGCCTATCAGACACACTGCTTTTTCAGAAAGTACAACTGTCCCAAAAGTTACATTTATGGATTTTTTCCAAGGCCATATATTTGGCCATATAGCTGTTTTCCTCAGATATTTTTGAAACTCCAGTCTCTCCTTCCTGCTTCATAACTTTCTTCTTCAAATTGGCTTTCTTACTGCTACTGTCTAAAATAAACCTTGTCAACTCTTTTATCCCAGTATGCAACCTTGAGTCTGTTTCTCATTTGAGATGGGAACATAACGTGCTTATATCCTAGAGCTTACTAAAATTAAGGCTAACAGCTCTACATATACGTTTAAATGAGTTTCAAAATCATCTTTTTGTCTCTATCTCTATGGATTATATATAGCTAAAGTACTAATTTTTCACACAGAAAAAAATTATATAATGTGATGTGATTCAGAAACAGTACAGAGATAAGTATGTTGACTAAGAATGGCTCTTGAAAGAAACCTCTAAGACTCAGGTGTTAGCAGACAGGCATTCTTTTATTACAGCTCACTAAATGATCACAACGTGCTGGGTGCACCAGTAATCACTTTGCTAAAGTACACACCAAGGTATCCTTGCCACAGATCTTACTTTTTCATTACATGATCATTCATCTACATTCTCTGCATTCCTGTTACATATTCATGGTATTTCCCAGCTTTAATTAGCGTATGTGACCTTATAAGTTCCTGAGGGGCTTCACCAAAGGTCTCTGGTGAACGTGTCTGTCTGGAGCCCTCAAAGTTCTAAGTGACAGCTTTATTAACTTCTTTAAGACAATACTCCTGGTTTTACATCAGCCTGGTATTGCCTACTTGGCTGCTTCATTCCTTTCTTTATTGTTTCTTTATTTTGATTTCCTGGTTTCTTTAAATCACTTGGCTTAACTATATATAAGTTCCCATGGCACATTTTGTTGAAAACACTATTAGTCCTATTACATCTCAAAACTGTGATACCAAGTGAAGAGCAGATTTTAAAGTGTAAATACATATGCATATAGAAAATGTGATTTCCAACTGCAGTTGAAACAAAGGACTGTAACTTAGGGAAGTGTACTTTTTGCATGACAGAAATTGAAAGTTAACAACTTTTGTTTCTCACTTCACTTTTGTTAATTAACTGTTTGGGGAAAAACAAAACATTTTCACTTGTGATTTTTTTCAGCTGCAATATGGAGGTCCTTCTAATATGCCTACCAGAGGCTTGAACTAGTCTGGTGGTTCTGATTCACAAAAAATGTTTATATTGCACAGTGAAATCTTTCAACTTTTTGAGATGCACTAGGTTATGTATCTTACACACTTTCTGGTATCTGTAATGGAAAATCAAAGCCAAGACCTTGCATAATTAATCAAAAATACAATACAGAATCTACAAAATATGGGATAGGTGCCTAGACATAAAAAAGTTTTATAATGATTAACCAAGTTAGTTATCATTATTTCACAGCTTGAGGGCACGAAGAATTTGTTGTGTAATTAATATAAAAGAAGTATATTAAGAAAATGTTTAGGTATGAACTGAAAAGAGTTTGTTTACAGGAAGATCACTTTTCAAGCTATAATTCATCACAATTAGACTAGAAATTCCACCAAAAATACTTGCCAGCAAAATATGCATGCTATACATTGAATTTTTAAGTTTAGTCATTACATGACAAGTATGGAACAATTCACAGTATGCCGCGGTGCCTTCCCTCAGGGTTGTCCCACAACCCTGCTTGTGCCCGAGCTAGAATTAGGGGCAGCGAAGCAGTTGTGCGGGCACCAGGGCAAGAAATGTCACTCCACAGGAGGGATCGGTTGCCCCAGCGACTCAGGAGCTTCTGGCCAGGCGGTACGCCTTGCTGCACACCCCGCAAGGGGTTTCTTGAGTGCAGGCAGTTCGCCTGACCCTGACCAGTGCCCCAGAGAGGAGGACCTTCGGCCACTGCACGCCAAAAGAATCAGAAAATGACTCTTGGAGTAGGTTAAGCGATCCCACTTTATTGAGGTCTGGCCTCGAGGGGAGCCTACTCACAAGAGCGGCTTCGAGCCCTCGGACACTACCTTATATAGGGGGAGGAACTGGGGGGTGGAGAGAGAAAACAGGCCAATCAGGGATAGGGGAAGGAGGGCTTTAGGGATGACAGGCAGGAGTAGAAGCCTGAGGCCTTCTACTCAAGCCTATGAGGGACCGAGTAACATGTGATTGGCAGGGAAAATACTAGAAGAAGGGGAGGAGTCAGGGTACAAATATGGGGTAGGAGAGGAGGGGCCCGAGAGGAGGATATAACCAGGGGAGGGGTCAACAAGTCGGGGAACAACCATGTGGGAAGAGGAGGGAAACCGGAGCAGTCCATTTGCAACTGGGGTAATCGGGGAATAACAGAACTGTACAGAAATCATTATGAACATATACAAAACCATGAAACACGCCGCCACAACAGTAAATCAAGATATATAACTACATAAAGATTTCAGGAATTGTAATGAAAAATATAAATGAAATATTATGGACAGCATTCTTTTTTTTTTCTTTTATTTAAACAAGTTTGCCAATCTTTCTTTTAAGATTCAAGCAATGAAATATTGTAAGTTTCTTTGGTAAAGTGAGTGATGCGGAAGAAAAATAGATTACTGCAAAATCTTTCAAGATATCTACTGGACACTTTAAAATTTATAATTGCAGAGGTAAATAACAAAACGAGATAAAAGCAGATGAGGAGGAAGCTGGGTTTTAGTGAGACAGTAGAGAAGTGAGGACAATGAAGATATTAATATGTGTGTGTGTATATGTATATGCATATTCACATCTCTCTGAAGAGAGACTGAATAAAATGGCAAGACCAGTGGCATCCAAAGTAACTAGTTCCTTTATGGTGGTGTTGGAAGCAAGAAAAGAACATAGTCCAGATACTATATGAAGCGAAATGAAAGTGATAAAACTGTAAAAGTAATACATGGAAGGAAAAAACCCTCGTGTGAGACATCTGTTCTTTATTTGAAAAGTATCATCACATTTAGATGACGTTCTCAGTGCTTTGTCTTAAAGAGATCTATTCTAGATGAGTTTCTTGTCTCAAACCAAAAGTGTAAGAAGAATGTGATAAAGGAATGTATATTTTATACTTCTTTGTAGTAGTTGCAATCCTTCAGGCAACTGCAGCTCAGAGCTTTCTGAAAAGGATATGACTGCTATGTCATTCATAAGTCCGACTTGATTTTACTTGATTGACCTGTTTGTCCCACCCTTAAATCTTTAAAACTTATCCAAAAAATCTCTGGGACTGAAAGGTCAATGTCTGTAGTCACACAGGGTAGTAAAATGAAGTCCTTCACAGGAACTGGCTGAGATTCCTCACTCAGATTTTTTCTAAAGTAGCAATCAAGAAACTTTGCCAATGCTTATTGCTAGTTATTTAATTGAGGAATTTAAAAAAAAAATGAAGTGGCAATTTTTATAAATCCTGGAATGATATTGTTGAAAGATAAAACAGAAGTACAGGCAGAATGTGCAACCACCAAGTTAAGTCTTAATTAAGAATTTCACTAAAAAATTATAACCAAATTTCAGCTGATTTTACATTAAATAGTCAACATGATTTTAGAGAAAACAGACCTTACTTTTGCAAGCTTGCAAGATTTGTTTGATTTGTTTCGTTTAATTACAGAACTGATTTCTAAGGGACACCCGTTGAGATGATTGGATTTTTCAAGGTGGGTTTTTTCCCCCAAAAGATTATTTTTACTGAAGAGCCTATCTTAAAAGTTTTCTGAGTAAGATATGTCATGGCATAGACTCTTTGATGATAAAGTATGGTAGAATAGTACCTAGTATAGAATATCAAGTGAAATTAAACCAACAAAATGCTGGTAGTATATGTGGTCCTGCAGAAGAGCTAATGTCTACAGTATTTTAAGGGAAAGCAGTATTAAACGACATTACTTAAAAATCAACAAGCAAACAACATTAAAAGAATTTTCTCCTAGGTCCAGGTTCTTAGCTAAAATAAATTGGTATTTATTACATTTAATGAATCTGTATAGTATATTTTTATTCTGTATATAAAATAACAAATTCACACAGATTTATGTAAGTATTTCTCTGTATTACACCCACAAAATATATTTCATACCAACACTTGATAACACTATGGCAGATGACCTAGACCTATAAAGGGCCATCATGATCAGAAGAAAAACATAGGTTATTATTTCATATAAAAGTACTCTCATGTATGCTTTGATTGTTTTCTAAAATACAGTAGATTCTTTGTATTAAAATCACTTAATTACAACAGCTTTATTTGAACAGAACTTGAAATCTTGAAGAGAAGAAGTAAAAAGTATTATAAGAAATGATAGCTATTATTTTAAGGTTAATCAAAACTGTTTTATGCAAGAAGGAATGATAAGCAGGTTCAGCAAAAATCCCAGGATTATGGGTTAAAAGTAAAGAGCTCTAGTCCATTTTACTTGAATGCATTAATTAGATGTCTAATAGTTTTAAGAGATGTAGAAATCAACAAAAGGACAAAGATTGACCTCAAGGCTTTTTTAGCAACTCAGTAAAATGTATTTACATTCTGTGATTTACACAGAAAACATGAAATTCAGACTTTTTCTAAGCTCTTAAGTGAACACCATAAAATGTAATGACTCTCATGCACTTGTAATAAAATCACAAAAATCAGCATTTATCTAAATAAATACGACAAAAACTAGGTCTCGGGTTCCTCCTGATAAAGTTTCTTTCAGAGTTGTCAGACACCTGTTTTCCACCTGATTTCATTTTGATATTTAACTTAAATCTGTTTTTTAAAATACACAGTTCTGTTGTTGTGTTAGTGACAACAGCAGGAGACTTCATATGGCTTTTAATATTTTATTTTTGAAATCTGTCATGAAAACCTCAAATCTTCTTAGTGTTGTCTCTGAGCTTTGGCTTGAAGGTTGGGGAATATCTGGCTACAAAATAAGTTCATCTAAATTTACATGCACATTTGAAAGCTTTTTCAGTTCTGGTAAGTTTAATGAGGAAATAGAGTGAACGCTTCCTTTTCTATTGATATGCAGGCTGATCTTCATTACCTGAAATGTGCTAAGAAATAATCAGTCATAGGTGTATTTTCGCTAATATTGGATTATTTTCCTGCTTAAAACTACAGTAAAAACTACACTACTCATTATTCCTCAAAGATCTGAAATTTAAAACAGTTATTCTTAAGTATTGCAAAAATACACTTCTTGAAATATTTCACAGGTTTCTTTCACAGAATGAGTTTCTCTTTCAGTATATCTGTCGAAAATAATAGTGAAAAATAAATCAAATTAGAAACAATAGTGGACTCAAAAATTAGCAATTTTATCATTAAATATGGAAGAAGTGATGGAAATCACTAACCTGATAAATATGAGGTTTTACTGTTGTTAACTAGCTCTGCAGTGATATATCTTACAATACATCAATTTTTAGGTTTGAAATATTTTTGAGTGTATTGGAAAAGCAGTAAATAAAATGGTCTTCATGCGATATAGTACTGAAGTCTGACATGCTGTTAAAGCAGTGTTGTGATTTAAACCTGGTAAGCAGCTGAACTCCACACAGCTCTTTTGTCACTCCACCCTAGTAGTCAAGGGAAAGAATCAGGAGAAAACTCATTGGCTGAGATAAAGACAGTTTACAGGTAAAGCAAAAGCTGCATGTGCAAGCAAGGCAAACTAAGGGATCCACTCACTACTCATTTGTGGGCAGATAACTGGTCATCTCCAGGGAGGCTGGGCTTCATCACAAGTAACAGGAACAGGGAAGAGGAATACTTTAACTCTTAAAACCCCTCCTTTCTTCTTCCCTGCAGCTTATATTGCTGAGCATGATGATGTATTTTATGGGCTATCGATTTGGTCAGTTGGAGTCTGTTGTGCTGACTGTGGCCTATCTCATCTTCTTGTGCACCCCCAGAATCCTATCTGTTAGAACCACATGAGAAACAGAAAAGGCCTTGATATGCACTACTCAACTGTAACTACACATCTCTATATAATCAATACTGTTTTGGTCAAAAATCCAAAACATGGCACAATAAGAGGTGCTATGAAGAAAATTAACTCTATCCCAACCAAAACCAGCACAACCAGCTAAAGTTATAAAAATAGTATACACAAATTTGCTGGTTTGAAAAAAGGGGATGTTCATGGAGTGCTTTCCTGGAAGACGATATTGCAACACCTATGTTTTTTTTGGTTCTGCCATGTCAGGATTGTGGATATGAAAGACAAAGTTTCTTTGTCAAACTGCCTTTGATGTAATCTATAAAGAGATATTTTTTTTATTGGGAGGATAACAATAGCATAAAGACACCCACCAGAATTAACTCATTTGTAATCAGTTAGTGACTAAAATTTATAAATGTACGAGAAGGGTAAAAAACAATTGCACAGATCTTTATTTGTTCTCTATTAGGAAACAGTTAGTTTAGGTTCTGCTGTGACTCATTAATTCAAGCTGCACTTTAATATTAATATGTGACATTATCTTTCACTTACTAGTAGTGAATCCTAAAAAAATATATGCTTTCCCAAGGAGAGGCTTTATTAACTACACATGTTAATATGTATATAAGCAACCATGACACTATATATCTGAAAGCAGAAGTATTCTTATTTTTCTAAATTTCTTCCCGAAATATTTTTCTACTAGTTTAATTTTTGCAATGCCACTTCAAGCTCTGCTTGCTTCTTCTTTGCAACTGAGTGATTGCCTAAATCTATCTTTGTAAGTCTTAAGGTACTCAATATTACTATCTTTCAAGAAAAGCAAATACAATTTTTCTTAAGAAATAGAAAAACAATCTGGAAGGGCTGAACAAAGGTCTGCAAAGCATGGATTTGCTTTAAAAGCAGCCATACCGGACTTTAGAGGACATCCCACATCAGATGCTAGGGATTCTTTTGCTTTTGACTTCTAGCCTTGAGACTGAATAGAGGAATAGAGGGCCAAGGAGCGAAGGATAATCTTAAAGTAGATAATTATGATGGTTTTCCTGCTGATTTTAATTATCTTCTATAATATTTTTGCAAGGATTAAGACCAGAATAGTCTGTAATTGAAAACTTAAGATAATGAAAAATGCATATGAAGAAAAAAGTTGCATATTTACTTTAGTTTTGTTTCTGCAAAGCCAGCAAAAGGAAATGATTTGTGAAGAGGTTTTTTGTTGCATGACGTTGGTTTGTAGTTCATTAAAAATAAGGTTATTAATGATAGGAAAAATAGTGTGTTCACAGTTTCATTAAAATGTAAATTTCATTATGGGATCTGACCAGTTTTTTTCTTAGGCTGCCTTTATTAGGGCTCCCAATAAAAGTAAAAGCCATTCCTTACTCAGCCATTCGTTACTCAGATATTTTGGATTATAAATATCAGGCTATAGTTTTAGTAAAATAATTCACAAATTTAAATTTTTTTAGCTGTTTTAAAGGTATGAATTTGTCCCAGTCCCATCTACAATTTAAGGACTGGGGCAAACCCGTATCTTTAAAATAGATAATAGAAAAAGTATTTGGAAATTATTTCACTTGGACCCTATTAACCTAAGTACTTACAAAAAAGTACTGCAATTTGATTCTATAATACATATAATGTCAAATAATGTTGCCTTTCAGTGATAAATCAGTTTGCACATTGTAAATGTTGAAATCTCACAAATTCTATCAGCTGCAATATGACGTTCTGCATCCATAAATCCCAATCTATATTGTTTAAATGGAACCAGTGAACATATAGCGTATCTGCTTATATTACAGATATTGCACGGAGACCTTATAGCAACCTTCCAGTATTTGAAGGGGGCCTACAGTGAAGCCAGAGAAAGAACTCTTCATCACAAATTGTAGTGGGAAGAGAAAAAGAAGGAAAATTTAGGCTAAATATTAGGAAGAAATTCTTTGCTGTGAAGGTAATGAGATACTGGAACAGGTTGCCCAGGGAGACTGTGGATGCCCCAACCCTGCCACTATTCAAGTACAGGTTACTCAAGGCCTTGAGCAACCCGCTCTGGTTGGAGGTCTGGTCTGCCCACGACAGGGGGTTTGGGACTAAATGATATTTAATGTTCCTTCCAACCCTTAACATTCTATGATTGTATATATTAAACTTTAAGAGCACTATTTGCTTAATTAGAAAAATATTCAAGCATAATATTGAATAGAACATCCACTTTGCTTTGGCTTTTTTTGTTTCTTTGAGTTTTTTCTCATTTTATTTCAGATCTTAGTTTCATTAATGTAGTCTAAAGTCAATGTAATGTAACTGTGTTACTGAGGCCTGGTGGGAGAGGAGAAAACATTTGAATATAAAGACTGGACAAACCAGCATGAACCACAAGTGGAAGGTAATGTTTTTTCATTGCAGCACTTTCCACAGTGTGTTGTCTTATTGCAAACATCTTTCTGTGAAGTAAAGCTATAGTTCTACACCTAAGATTAAAACAATTACAGTTGCTACCCAGGAGAAATAAAAGAAAATAGCACTAGAAAGCAGGCAGAAGACTTTCTGTTTGACCTCCCACCCTTGCCCCTCAGTCCATATAGACTTTTAAGAGTAGCAAGACATTTTAATGTTCTCCGCTTACTCTATATATTCATGGAGAAATCATTATATTCTGCATTTGGATATGAACCAAGGCATGGCCATGCTTTAGTAACACTGCTCAGAGAAGAGCATGTCTCCAAGCACATGTTACTCTGAACAATTTCAACAATTAAATTATTTAGAAAGCTATTGAAAATTTTGGGAAAATTTCCACTGTAAATTAACAAATCTATTAGCAGTAATTTATCACCGGAATACTAAGTACTCCAGAGAAGCAGCCTAATGACAGGCTTTCTTTATTACCTTCTTTTATTGACTGACATGATCTTATATCCTGGGATATGAGAAATCTTTCCTATGGGCTAGTTATAAAACCAACATGTGCATCTGAAAAGTTCCTGTTCATGAGTTAGTATTTTGCATTGAATCCAGCTCCACTTTGATGAAAAGTCTCACCCATCCTGAATGCTGAGGTTCAGAGTATTGTTTGGTTTTGAAAACAAACATGCAGTGCAAGGGTTGTTGTTTAATCTGATGCTGTTAAATACATTGTCTAAGATGTAAACTACAATCTGGCTGCTGAATAAGCATAATGCAAAGAGACAGAGCTCTGACTTCTCAGTTTATCTTCCTGCTCTGTTCGAAATGGGAATATGTATGCATATATATCCACACATAAAAAAATATATATACTTATATATATGATTAGGTCATGTCACTGACAGATAGCTTTCTGCATACCTAGCACAAATGATATCAAACAGATGTCTACAGAACCTTAAAAATATGAGGAATTGTAATACTTAGAATTTTTTTGCAAACAATTATGTTCATAGGTTAACCATCTCCAACTGGTGTTAACCTCAGATTGTTTAAGTACTTATCCTGTGTGTGTGCATGTTCCTCACCTACTCAGCAAAGAATCCTCAAGAAAACTTCCCCAACTTCAGCATTTATCTGCTTTTATGGTGATAACATATTTAAAAAAAAAATCTAATCTCATTGAACAGCCATTCTAGCTTGATGGCTTAGAATATTTATGGTATTTTTTTTTTTATACTTGCTGAGAATTATGAGTCAAGCTTTACAACCCGTGATATTAAAAGCTCTCATGTCCAGAGTATAAAGCTGCAAAAGGGAAAAAGTTAAGTCATGATGTATCAAAATATGTTATTATAAACACAGAGTAATAAGATTCTATTTTCTATAAATTATCTTAGTTCAGATGTAGCCGACTGTGCAAAAAAATTGTAACTGGTTATGGCAAACATACTGCTGGTGTGTTGTCACATATTTCATCAGTTAACACTTTTAATCTTTTAAATTACATGATCTTCAAGGATTTTTTCAATGAGTGTCTTCCTTCTCTGACAAACTTTTGTCAGAAAGACTGCCCACTAAATGATGTCAAGAAATTTGTAGACATTAAGATAAAACTGAGACTGAAAATCTAAATCATTGATGAAAGATCTAACGAAGCCAAATCTCACATCTGTTTGGATCTGAGATTTTAGCTGTGAGTAATGTCTGTGACATTATTAATGTTTCGTCAAGTTAGTGAGCATTACAACTATAAACACTAGTAAATAACTTTAGCTGCAGTAAAACCAATGATCCTTCAAACCACAATACCCTCAGGTAAAGTAAGGGACTAAATCATGCTGCTTATGTGTCCTGGCCAGCACCTAAATGTTATTTACAAATTTAATTGACAATTTCAAAACAATCACCCAATCACATAATCAATTTACTAAAGCATAAATATTAATGATCTCCTGTATAGGTACTTACTGCATACTCGAGTGTATTCAGTGGTAGTTCTTGAAAAAGAATACATGGAAATTCATGCTGATTTTTCCAGCATTCCTTACACTTAGTTTATGTTATTTCAAAAGTTAGCTACATTTTGTGTTTGCATCCATTCAAAATACTTATTTTTTGCCTGAATTTTATTTTTTGCTCCACAATATCTTGTATTTTTCTGAATAACAATTTGCAATGTACTGAGACAAAGTAGTACTGTGCAGATTTATGAGAATACTGTTGAAGCATGATTCAAATTACAGAGTCTACACTGACAGTGCTTTTAACACTCAGAAAACTCTTTGCATAAGCTTCCTCAGCTATACGTTACAGAATCTGGTTCATCTCCTATTTATATAGGCATATTCTCCTACCTTATCCCGAAATCTTACTGCATGAGCCAAATGACATTCTATGACATTGGCATCTACTGAAATCAGAAGTCCATTTCTTGCTCCCTTATGTCCAGGACAATATACTGCACTGCACTGCTTCAGTTCTGTAGAAATGAAATCCTGCCACTGGATTACATTTCCAAGTAAAAGAAACCATGATGAAAAACATAGGACTTCATCTGTTGAGTCTCCATTTCTTTGGTCTTGTTAGTCTCTCAGTTTATTCTAAGTAAATGAACTGACAGATACATTGAGTCTTTTACATGTCTTGGGCGTTCAGGCATTATTTTGAAAGTTCAATATTTGAAAGTTCAATATCTGCACAAAAGGCTGTTTCGATGTCGGAGAATGATCAAAAATGCAGGTTAATATTATGAAAACTAGCTCCCTGAACTGAAATGGTGTTTGGCATCTTCCATGTATCACATTTTCTGCTACACTGCCCTGCAGAATTTTGCCTATGTGCTGTCAAAAATGCTGCAGAGAATAGAACAAAATATTTGTTTCATGAGGAAAGATGGCTAATTTGACTTGATAATATGGTCTCATTTTAGAGAATGAGTTTAATTAACTAGATTATATATGTAGCATAATTTAGTAGAGTATGTAATAATTTTTTTCTAAAATCAGACACACAACCAAGTTATACGCATTTGATATTTTTTTAATAGAAATTATGCACTAGTGCATGTCGTGAAAAGGTCCTGTCAAAATAAAATATCCTGAACGCTCAGCCCATAGGGAAGAAAAAAAAATTGGCATGCAAGGAGAATCAGGAATGAAGCTGTTTTCATCATTGTATTTGTATTGTGTTCATATACACAAACGAGCTGTATACATGTTTTTGTGGACATATGTAGACATAGAGAAATGTATGAAAATATGAAGTTTAAAAATATTTTCACCAAAATATTAGCAGCAAGGAAAGCAAAATTTACTGAGGAGAATCTGTGGAGAAAAAAAAAAAGGGGAAAGTATTTAGAGTCGTAGAATACTTTGGGCTGGAAGGGACCTTTACAGGTCATCTAGTCCAATCCCCTGCAGGGGTGTTGAGCAGGGACCTCTTCTAGATCAGATTCCTTAGAGCACTGTCCAACTTAGCCTGGAATGTTTCCAGGGAGGGACATCTATCACCTCTCTGGGTAACCTGTTCCAGAGTTTTTACCATCATTGTAAAAAACTCTGTTCCTTTTATCTATTTTGGAGTGACCCTCTTTCAGTTTAAAACCATTACCTTGCATTATATCACAACAGGCCCTAGAGAAAAATCTGCCCCCATCTTTTGTATGGGCTCCCTTTTCATACTTTCAGTACTTAAAGGACACAGTAAGGTTTTCCTGGAACTTCCCTTACTTAGGGCTGTGCAAAGCCAATTCTCTCAGCCTTTCGTTGTCGGAGAGATGTGTCAGATCTCTAATCATCTTAATGATCCTCATTTGGTTCTGCTCCAGCAGGTCCATGTCCTTCCTGTGCTGAGGACCCGAGCTGGGCACAGTACCCCAGGTGGTGTCTCATGAGAGCAGAGAGGAAAGAGACAATCACCTCCCTTGAAATGCTGGCCATGCTGCTTTTGCCTCAGCCCAGGATATGTCTTGCTTTCTGGGCTGCAAACACACATTGATGGCCCATGTTCAGTTTTTCAATCGTCAGCACCCCCCAGTTCTTCTAATCAGAACTGTTATCTATCTATTCATCCCCCAGCCTATATTGACACTGTGGGTTGCCCCAACCCGGGAGCAGCACCTTGCACTTGCTTTTTTGGAATGTCATGATGTCATCATGCCCCCACTTCTTGAGCTTGGCCAGGTTCTTCTGGATGGCAAGCCAACCTTCAGGTGGATCAATATCACAACTCGGCTTGGTTTTGTCTGCACACTTGCTAGGGGTGTGCTTGATGCCCCTGTTGATGTCATTGATGAAGATATTGAACAGTACTGGTCTCAATATGGAACCATGAAGAACACTACTTTTCACAGACCTTCATTCAGACATTGAGCCATTGACCAGTACGCTCTGAATATGACAACCCAGGCAATTCCTTGTCCACTGAGCAGTCCATCCATCATATTCATCTCTCTCCAGTTAAGAGAGAAGGATGTTGTGGGGTGTCGTGTCAAAGCCCCTAAAGAAGTTAAGATAGATGAAAGCCATAGCTATTCCCTTGTACACTTATGGAGTCATTCCATTGTAGAAAACCACTACGTTTGTTAGGCAAGATTTGCCCTTAGTGAAGATGTGCTGGATGTCCTCCTTGTCCATTATATATGTCTTAACGCTACTTCTAGAAGTACATGTTCCATGATCTTTCCAGGCACAGAGGTCAGATTGACAGGTTGGTAGTTCCCAGTGTCCTCCTTTCCATCCTTTTTAAAAGATGCATACAATTTTTCCCCCTTTCCACTTACAAGGGATTTCAGAATTTTCAAATGTCATGGTGAGTGGCTCGGTAAATACATCAGCAAATTCCCTCAGGACTTTGAGGTGCATCTTTTTGGTTTCCATAGATTTATGTATATTTGTGTTCCTTGAGTGGACACAGACATGATCTTCCCTTACAGTGGAAGGAACAGCCCTCCAAGTCCCTCATTGAGTTCCATCCACTGAAGAGATGTGGGAAGACAGGTCAGCACCGGAGAATGAGACAAAAAGTTGTTGAGTACTCCAACCTTCTCCTCCTCCATTGTCACCAGTTATTCCATCTTGCTTTTTGGATTGGTACAGTCTTTCTTTGACCTTCCTTCTCTGGCTGACATACCTGCAGAAGACCTTCTTATTATTATTTGCATTACCCTAGCCAGGTTCTGTTCCAGCTGCACTTTGGCTTTCCTGACTACATCCCTAAATAACCAGACTATGTCCCTATTCTCCTCCCAGGATACCTGTTCCTGCTTCCACTGTCCATTTGAAGAAAATTAGGAACAAAAATAAACACAGAAATGACATGATAATTTGGAATAATTGAACAATAAAAATAATGGTAAGAGTGCAAATTTGCCTATGAAAGTAAAAGACGAATGAGGATTCCGCCT
>WEIV01026481.1:0-13063 GCA_013390005.1 Calyptomena viridis
TTTGCCTGCCTAATTTTCTTCCTACAGTTAAGCATTCCCCTCCTCATGCGTTTTAACCACTGCATCCCAAACTAATGTGAAAGAACATGATGCAAATTTTAGTGAAATATTTTTCTTTCTGTGCCTCAAAGTCATCCCAGCTTGCTTCTTCACTCTGGTAGCAGTGCAATACTCAAATGCACCTGGTGTGCATGTGCAGGGACTGCGGTGCAGCAGTTACCTCTTTTGGCAGCTCTGCTATATTCCTTTTTTTCATTTGTTTGTTTCTGAAAGTGCTTTCTAAGCACATTTTCCCAGAGAGATCAATAACTGCTTCATGTGTGTAAACAGATGTGTGTGGTTTACAAGAAAAATATGATAAAGGAAGACTCTGGAATTGCTGATATAGACAAATTCATTAAGATAACAGTCTGTTTATCTAATCTTATTGATGTGTTGTAGTTATAGATCACCTATTCTTATAGCAATTCATTTCTGTTTCCATTCAGGTGATTTTTATCATTAGTTTTGTTCCTATATAGATGGCTCTAAATCACTTCTTTCAAGATGTAGAGATATTTCAGATTTAAAAGACAAAATACTTCTGTCAGCTACAATGATAAAGACCAAAATACATAGCCAGAGTCCATTGGCCAGTAGTGTGAAGTCTTCAAGAAAAGCACCAGAATAAATCAGCAGGATAAAAAAGACCTTGGGTGATCCTGTTGAAGACTAAGTTACGGACTTTGCAGCTTCAGAGCTGACTGTGGGGATAGTGGAGCTGCAATCTCCAGCCTGTTGGCTCATACTCACTCCAGCCCAGTAAAGCTGACAAATCACTGGGATCAAGGGGCCCTCAGGGTTTCTGTGAGATGTGCTTGGGCTGCCAATCCCCTCTGTGGAGAAGGCAGAACAGTTGAACACGTTTACCTCATTGCAAACATTGTGTCTGCATCAGGCATAGATGAGCCATGGCTGTGGAACTTCTGGCACAACACTTAAGCTGTGCCAAGCTTGTTTAACCTTGCACTGTTTAATTCACTCTTAGAAGGAAAACATTTTTCTTACTATTTAAGAAAGATTCTTAGGGGTCTTAGATTATATCTATCTTTAGTTTAATATTCTGTTTATACAGCAAGTGCAAACAATAGCAGCAAAATATGATGGGTGGTTCCAATGCTTTTATCATGCAGTTAAAACCTACATTAAAAAAATCTGTTTCTACTACATCACAGTGTGTAGTTTTCCGCATAAGTGTTTTTTGTAGTTATCAAGTCACTTTCCAAAATTTTATGTGTAAATAGCTGGCAGTGCCAAGAAACCTTCACACCAAGTAAGAAAATGCAATTGTTTGTATTAAAACTGGTAATTTGTCCAAGCAGCCTGGATTATATTTTCACTGCTTAGATGATACATATTTGTGCTTAAACATGAGCCAATGTTCGAGCATTCTGAATGGAAATAAATGAGTGCTGATGAAATTCCACAGTATGGCAGAAAATATTTCTATGTTTAGCACTTTCATATTTGTGTTACCTAAAAGCACAGACCACTTCTCTTTTTTTCTAGTTTTCCCTTTCCTTTCTTGTCTTTTTTTTTTTATTTTCTTAATTGCTTGTCCGTGTTCAGTTTCAATCACAGTCATTGGAAGCAGCAGTCCGATGCTGTTGTTTGGGTGTTTGTTTTTTGCTTTTCTGAAAGGTTTTGATTGTAATTACCAATGAAATTACTTGAGCATCAGGCACTTGGATACAAGGATAGAAGTTGAAAATCCAGATGGCATCTTGGCATCTCCTCAGTATTGTCAGGTTTAGTCTTTTATTTGGATATTTAGCCTTGCCCTGGTCTTTTTAATTTTTTTTATTGTTCTGATACGATATGACAAATGCTGATTCATCTGAAATGTTGATTATGATTTAGTTATTGCCTGTTGTCTGCCAGGAGAGGTTTAACTTTATGGGTATTATTTTGAACAAGATATTAAAGGAACGAGAACACTACTGTTAGTGAAAGCCAACATAGTGTCTAAGAGCAGTTAAGCAAGGATTCTTATTTTCAGTGATACACTCAAAACCTGTTGGCTGGTTATGTTGAACATCTAGGCAGTAAAAGTGATAACACTATAAAGAGGAATTGTTCAGCTTTTGCTGCCTTCCTGGGTATGTTAGGAGGAGCAGCTGGATCTGCATGAAGCGACCAGAATAGCTGATATCTGCAGCTATTTGCTGCATTGCAAAAAGGAGTGATGAACCCATTTATGTTGTGCTGCACTTTTATAATGAACTCACTTTTCAGAGACTTCTAATTCAGTCCTAAACTGGGCTCAGTTCTTGGATTTGGCAGTAACATTAATCTTGAAGTAATGTGGTTTATTTTTTTTTTCTAATCAGGTGGGAGCACAAACAATATGGAATTAAAACTTTTAAAACTTCTTTAGCCACATTATAGGTGCAGCTGGCAGCCCCTGATTCCCTAGGCATGTAAATCCATATGACCTTACAGGCTTACAAAGAATTCTGTCAGGTGAGAATTGAGTCTGGTAAATACTGAAAAATTGGGAGGGTCACTACAATTTATCAGGGCAAGCTATGGAAATGTAAAAGGATGCCCTTGGATAGGCCCTGTTCCCTACAGAGCTTCCCCAGGGCAGTGCATATATAACCTTGGTTGGTGCTGCTCTGCTGGTGGGAGCAGACATGGGTGTGGCAGAGCCACCTCCCTCAGCAAAGGGTACCCAGGTCTGTCACTTTGACATTGTAGGTGCTTTTAGTTTATTGATTTTTCTGAGAAATGGGAGAAACTTGAAATTTACTGTGAATTCAGATGACAGCCCGTGTTTTCTCCTTTATCCCCTGCTCATGACTACTTTCCAAGGAGTGTAATTTAGGCATCGAGCAAAGGGAGTTGTGATGGTGGAGAATATAACTCACATAAGAATATGCTAACTTAGGATATGTTGTGGTGTCTTAGATGAATCCTTTGGGTGATGAGCTGAAACTTAAATTTTTATTTGACTGCATTGTATTTAAACAAATAAACAGTGAAAAAACCTTTTGTATTCCTACACTGAATCGTGATTCAAAACACAGCCAGTATCCCAGAGGATATTACACTAACACTAGCAGAGAAAATAGGGCATCAGAACTGTTGGCTCCAGAGCAGCAGGAAGCTGATTGATTTCTCCTCATCCCTTCACAAACCTGGATTAGAGTAGCTCTACAACAGACAAATCAACAAAAATAATGGCACTTCTGACAGTATTGCAACCTTTTATTAGCTCCACCTGCACCACTTGACATTCACAACTCCTGCTAGAAAATGTGGGATAGCATTCAAAGTACAGAGCCTGCGGTAGACTGGTGTGGATGAAATGATGGAATTACTTCCCCAAACAATTTTTTTATGTCTTATGGAGCTTTTCACTTGAGGATGAGAGAGACAGAGCTAAGATCTGAGTGATATTTGAGCCACCTGATATCACGGGGGTAGAATTTGAGCTTTCAAAAGAGATCTAGGAACATGTGGATACATTTTAGTGATAGATTGCTGCTGGGTGTTTCCATGCCTGGGCTCGGGTAACCCAAGTGTCCCACAAGTTTCCTTGTGTGAACTAACAAACTAGCTTAGGGTTCTGACCAGTAAGCTGCAGTAAGGGATTTTATGTGTCTTGACTCACTTTATTCATCTCATTAATATTGCTCCTTCAGGTACAAGAAGGTGCTATAAGGTCTCCCTGGAGCCTTCTCTTCTCCAGGCTTAACAGCTCCAACTCTCTTAGCTTGTCTTTGTAGGAAAAGTGATCCAGCCCTTGAATTGTCTTTGTGGCCTCCTCTGGATGTCCTCCACTCCTGCAGGTCCATGTCCTTGTCACATTGAGGACCCCAGAGCTGGAAGCAGCACTGCAGGTGGGATCTCCCAGGAGCAGAGCAGAGGGGCAGAATCCCCTCCCTCCTGCTGCCCACTGTGCTTTGGAAGCAGCACAGCACAACGTTGGCTTTCTGGGCTGTCAGTGCACATTGCCAGGTCACATTGAGCTTCTCCTTCACCAGCCACCCCCAAGTCCTTCCCCTCATGGCTGCTCTCATTCCAATGATTGAGAACAGCCAACCATCCATCCAAATCTATATGTGAGATCTGAGTGTTAAAAAGTATTATGATTAAGCTAGAGAGTATATTAGATCTGAAAGGAAAAGCAGAGAGGATTCATCCATATTTTTCTTATGATGTTGTAAAGTGCTACAACCATTTCAACTTGCACTGAGCAAAAAATAACTCACTGTAAGGGTTTCACAAACTCTTCTCAGTTTTTATCACTGTCATATAAGAGAAGAAATAAGAAATAAAAACAATGGTAAGTTTAATGTAAAAATAGAAGTAAGTAATATTGAAATTGCTGGTTTGATATGCTTTTTTTCCTCATACAAGTAAGAGCAGAATTGGACTGATTTGATCCAGGTTTATGAGCATATTAGCAGCAAAATTTCAGGATTGATTCTTAAATGAACTTTTGTATTGAAATTTTATGCCGACTTTTGTTTACACTTCTATCAGTGCAACCTCAGCTGACTTTGAGTTAGTAATGACAAAGAACGAAATTGACTCTTCTGCATTGATACAGAATTGAATTTGGAAGAAAGCAAAACCCTAAAATTATACTGGGACAACAGCTCCAAAACTAAGTAGCTGAAAGCTTTGCTTCAAATAGTATAGAAAAATCATTACATTCATACCTACTAATCACAGGCTTTTGTTCCTAAACTGATAAAATAATTGAGAGCAGCAGTAGTAAAACCCCCAAAATTGAAATAAAAGATGATAAATGAATAGGGGAGCAATCCATTCCATCACAATAGGAATTGCCTGAAGAGTTACCTGAGCTCCAGAGGCTCTCTTTTGTGTAACTTCAAGTGTCTGAATGACAGGCAATTTGCAGAAATTAAAATGAATTCTAAGACACAGTCTATTCAGTTTAGCAGATGGGGGATTTGGAGGATGCTGGTACTTTGGGAAGTGTGTGGTCCCTGGGAGATTTGTTCTTCAGCATAATTTTTCTATGGAACAAAAAATCCAATTTGAATAACTCTATAGACTCGTAATTTTAGTTTATAAACTACACTTTGAATTTCTGTGAAGGAATATCACCTAGCTTGCTGTGACATCCTTTCATACTGAAAAGAGAATTGTTAATCTGGACAACTAAGTTTCTGGTCTTTAGAGGGAAGCTTCAAGAACAGTAATTTGATCAAAACACTCTCAGTTCTGTTTATGAATCTGGGAATATGCATCAGCTGAATTGTGTCTGTGCTTTTAATATTAATGGCAACAACAATAAAAATCTGCATAGACATAGTGGGATCAGCATACACAGATCTCTCAAAACATATAAGAGGGACACAGGGTAGGAGAAAGAAGAGAAGGGTGACTGAATTCTGCTTTTATGTTATTTCTTATGCAAGTATCTTGATTTGCACTGCTGGGGGATTAGGAATGGCATGCAGGAAAAAGCACACTCAGTTTCTAGGGAACAGTACACTTTAATTTAGTTGACTATTTAAAAACAGCATGTTTGATAAAGGCCAGTGAAATCTGACTAGAAATGTCACCAGAGTTTCCCTTAAGTTTTTGACCAGTGTAAGATTTCAATAGGATTTTATTCTTCTAAACTGTGTATAAAATTAAAGATGTGAACTCAGAAAGCTGACTCATTAATTAAAAGATCTAGTTCAGGCAGCTATCAGCTGTGATTTTGTTGAATAATTGATATCAGACTTCTAAATCCTTTTTTTTTTCTTCCCCCAAGTTTAGTGAGAAGCCAAACCAGTATTACTACGAAATGATCCTGGCTGCTATTAACAGGATCAACAGATTGCTGAGAGCTAATGCAATAGCAGCATGGGACATAATAGAGGATGTATCTACTCAGTTGATTTTTTTGATTGCTGGCAATACATGTGAAATGGACTATTCACTGATTGCTGGCAAACTAAAAACAGAGTGATGCCAAGATAGTACAACTAAACTGACTGTATCAGCCAGACATTCATTTTTTTCTGAAGTTTGGAAAGCAAACCCATGACCAGTATTGCTTATTAAAGCCTATTCCTCCAAATGCTGCTCTAGATTCTTCCCTTTCAGCTGCATCTTTTTGTTAAAGTGGCCACCTCTCTCTAGAAGGTGCAGGTGCTGTTTTGCCTTTTGGGAGGTTTGAACCCAGCAGATCCAAATGCAGGTGATTGCACAGCATAGGACACCAACCACATATATGGACTTTTTTTCCCTTTCCATACGGTGCTGACCGATCATGTTGCTCTCTAGAACCACCCAGTCAGTCTCTCTAGAACCACCATGTCAGTCTCTGTACCTGTGGTTAAAGCAATCAAAGCACTTTGTTGCCCTTCTACCACATTCAGATAGTCTGCCTAGCCAATAAGGACTTAGTCAATTAAATTGATTAGAGTTTAGAGTGGAAACTATGTTGGCACTTGTTACTAAATATATCTCATCTAAGTATGCAGAATGCCAGGGAAGGCATTTTGCTGGTTCATTGAGTATGAGAAATTTTCAATAGAAAATGCGTTGTTGTAGCACTTTTTCTTTCCATATGCAAGTCAAACATTTTTCACAGATTCAGAGCTTGCTTCAAATAATATCTGAAAAAACTGCTAATGTAAAACTTGTTTTTTTGCTGAAACCCTGCAAAAGCTTTTGAGTCTGTGTTAGCACAAAAGGAGTTGTTAGTGTTTTGTTTGGATCCATGGTTTGTATAAGATGTATACCAAAGAGTAAACAGGGGTCTGATACATGAGAGATAGGGATGTTGAGGTTTTGGGGAGGGGGCTGAAAGTAGTGGTTCTGGGTTTTGTTTATGAGAAACAGGGCAAATGATCTGTGCCCTCTGAGTCACACCACTGCTTTGATGACAGGACACTAAACTTGGTAACCAAGTCTGATTTGCAAAATGAAATAATAGCTTTGTGTTATCTTTCCCTGAAACTTTGTTCATCTCTAAAGTCTTCCTTGTGGGGCAGCTTCAATACCATGGATAAGTGGGTTCCACCTTAAAGCTCATGATGCAAAGTTGCTGCTGTATCCCAGGAAATTATTGCTTTCCTTTTCCACTCCCTTCTTCAATCAAGCAAGCACAGGGATCCAAAGGGGAACAGCAGTGCAGTGAAGGGGACGAGAGGAGGTGAAAGGAGCACTAGTATCTCATACCAATCAAAGGGCAAGACTTATTTTTTTCCCTCTGCCTAAGCCACTCCAACAATTAACTCATCCATCTGGAGTTTGGTCATAGAAGAATATTGGCCTGTATATCTTCCATGAAAGTTGTAATCTGCTTATCTCTTGTTGTTTGACTTCTTAATTTAGTTTTCTAAAAAAAGTGCTAAAAAAAGTTAATTGCTCTTTTACTGCTAGTTCTCTCGATTAATAATGCAGAAAAGTCATAACATAATGTCTGGAGTATTGAATTTCCCTCCTAGAGGCAGCAGCAGTGTCACAAGCACAGGGCTTTACACTTGCAGTGTGAGTACCTAGGGAAAAGGGAACCCAGCAAGCTGGGAATTTTTGCTTAAAAACAAACTGAATGAGTGAATAAAGAAAATCATTAAGGCTTCATCTATAAATACTCTCTAATTTAATTTCACATTGGCATAAAATTTTAAAGATTTATTTCCATAATTTGAAGTAAGAGGTATTTGTTTTAGGGGTGATTAATTCACACACTGCCTTGTGGGTAAGGGAAAATTGTAGGATCAGTGTAGTCTAAATTAATGGTTGGAATATGTGTATTAAAAGTGTGAGAAGAGATTTTAGGCAGGATTTTTGTTAGTTCCTTCTTCCTATTAGCATAGTGTTTGTAGAATTTCCTGATTCATTAACGCTAAACAGGTACTAGTTTTATCACAATAATAAATAAAATTATCATCTCAGTGGTTTAAAAAATTACCACATCAGGAAAATGATGGACAAGAATAAAGAAAAAGAATGAATTTATTACCTATTTTACAGTGGGAAGCAGTTAGAACACCTTCTTCGGGAAAAGAAAAATATTTTAAGGTGTGATCATGCTGAAACTTAGTAAATAGTATGTATAACAGCTGCAGCTCAGGCATGAGAGTCCTTTGCCCAGACATCACCCTGTGAATCCATCAGAGCAGCTCCACTGCTCTGCTGACCAGAAAGTGAGGTTGTTTGGGTGAGTTATTAGGGCACAGCTGCTGATGGCAGATGTCTGTGCAGGGCCAGAGCTGCACAAGCTCCTGTTTTGTTTACAAGGTGAACACTTTTGAGCATTTGGGAGTGTGGGGGACAACTCCTATTCTGCACACTTTGTGTTATCTTAGCCTGTGTCTAATAACACAGGCTATGTAATAACTTTCTAAAAGTTCAGTGTTCTTAATAGATTTTTTTATAAACTAAATATAAGGGTTTCTTTTAAAGATTGCTTTCTTTCCTTTATTATTAACAAATTGCCTGATTTTCCTGCAAGGCTGTTGAGTGATTAGAATGGAGGACATGTCACAATGCTTTTTTTCCCCTTAAAAAAATTGGTGTTTATGAGGACCATGATATTTCAGGTTCTAAAGACAATTGCAGCAACTCGACTGTCTGCTGTCCTTTGTCAATCCCTGGATCCAACCCAGACTCAAGGCCTTGTTTCCATGGAGGCAATGCATGTTATTAGAGATATTCCTTCTACAAACAGACTTGTGAATTCTCACGCCTTTGGTTCAAGCTTTATAGTTTTAAGCCTTATCTGGAGCTTTTATGTTCCATCTTCTTTGATCTTTTGCCAGAAGGCTTTATGTTGAGGACTAAGGTTATGATGTTTGCATGTTTTACTTCTCAGTTCCTCTGTGAACAGCAAACAAGAGATGAAAACCTTACATCAGAGTTCCTTCTTTCAGACAGCAGTATTACAAGTCCTTGATCATGGACAAAACATGTTTTTGTTTGATTGCTCTTATTATTTGCAGGTTTTTTTTAAAGCATGAATATCAATTGGGAAATACCTTAAGTTACAGCTGAGCTCATCCCTTGTTCTTGCTCAAGACAGACCAGAATGACGGGAGGCTTGAGCTTGGAATATGTTTCTCTGTGAACATTTTTCCCATGAATTCTATGGATTTGTTGGGTTTTTTTTGGTTTTCAGTAAAGGTTTAACATTTTTTGGGTTTTGCCAGATGGGAATCCTCCATTGCTAGTGATAAACTGTTGCAGTGGCTAATTATCTCTGTGTGCTTATTTTAGCTTCCCTTCGTTCACCAGTCTTTCTTTTTCTACACCACAGAGGCCTTACACTATGGGTTTTCTTCCTGCAAATGTGCTTCTATATCCTGTTCTGGGCACCATTCAGTCTTTTCTGATAAACTAAACAGGTTGAACTGTTTAAGCCTCTTACTGTAAAGCCTTCTTAATACCATAGAACTGTTACTGTTGCTCTTTGCAAACTCTTTTCTATAACTGTACCAATCACAATCAAGTGAATTGTGCAGAAAAGGTTTTTCATATGAACATTCTTTTCCTTCTCAGAATTTTCTGAACTTTTGCTTATGGAGGCTCAATAAGTCTTTGATTATAAATTTAGAAATTTTAGTAGATATTTTTCATGATAGGTTGCAATTTGATGATGGACAACTATCAATTGTTTAGTTGAAAGAGAAAAATCAACCTCTAAAATTAATAGTAATTTTGAATTTGAAACTTAAAACTAATAAACAATTTGAAAAAAGGCTTGGAATGAAAAGAATTATCAGAATATCATATAAAGATATAGGTATGAATGCAATTACCTGGTTAAATAATTGGAAGCAACTGTTCTCTTTGTTCACTGGATTTAAAACACAGAGTGTAGAGACCTTGGATTTCAATAGGATAAGTTAGGATACACTCTGAAAATCTTCTAATAATAAATAAAATTTGGTAGTAGAATGAATTTCCAACAGAGAGTGTGCAATTTCCATTAGTGGAGGATTTTTCAGAAATGGTTAAGTAGAGCTGATAGTGGTATGGGTTTGGGGAATGAGGGAGCACATGGCATTGAAGATACTTTTAGTATTTATTTCAATTTTTTTTTTTAAAATAAATATTCCTGCAGAATTCTGTGATCCCTTCAAAGCCAATGTCTTCCATTGAATTCACTGAGTGGGAAGTTGAGACTTGAAGGTATCAAATAATCTGGTGACCTGAAGTTACTCAATTGCTCTTACTCCCTGAATATTCAAAGGTAGTGCATAGTGCAGGTGATTTCCTCTTTCTCTAAATCATCTGGAGCTGTTTTGGGGCACATGGAGGGATTAGGCAGGATATTAAGGTATCTGCCAGTCCTAAGTTTTTTAGTGCTGCTATTTTAAAATTTGATTCTGAACAGTCTCATTGTCTTGTAAAGAATAATTTTTAGTAAAGAATGCTATGAATACTAAGGAATACAAAGCCCTGGTGTATCTTTTTGCATTTTTGCAGATTCCAGTCATAAGTGTTATTAGATGTTTTTGTTGCCACCTTATATCTGTATCTTCTCTGACCTCAAGTTCCTCTTACTCTCAGTTTAGAATAACTCTTTTCTGCTTCTAAAGAACAGCAAAGCCAGATCCCTTTCCATTCACGTGGTCTTAATTCCTTAGGTTCTCTAGTGGCAGGAAGATAGTCGTTTTGATAAATAGGAGCACTCAGCATCACCCAGTATCATTAAGGTGACCAAGAGAAGAAAGATTAAGTTTTTGGCAGGGTAAGGAAAGAAAGTTTACTGGCAAGAATAGATCTAAGCTCCTGCTGTGAGCTTGATTCACTGACAGTTGTAGCAGAAAAGGTATTTTTGGATCAAATGTCTGAGTTGTGTGAATGCTTTAAATGACAAGAAATTGTCCAGGCCTTTCTTGTGTTTTGCTCTGCTGAATAATCACTGACATGATGCACTGACTTCTGAACCCTTCTTTTTCAGTGTGAGCCTTACTGGTTAAATCTGAGTTTTCTCACATAACCATGAAAGCTTCTCTGTGCTTTAGTTTCTTTCCTTTCCAAAATTAGAGTGTTATTTGCCTGCCTCAAAGCATCTGTGTAGCACACCAAGATCCTTTTAATAAAGTTACCTAAGCTGTGATATATCCAACCAGCATAATGGCAAAGGTGTGAAACTCTGCCTACAGAGGGTTTGGGGGCTGACTTCCTAAAACTGTTAAAGTGACAGGGAGCGTCATGGTTTTGTTTTGAAAGTACAGCCTCAAGGTGATATAAGGTTTAAAAAAATAGTGTCTGTAAAGTTCTCATAGATTTGGCTTTGCAAGTGAAAAAGAGAAATTTTTTTGAACAATAATTAGTATATAATTTATTTACTCTCTACTAGTAAGTAACTAATCCTGTGTCTGAGGAAGAAGTAGTTACCAAGGTGAGTTCATATGAGGATACTCAGCTTCAGACAGCCGCTTATAATCAGATTTTGGAATGTATTTATACACTTAAAACTGAAGAAAAGTCCATAGCAGGTTTTCTAGAAGCCTCCAGGCACATTCCCTGAGTAGGATTAGGTAACTTTAGGCTTGACTCTAGCCTTATAAAAGGGTGATATGCAGTTCAGTTGTAGCTGTAGAACAAGTTACTCTTTTTTAGCCTGACCATCATAGTTGTCTTTGTAAATGATATTTTTACCTGCCAAAATATGTCATGTTAACCCTCAGTCTGAGTCTCAAACAGAAGTATTTTGTCTAACATCTGGATGGGTTAGGAGCTTAGACATAGATAGTTATAATCTTTCCTGCTAAATGATATCTTGATTAGATTCAGTTGCACATCCTTGGAAAATAGGATACACATGACAAAGATTACATTTATACAGATAATATATACTGAGAAAGTGGTCCTTCTCAGTATATATTCTGAGATAACATTTATTCAAGTATGTTGTTTTTACTCCATGTCATTGGTATAGATGAAGTTAAAGCTACTTTCCAAGGGATCAAGTGAATTTATAGGTTTATTCTTCTTCTAGAAATATGACTTTGTGATCTTGTAGGAACAATTTTGACTTTGAAGTAGCTTAAGAAAAGTATCTTTAAAGAAATTAAAATGATAAAGACCCACATTCCACTGAAATTGTTACCTCTGAAAATGTCAGCCTGAATATGTTACTTATAACTTCACATATTTACCCAAATGTATGAGTTATTGTGGTTTAGAAATTTTTTCATAGTCAGAATTGGTTTGGCATCCTTGGTTTCTTTTTTTTTTGGTTTTGTTTTGATGTCTTTTTGTTGGTCCAAATAGTCTGCTGCTTTAAACAAGTTTTCTTTCCTTGCTCATTTGCAAGATCTGAGTTAGATTCTGTGCTTTGTCTTTGTTCTTTAATGAATGTTACTGACTTGAAGTAGAAGATTTAGCTATCAGATCCAAACTTTCGAATAATAATTTGCAAAAAAGAACATAAATGTAACTCCCTTTTCCTTGTCTGCTGTTCTTTGCCTGTGAGATATTGCCTGGGCTGCTATTCCTGTTGATCTTGATGGACAGATTGGCTACCCTTGCAAGGATTAAGGATTTGGGCCTGTGAAAAGGAAGCAAATCATTTCAAGGTTAGCCCTTTCCCAATCTCCATTAAAGCTATTCAGTATTTAAAGAAATTCTATAATCATCGATTGTCCTTTTGAGCATCAAAACATTTTATCCAATAAGTACGAGTCACGTTTTTTAGACAGTTTGCTTGTTGCAAAAGGCCAAATCATTCAAATGTATCTCTCTGCTTCCATTTCTCTGCTTGCAAAAAAAAACCCCAATTAATTGCTTTAATTTTGTTTTCCCTTTTATTTATGACAGCACAATTGCACTATTCAGAGAAGAAAATGGGTAACTGGTAGGCTCTGAGAGGCTGTGTCTATGAGAACCTATATACACACATTGCACCATGAAGAGAACAGAGAATAAATCCTGCATAAAGATGATTTCTGGGTGTAGATTAAGGTGTAAATTTTCTTATTATTTTCAACTGTCGAATAATCAAGGCCATCTGCCTATATTTAAAGAAAATATTTCATACATGTAGAAACAGGGATATAGGATTAAGTTTACATGGGATCTTCTTGAGAAAAGT
>WEIV01026481.1:20091-46601 GCA_013390005.1 Calyptomena viridis
AATGTGTCACTTGCTGTCAGTAGGTAAATGAAAGTAGGTTCATGCATATTGTTTTTCCCAAAAGCAAGGGTAAAAGTCCACAGAAGTGCTATTTTCTCTCTACTTCAAAACAGACTTGGCATGATATTATATTCACACTTACTTTACACAACCATAATCTTGTTCAATCAGGACAGTATCCATCCCTGCTTCTTCACTGCTATTTTTTTTGGACAGTTACTGCTCTTACTTGTATATCTTTGATATCTCTGAAATCCTCCCACATCTCCCTGAACTATATGTACTGAGTTTCCAGTCTTATTGAGCCATTCAGTTCTCCTAATTCTGACTGTGTTGAGGAGGGCTATCCTGGGAAACTGTAAATAACTTGAAGTGTTTTTCCATTAACTTGTTTTCTTATATTAATGTGCAATGGGAAAGTGTGATCTGTGTTCCTAAATGAGTGAGAGTGGCAATAAAACATGAAGTAAAGAATTTATACTCCTCCCTCTAGACAAATACTGGGCACTGTTTCATCTGAGTTGTCCCTTTGAAGGATGTGGCTAAGACTCTTCTAATCTGAATGGAACAAGGTTAGTCTAAACTCCTTTGGGGTTAAGATCCATACTGCAGATCACTATTGTAATCAATCAGAACTGAGATTTCTTCACTAGATGTTTGATAGGAACTGTACAATCACCTCACAACACAATTGAAAGGCTGAACTAGTTGTCTGCCTCTTCTATCAGGAGATGAAGTATGAGGAAGCAGCTCTCAGAAGTTGATAATAATTTTATTTAGTGTAAAAACAGACTGATAGAGCTGTGTGATTACTTTTACCCACCTTACGTCTATACAAAGCACAGTGGGAGCTGAGTTATCATTATGCTAAATTATAGAGGAATATTTATATAATTGCATGTTCAGACATGCCAAATACAGTTTAAATGGTATGAAAAAGGCCCACAGATGTTTGCTCTTCAAGTGGCCATCCCATGGCAACACAATCTCTTGCCACAGTCACTATTACCAAGTTTCATGGTGCATTCAAAGGTTGCCCACAAGAATGTGGGCACAAGAGTGTTTTCCCTAGTTACATTCTAATGGTGAAGTCATTACATGAAGAGACTGAGACCAAGAATTTCTGACTCGAATTTGCTGTTGCTTTGGTCTGCTTCACTAGGTCAACTAGTATAACAATATCCTTGTATTCTAGTAAGCTGGTAGCATAGAAGCACAAGCTCAATTGATGTTTGCTATTGATCAGACTGTTTGTAGACAGCTCTTCCTATTTTTTCTCTCTTCATTTCTTCCTTACTCCCCTGAAATATTAATAGTGACCGCCTTTACTACATCAAAATACAGAAACAAAGTGTAAATTGTATGGTTACAATTTTTTTAACGTGACTTAGTGAAGAGTCAGATAAGTTTAAGGGTTATATAATTCATTGTCTGGGTGATAGTCACATTGCTGGATATTGACAAAATTCTGTTCATCTTTTTATTCTAGCTAATTGGGGTTTCTATGCCCTTTTCATGAAAGAATATCCTCTTCATAAATCTAGTACCTCCAGGACTTATGTTGCATTGCCTTTATTATTATTGTATCACTGTTTCAGTAGTTCAGTTTTAGAGCTGCAGACATAACTGTCAAGGAGATTTACAACCGACTGTTATTGCAGCACTTTATAGCTCAGACTGCACCACAGATCCTTTAAAGACTTATCCTGTGACTTCAGTTTAAAAATACAATTTGAGTCTTTCTGTTGAAAAGAGCTGTTAGTATCATGAAATACTGGAATAATCTGTTGCCCACAATAACTTTTTGCTTATTTTGGATGGAAATCTGAATTTCCGGCAATAATGATTTGCTGCTAAACTAGAAGTTCATTATTGAAATGCACTTCTCTCTATGCACATTTTCCTTGCCCACTCTGGCTCATAGCACTGCTGTCACTTTCCGTGTTCTGCATTCCAGAACCTGAGAGCAGTAATTGAAAAGCTAAACAAGAAAGCACACAATTTCCTTTCCCCCTTTTTAAGGGTTTCTAGAGAGAATCTTGAAACCAAAACTCTGTTTTGTCAGGGGTCATCTATCACTATCTTCAAATTTTTACCACTATCCTGGACTTACCCGAGATGTTATTTCTCCAACTTCCCTTCCCACCCCCCCCAAATTCATGCATAGTCTTTTTCTCATCACTGATAGTAATCTGAAAAATCTGGTATCCTCTCTCACAGAGGAAATATCTGTGTGGTTTATCCCTTGTACCTTGAAAAATACTTACTGCTCAATGTTCTCCTTGATATGCAGTTCACCTGCTGGTTTTTCTGATGCAATCTTTCTTTGATAAATCTCTCAGTCAATAGGTTACCCAGTTCAACATCTCATTAGTGAATACACGTGTGTGGGGGTGTGCATGTGTGGTTGAGTTCTGTGGAGATCAAGGAAGGGAAAAAATGGAAGTAAAATATGCACCTTTTAATGTTTCTGTAAATTACTATTTTTACTACTTATTTATGGCTACAGTAAATGTACACATACATATAAAATAAGTGAGAACTGCAATTATAGTGCAAAAAGTAGTTGTTAAGAAAGAGAACATTTTGTTATGAACAGGAGAATTAATGAGGCCTGACGTCCTATGGATTTATGTCCTTTGTATTCTAAATCCTCTCTCCTGACTGCATTGCTCCCAGTTCCTCCCAAGTCTCCTGTGACGATCTCACTGTCAATGAAATAGCATTTTCTGCAGTTAACATGCAGCTGCTGAAGGGAAGTGTATAATGGCTGAATCCTGTCTTTCCCTCTGTCAGGACACTAATTTGTTTCTTTCCTGTACAGCTGCTGGTTTCCAGAATGAGTGTAAGACTTTTATCTATCTTTGAAATTTGTCCTCAGCTGTCCACTATTTACTGTGGGAAAGGAAATTTGTCAGACATGTAGCATTTGTAAATGTCTTGCTCTTTAAGTACCAAACTAAAAATGAAATCAAATTAAAATATAGAGTTTGCATAGAAAAAAGTCATTCGGGATTATCAGTTATTATTGCAAAAGTCTTTTACTTGTGCTGTGTTAATCACTGAGTCTATTGAATAAATAAAGCACCAGTGAAAGGATGTACAACTCTAAGAATTTGCATAAACGTATATTATTTTATTAACATTTCTGAGCATCAAATACAAAACCATCTCACTGACCATCCTGTGTAATGGAACTATCAGATTTCACAGACACTAAGCATACACTTTAAGCAGAACAACACCTTGCCTCATCAATACTATGCCAGTGAAAGCAAGCTACTGGTGAGCATGAGAATAAAAAGATATGAACAATGAGCCTCAGCCCAGAGGGAGAGCTGTAATATTGTCAGAACATGACCTGAGAACTGAACTCCAGCTGGATGATAAAAGTCTTCAACTCAGTATAGGTACTGCTCTTATGGCACATTGTGACTTTCCACATTTTCCATCATACCTAACGTTTCTTCATTCTAGAAACAGTCCTTTTCTTTCTCACTTTCAGGGGAACTAAGAACTGCATCGCTCTTCCTACTCCCTTTTTCCTGATGTTTGTCTTTCTTTCTCTTCCCACCTTCTATACACGTCAAGCTTCTGGTAGAAGTTAATCCCACTTCTACCAGACCAAATAAGTCAAGTTTTTCCATATGGAGATGTCTGAAATTCTGTGCTTGTATATCAGACCAATATTTTTCTTTAATAAGTATTTAAAAAACTGCAGCCTCGTATTGTTAAATACACAGTATTTAATATTGATTCATGCAATCAAGAATTGCATAACGGTCCCTCAAAAATATGTAGCCAGTACCTCAATGGTTACAGAATGTTGAATCAGTAAGTGTGATAGTTTGTGAGTGCCAAATAGCTGATGACAGAATATAAATATTGTATAATAAAATATTACTCTCTAAAGAGCCCAGACAGACATAGTGTAGAAATGGAAGGCTTAAGGAAGCATAAAAGTTCACTAGGTGAGTGTTTGCCTCTATTTGCCATTTCAAATAAATAACATTAAAATGTAAGTCCCGAATCTGTATAAAAATAGCCTTGAAATGGTAAAAGGAGTTTGCAATATTAATGGATTAGAAATAATTCATCACTCTAGCATATTTCTGAGTGCTGTGTCAATTTATTTAAACTGTTTTGGTGCCTAAGGTTCTCTAAATCATTGTAACTGTTTGTAACTTATTTTGATGATAGCTTTGATTAACATTACATAAGGGCAAGGGATTTCAAGGTGTTTACTAGATTATTCATAGTTAAACGTAGCTACAAATACAAAAATAAAAAGAGTGAAAGAGAAAAGAATAGGATAAAATGCTCTGGAGAAAATATTTACAAGTGTGGAGACAAGTACATTTGAAGGCCTAGGTCCTTGTGGTATTGAAGCCAAAAGAACCCCTTTGAAGAAAGGGCCAGAAAGTTAATTTTAAGCGTAATTTAATGAGTTGGAAAAAGCTCAATTGCCATATACTGAAAGTACCTTTATAAACCTGAATTTAAAGTCTGCATCTCTGCTCGGCAAAGCAGGTGAGAGCACAAAGCTCAAGGAAAAGAGACAAAAAGTTAGTATGAGTCCAAAAGAAAGAATAAAATTGTCTGCAGAGTTTTACCTGAGGTTTGGAATTTTTGTTTTAATTATCTCTTTGGCATAAATTGCCCTTTTTATTTAATTAATTGAAACAACTATTACCAGTGCTGCACACTCACATGCTTTGCTGGAATCAGCCATAGCTTGTATGAGGAAAGATGTGGCACAAATTGTAGTTTTTTAATTGATTTTCAACAATGGAAGCAGAAGACACTTGTAATGCTTGAGCTAATACACATTATCAGGAAAGTGTTTCCTTTGAAAAGGCCTCATGGCAGGAGCAGTTTCAAGGAACTTCATTAATATTTACTAAAGATTTTAACTCGAGGACAATAAAGGAAGATGCTCAGACACTGAGGGTACCTTATTGTAGCATGTTTGGTTGTTGATTAATGAGATTGTGGTTGAGGTTGATAACTGATGAATCTTCACTGTAATTAATAGCAGACATGCAAGGAAGGCATTTCTGAGAGTGGAGAGTGAAAGATGTGTGTGACTTTCAAGCAGTTCAAGCAAACATGACATTTGGATCTTTATGCTGCCGTCAAAATTGTTTGGCTCAGAGGATGTGGGAGATCAGAGATTCAGAGCAGTTGTTTCCAAGGCAGATCACTACTAGCCTTTGAGGAGGCCTTCCAAAATGCAGTCTCCTCACCCTTGCATTTCTGACTGTGTTGGCCCATCATAATAGTGATATTTTTCGATTTCACTGTACCTGGAATTTCAGCCTTTAGGAATTTCAGTCTTTTCTGCAGCCATGAATTCAGATTTGTATTGCAAGCAGAAGACTGCTGCCACATTGTGCTGTTCATTAATTACTGCCAGAGGCAGGCTCTTTTCTCAGCATCCTGCTGCATGAACAGTCTGTCAGACATCAGCTGTTCCACTGGTTACATTTCCTTCAGCAATTGCTGGACTGTTGGCAACACCTCCTCACACACATCTCTTTGCTCTCTTCTTATCATCATTGCTAAAGTAAGTTAATAACCTTGCTCATGAATATCTTGAAGGAAGAGAACTTTTGAGATATCCTCTGTATCAGCTCCTAAAAAACAAAGGGAATTCAACAGAAATTAAAAAACAAAAACAAAACTACAGGGACAGCTTGATCCAGAGTGTCTGCTCACTGTAATAACTGAGCCAGCTTCCTGCTTGCTCTGGTTCATCTGTCCATTCCTGACAGACCAAATGGGCTGTTGGAGTTCCCAGGCAGGCTGCAGACAACCTACACTGTGATCCAGTATATGGGATCATATGGTATATTTTGTGTTTTAGGACTTAAGGTTATCGTGGTATCCCAACATCTAATACTTCTTTCACCTCCACAACTCTGTAATTAGAATGAGAATGTGTTCTCAGTTCCTCATCAAATTTGCAATATAAAGTTTATTTCTTTAAGTATTGCATCTCCAGCATTTGCTTTCAATTCTTAGGAGTCTCCTTTTATTTTTCAGTTTGGTATCTTAGCCAGTCTTCTGTATAAGCCAAATCTCTCTGACCCCAATTACATCATACTTTTTTTTTTTTAACTACTCTGTGGTGTATCTAAAAAAAACCTGCTAATTTGTTCCTTCTGCTGCTTCTATTTTTGTAGAGAGAATTGACTTGCACAGGACTCGTGCTTTCTTCTCTGCTCTGCTCTCCTCACCATTTCTCCAATTCACTCACTCCCTGCTGCTGAGAGAGAGCTTCTGCTTGTTAGTTACTGTTTTAGTTTTATCCAAGATTGCTGTTACCCAAGATTTAACTCTTGACAGTCTCTACAGTGTTCCATAAGGAAGAAAAAATATTCCCTGTATGCTTTGTTTGTTGTTGGTTTGGGTTTTTGTTTGTTTGTTTTTTTAGTAAAAGGAAAAAGTAATCACTTTCTGAAATGTTTGACTATGGATTTCAATTAAGATATGTAACTGTTAACCAAGCATACGTGCTTATGGGTTCTCCCTTTATTGTTTATTTTTCTCTTCCCTCTGTGATAATTTATTTGCCTTTTTTTCACATTATTTGAAATAGATGGTCCTCACATTTTCTTGAAATTAAATGAGCTGTAACCCAGAAAATTCTTTAAACACTGCTGCCAAGAAATTGAAAAGCACTTAAGTGACTTTGAAAAGAAAGAGGTGTTTCTACAACCTAGCACTATGTGCAATGTTCCCAAATGGAAGCTGGCATTCTCCTCTACCAGTGCAGTGCTGTGCAAGGATACCAGTGTAGCTCTGGCAAGTCATATAGCTGCATATTATTGGGTTTTATCTCCTAAATCATGTAAGCAGTTCTGGATATATTTTTTTTAATATCTAATTATAAAGCAGGATGTGAAATTTAAAACTGACAAATACCAAAACAATTAACTGTGCTGTAATAAGATGCATTCAATTTTAATAACAGCAATCCTTTGTCAGAAATAGGGATGCATAACAGGCCACACACATGAATGTGTCTGTGCCTACTGAATATTTACTGGCTTCTAAGAAATATCCTTGCATTGGATTTTCTCTGGGAAATACCATCATTCAAATATGTGCATTATCCCTACACCATCATCTCCACTCATAACTTGGGAGAAAGTGCAACAGGAACCGGGGTTGCTGAAAAGCCATTCTGGAATGTGTTTTTTTTGTGTTTGAATTGCAGTCACACAGAGATTTTCCCAAGGCTGGCAAGGCCCCTCTGTGTGATCTATGCATTGACCAAGAGTGATCATTGGAAGCTTTGCACCTGACACAAACCAGAACAACTGGGGAGCAAGTGGACTCACATCCAAACATCATATACAGGAAGAGTAACCAATAAATCCTTCATCTCCTGATTTACAGCATAAAGGTTTCTATGCTGCTTCTGTCCTTCCTCATTTCAGGATGTTCATGTGATAAAGTGCCTGCCAAGTGTCACAAGGAAGAGCTGGATCCCCAGCAGCTCCAAAACCCTCAGCTGCTGGTCCTCAAAGCTTATCAGCACTTACATGACATTGTTTCTGACAAGGGAATCCAGGACTGTGTTTCTCCAAAGGCAGCAATCCATTGGCTGGGTTTGTGTTTCAAAGGTGGATGGCTACAAAAAACTACTTGTTGGTGCAACAGTAATTAGTGTTCAGACAAACAAAAGAACTCTTGCCCAAACTGGGCATTTAAGGACAATTCAAATAGTGTGTTAGATGGTACAGTGCTTTGAATAAGAAGTATCAAGGGGCTAGGGAGATATCTAGGTCTTGTCACATGGCAGAGAGACTACAGGAAATGCAGTGGGTTCTTATTCACCCTTCACATGGTGAGTGCCTTCTCCAACTGAATCCCACTAAGTGACAGAACCTTTGCAGTAAAGCTAACTCTTGAGAATGAAATTTCATTATTAAAAAAGTTTGATTTCTGATTAGCTTTATCTATGCCTTTGACCTCTTCCCTAGTACCTGTGAGAGATTATCTTTGCTCTGCAGCTCTCACCCTTGAGGAAATCCTCCCCTGCACCTGATGTTGAGCTTGGTGACCGTGCCAGGAAGGACATGACTTAGCACCCTGTTTACCCACTGGGTATTGGCCAGGCCTGGGCTGGTGGGGAAGAGACTCTAGAGAATGTGAGAGCTGCAGAAACACCTCTGTCCTGTACCAAGTGTGCTCAGCTGGACCCTGCCTGGCTTGGCTATCCAAGCCCTCCTGAACCTCCTGAGTAAAGAGAGTTGCAAGACCATGAGACAGCAAACAGGATTAGTGCAGGAGGGAGCACTTGAGATTAGAGCAGTGTCAGAGTTTCACAAATACATATTATGGGCAATGTGCAAACTTTATGTCTTGTCACGTGGTGGAATCCAAGCCAAAACCTGTACTTAACCGTGTACTGTTTGAGGAAATTAGTGAGACAAAGAGAGAAGGCCTGTGGGAATACCAATGGGTTTCTTTTTTTGCCCTGTAAGCTGTGACTTCTAGGGCAAGGGTTTCACTTACATTTAAAATGGTACTAGGAATCTTCTGGACAAGGGGAAAAAAGTATTGAAATTAATAAAACAAAATAAAGAAAATGTTGTCTTAGAATTCGAGATCTGTAAACAGGGTAAAAAATGGGCTGAAGTGGAGAAATCCTTGGTGAATCCTGAAGGAGACTACTGTTGTGTCTCAAATGTCATTTTTCAGGCTACCTTTGTGAGTCCTGCAGCATCTTTGAATGGCTGCCATGGTAACTAGGATGGCTTCAGTGGGCAGAAGACTGGGCAAGGTACTGAGAATACCAAAGTGTGGGTTCCTGGAAACTCCTTTAGCAGAGATATGTGTCCACTATGGTCATTTGTGCTGATTTTTTCTGGCAGAGGAATGGACTTTATGGGACACAGTGCATTGATATGTGCATTTGCTACTATGGTTTGGCAGGTAGCCTAACAAAATGGCTTTCTTTTTTTTCTGGAAATGTTCCTTTTCATTGGGCTCTACAGAGAAAGCAACTGTGCACTGTGGTGGCTTATCATCTGTCTTCCCACTGCCAGAGTTTTTCCACTCTAGCAGACAGTAAATGTCCCCTAAACATATTCCATGCCTACCCTTCTGTGTCCCCTGGCGAGCTGTGCTGCAGTCACCCATCACAGGAGAGAGGACTGTGCCACAACTCTGTACTTTTTCCACTGGGAATGTGCCCAGAGTGGTGGGAGGTGTTTGGAAAATGGCAGAGGTCTCATCTGTCTTGGAGCAGATATTTGGACTGGCTGGAGGATTAGAAGAGTGTTCAAAACAGGGACACTGAAGTGAACCTGTGCCCACATGCTCCTTCTCTCTTAAGATCTTTCCTCTTTCCTTTCGGCAGCTGTAGTGTTAAGCAGTCTTCTCAAATTTGTGTCAGAACTTCTAACTCTCATTTGGTTATTTTTAATTGTGTAAAAAACCCTCATAGCACTTGAAATGAAGTAGTTCAAGGGAAGAAAAAAATAGAAAAAAAATAAACGGAAGCAAAGGTGTTATCAAAAAAGAAGTGTGATTTTAAATTTCATTGCAATTCTAGGTGGAGCAGATAATTTGAAAAGATTCAAATAAGTAGATTTAGCTGAAAAACCCAATACATTTAAGGTATTGTTTTAAAACAATACCTTAGATTTAACACTTTAGATTTATTTTACAGCTTATATTAAGTAAATAAAACAAATCAGACTGCATGTTGGAGACAAAATGAATGCTGCATTCTCAGAATAAAAACCAAAGCAGTTTCATAGGAGTTAGTGAGGTTGGATTCATGTCTTTCAGGTTCATGGAATATCTAATTTGAGGACAGATTGTATCAGGAATCATAACACCCAAAACTAAAAGACTGCTGCAAGTCTGACTTAGAAGAAACAAGATGGTTTAAAGTAGCAGTAAAGTAGGAGCAAAGAAGTTTTGACAGGAAGGTGTTATAATGACTCAATGGACTTAGTTTGCAAAACAAGGAATCAGAATTGATTGCTATGCTGGAAAAAAAAATTCTGGAAAGTGTGATTCTGAATAAAATAAAAAATGCAAATAATACAGCAGAATGCTCAGCACTAGACAGCATTGTGCCTTTACACAAAGGTGCAATGCTTGCATTAAGCATCAACATTTCCTGAAAGCCCATAGACAATGACAAATAAGTACACTTACACATCCACTTATACATATTCTCACAGTGCAGACTGAAGCAGAAGGTGACTGCAGAGCAGGGGAACCAAAGGATAAGAAGATTTCTCTGTGCAATTTGCTGAGGAAATTGTTGCACCTTTTGTTTGAAACATTTGCTCGAGCATAAATTGTCTTTTCCTGCTTTGTTTGTAAGATGTTCTCCCCACACAGCAACCAAACAGGTCTCACTCTTGTCACTTCAAACTCTTTTTTTCTAATTCTCAATAGTATAAATGCTGCTGCATTGAAAGTGCACCTTTTCACATTCTCAGCTGTGCTCAGTGAGACTCAGTTATGGAGTTAGGCATAGAATTCTGACTACTACAGGTACACAAGAGCAGTGGTACTGTTGGGTAAGTAATGGTCTTGTTTATCTGCAAAAACTCAGATTCTGCTCCTTCAAAATGAAGGAAAATTAAAACTAATATTTAGGAAAAGGCTACAAATTTGGTAAGTGAGTGACAAAGTGTTAGGAGACTAGAAAGGATTTGTTTAGTTTAACACAAGGAGAGATGAGATAGGATATATTTCCTCTTTTTAATTTGGTTTAAGTAAATCACCTTTATTTAAAAGTCATTTAATGAATCTGAACTTAAGGGGATAAGAGTGAGTTAGAGAAACACCAAGAAGGAAAAAGAAACTGTTTAGTGGAAAAAACAACAGCTGACATAGGCAAAACTGTATAAATTACTGATAAATAAATATATCTCCCATACAGGATCATTCAGTTCTGGACAAGTTTAGTAATAGTGTTGTTAAATCAACAAGTCTGGTATCAAGATAGACTATATAAATTGTGTCTAAGGTCCTAAATTTGGACCTTAGGACAGTACAACTCTCAGTACTAGGGAGCATTGGAATTGAAGCTTTGTTCAAATTCTGCATTCTTGTGCCTCCAGGTTTACTGATTAACCTGAAGTCTGGGTAGGTCACCCTCTAAGGCAGGTGGGTTGTGTTGGCATTGTCCCCAAAAATATCTTAGCTTCATTTACCATTTGTTCTTTCTCTTTCATGAGCAACTGTTTTATAGACCTTTCAGTGAATTACTGTGGGAAAGATTACAGACTATTTCGTGACTGTTGTTCACTTTGAGGCTTTTCAAACTGAAAGTTTTACTTTTTTTTGTTGTTGTTGTATAGGTAGAGCTGGAAAAGTATTTGTATTCTTGGTAGTTGCTTTGTTCAGGGCTGAGGTTCTTCTGAAGGATCAGTCTCATGCTGGAGGGAGACAGAGTCTGCCTCAGTGTCTTTCCTTGCATTCCAAACGAGATTCTGACATCCCAGAAAATATTGTTCTGTGCATACAGTTTCATGTGATTCATGAAAGTACCACTGAGGATTCATTTTGTATTATTTTGGAGATATTTTTCATTGCTGGCAACGAGGTGAACATTTATATGTATGTAAAATAGAAACCCAATATGCCTGTTGAAATCTAATCATGAAAAATATCAGAGGAAATTTTTTCAACCACAGCTTGTTTTTGCAATCAGGTAAAATAGCATGTGTTTGGGTCTGGATATTATTCTCTGTGGAGGATAGAAACAGCAATATTTTTCTCTCTAGATTTACCTTTTTGTTATGCATTTGTACAGGCTGTACTACAAACAACATGAAATGATAATTCCTCATTGTTTGATAATAAGAATTAATATAATACAAATCATTAAATAATGTATGAAAACACATAACAAAAATCCTTTGAATATTCTCATGGAAGAGAAAGATTTTAACTTGTTTTATAAATCTGGGTATGTGCTATTGATTTATAACTCCTGAATGAGAAACAATCAGCTCAACCAATATTGCATCATTGTCAAGCTATTTAATGGAAATTTCTTTTCTGCTCACACTATGACAGGTCTCATTTTCTCCTAAGAAAAATCCCGTTATTATCAATTCATTATTAGTTTTCATTGAAGGCATAAGGTCAGGTCATAAACCTTTTTTTTTCAAAGATCCTGTGACTATTGCTTTCACTTTCAGAGATAAATAAGGAAATGATGAATGAAACTTACTTACCACAGTTAAATTATCAGTAAAAAATTCATCAGCTGGTCCATCAGGGTAAAGAAATTTCATAAATTCAATAAACCACCAGCAGTATAATGGGGAGATATACATGCGAGATGCAAAAAACCAAAGATCAGCCAAGCTGATTAGAGAGACACAAATGACTGGTAAACTCTGAAGGAGGCTGTTTGATGTGGATAAGCTTCACCTTGTGCATCTCTGCTGGTAACAGAAATAGCTGGAAATTTTATAAGGCCAGCCTTGTGGATGGTGCGAGTGGCTGGCATGGAAGGCAGGGGAGAGAAGCCAAATATTCTGGTTTGTTTCTACCAGGCCTTGGCAGCTTCCTTCTCTATTGCTAATAAAGAACAAGGATTTTTCCAAATTATGTTAAAGACTTTGGGAAAGAAATACCATTATTAAGCGTGGACTGTTTCTCAGCCATTTACTGATACTTCTGAGCATGACGAGCAAGTAATTCCTTATTTTTCTATTAGTTCCATTGATTTTGTTAGAACTCTTTGCAGATACCTCAGTACAACAAATATTTAAGACTTCATCTGAAATTAAACAGCTGTTGAGTGCTGTGCAGAATGAGGTATTAGTCTGTTTAATGACAGACTGACATTCAGTGCCACTTTGTAATGCTACCAACAACTCCAGCCTGTGGCAAGGGAAAGAAACTTTATCTATTACACTGAGCACAAAGATCAAGAACTATTTGGTCTTTCTTAGGCCAAATAATTTAGGAGTATGACTTCAATACATTTAGTCTGCTTTATTAGTGATAGTTTTCTTTACACCCCTGATAACTTTCAATCATTTTTGAAAGTACTAAATGCTTTTTGTATACATACAGCCCTTTTTCCTCCTCTCACAGTCAACTAAAACATTTCTCCCTTCTGTCTCAATTCACTATTTTAGGAACTCTGAAGGAGGGAAGAAGCTGATGGTAGAAACAAAGGGTGTTTTATAATGAGAAAAAATGGGAGTTTTTCTGTGACATTTTTGACTCAAGCGTTTGTCGTGTTGTATCTCTGTGCTGCACTGATAGTTGGTATTCTGTTTCTGTTCTGAAGTAGTGCTGAATCAGTGCTGTTTGTACATGACTTTTTAGGCTTTTTGTGGATTTAATACTCTAATATATTGCTCCTGGAAGTTGTCCTCATTGATGTTACCAAAGCAATGCATCTAGATCCCATCACAAACTAAGAGCCTATTCTGCAAACACTTCTGTGTTTGTTCAAACACGCTGCTGGTATGTACAGTAAGACCTGTCTGTAAAGTACTGCTGGTGCATAGTGGAACTAAGAAATATTGTATATAACAAGGAATAGCACTACTCCAATTTACATCTTGCTCATCCTTGTTCAGTGAATGTCACCTCTTGGGAGAGTGTACCCATTGGTAAAACTTACAGTGTAATTGCAAATTAAACATGGAACCAATATTTGCTGAAATAATTAAATGAGAAAATTGGACTCTATGAATTTGCTATGAATTTATAAATAGTTTTCCATGCTGTTCATTTCATCTTTACAACTGAAAGGAGGTTGTAGCCAGGTGGGGGTCGATCTCTTCACCCAAGCAACCAGCAGTAGGACAAGAGGGCACAGTCTAAAGCTGTGCCAGGAGAGGTTTAGGTTGGACATTGGGAAGAAGTTCCTTACAGAGAGAGTGGTTGGGCAATGGAATGGGCTGCCCAGGGAGGTGGTGGAGTCACTGTCCCTGAAGGTGTTTAAGAAGAGACTGGAAGTGGCACTGAGTGCCATGGTCTAGTAGACAATGTGGTGTTGGGTCAAAGTTGGATTCAATGATCTCAGAGGTCTTTTCCAACATAGTTGATTCTGTGATCATGTAGCACCATTAGCCAGTATCTAATGTTTTAAAGGAGGCTGAACATCATGGTTGTTTTTCACAGTTTCCTTTAGGATGAAACCTTGCACACTCTAACTCTGGACCTGGCACAGGGGGAAGGGACACAACTGCTCCAGCAATGTCCTGCTGCAGTCTGAGCCATCCAGCACAGGAGGAACAAAAGCCAACTCCAACTATGCTCCTGAGATGGCTGTTTACAGGAATTCACTTTCCCTACTCCACTCTGCGCTCTGTTGGGAGGACAAATGGAGTTCCTGTTTTAATTAGAGGCTGAATGACATGGGGATATTCAGGTACCTGCTTAGGTTCAATGGCTACTTGACATTAAATGGATTGGTTTGGCAAAGGACAGGGGGGGACCAATTTTTGCCTTGGGCAAAACCCAGTTGTCTCTTGTGAAGCCACACTCCCTCTTAGTCCAAATGTATTTGTGAATGGGAATGAATGAGTGAATGAATGAGAAGATTCCTTCTCTTCCTTAGTCCAGCTTGTGAAGTAGCATATTTTATGATTAAAATAATTTACTTAAAAAATAACTAGTTAAAAATCTTGGGTTTAAAAAAGGCTTAAATCACTGAGCTAGACAAAAATGAGGAAATATTTGGGTGCAGACTGAAAGAGAAGCCTTACCACAGGACAATTGCTTGTTTGAAACTTCATTTTGCCACCTGTGGAGGCTTGGAAGGGAGCCCAGCATTTGTACAGTACGGCTTATCTGGTACTTGAAGCACAAATGCTGTTTGTTTTGTTGCTTTCTGAACACATGATTTTGGCTTGAGTCCAAAGAGGCATCTTGAGATTTGTGTCTGATGTTCACTAGACAAGGTATCATTTGGTGCCTGTATCATCTTATCTGGGCTTTAAAATGACAGTTCTCCAGAGTAATGCAACAAACATTCATATCTGTTTTATCTTTATTTATTTTCCTGCCAAAACACAGATATATTTTATTATGGAAATTCAGATTTCTGTTTCATACAGGTGTATTTTTTAATATAGAATAAAAACAAGGTAAAAATATTGAAAATTGTTACCAAAAACCTGCCTATTAAAGAGATCCTTCCAACTACTCTGTTTGATTTATAAAATCAATAACTGGAAAGTACATAAATCTTCAAATGTAAATGTAAAAGTGCATTTTAGTAAGTGTAAAAAAAAAGTTAAAATATTGTAAAGAAAATAAGTAGAAAGGTTGGAAGAGGATTGGAAGGTGAGGAAAGAGAAACACAAAAACAAAGTCATCTTTGTTCCCTTGCTGCTGACAATGTCCCTTTTCAGCAGTCTGTACTGATAGATTTCACTATCAAATTTTTGCATGAAAAACTGGATGACAATGAATTCCCACACAGTGCTGAACAGCAAGAGCAGGACACAGCTCCTTTGTGAACTTCAAACAACAGATGCTGCTGGAGCACACAGTTTAGAGAGCTCCTTTATGGCTTCATGGATGCAAGATCAGGAAGACTTTTGTGTGTGCAGAGTTTCAGACGTGAGAGCTGCTGCTGAAATGTTAGCAATCAGTCTGAGACCTCTTTGAAAATATGATCCAGAGGAATTTTACACATGGAAAAACAGGAAGGTTATGATTATCGTCCTAGAAATCAACGTGTCAGAAGGAAGGGAGGGATGTGGTGAGGCAAGTACTGAGTGTTGTGAACAGCCCCTGTTAACAGGGACTGGGTTCTGGCACTGAGGGCAGAGCAGTTGGATGCAACATCCAGGAGTACCCAGTGTCTTCCTGGCCTTAGAGTTTAGAGAGGCCTTATGTAGCATCACATGTCTGTTCCTCTCAGATATGCATCTAAGTGTGTGCAGAAGGGTAGGAAGTAAAGTGGTTTGTTACTTCTCCTGATTTGCGTCTCTAATGTTCTTTCTATTTTTTTTTTTAATTTAAATTAGTTTAATGAAAACAAATGGTTCGTTTTCTTGCTCTCTCTATTTGGGTGGTAGCTGTCCAGAAGAGATGCCAGTGAGAACCTTTATTACTGCTGTCATTCTCACACACTGAAGAAAATACACATTTATTGCTCTTTGCATGAAATACCATTCACATAAAAGTCAACAACTAAGAATGCATTTATTTAAGAAGATTAAGGTTTTATTTCCTGAGTCATCTTTTGCATGTCAGCAATGACAGTATTTACAAGTTCTCTACTCATACTAGTTTTGTTTTATTATTGGTATTGCAATAAGGATTGGTTCAAGTCATAATTTTAAAAAGTAAAATATTTGTAACATGTAGCATCTAGTTTCTGTTACATTGCTTGTACTTGTAAACCATACTGCTACAGAAGACATGGAATCACTGAGGGTAAATTGCATACCAAAATCAGACAGATATCACAGAAGGCTAGTGCTAAAGGAAGACTTTTTTTTTCAAGAAAAGTGAATTGCTAGGTTTTCAATAAAGGTACATGCCATAGAATGAAAGTGGGAGGTAACCATAACAATGGAAGTTTGCCTAATATTTCCAGCTTAATATATGTCTTTCAGCTGCTTTTGCGTTTCTGAGTTGCAAAATTTCAGACTGAAATTGTCTGAGCTTATTCCTACTAACAGTATTTTTTTGAGTAGTCCAAACTGGTTTCATCAAATGATTCCACATTTTTTAGATCTGTTCAGGGAGAAAATAGCTGTCTGACAGTTGTTCCAGTTTGTTGGTGTGTCTTTTTTCTTTTTTTTTTTTTCTTTTCCCCAGAAATATAATTTACTGTCAAGAGTTTATGGCAGAAATTTCCATTACTACCTATGCACTAAAAGTCATTAGCTGGTTGCTGCTGAAGTTTTTGAACACTTTGTCTGCAGGAAGCATAATCCATATTCATGGTGTGGCTGTAGCTCCTGTGAGCACAGAAAAGTGAATGTTACTGCCCATCCTGTGAGGTGAAGTTGAATGAACTAATCTAACTAATCTTTAAACTAGGAGATTAAGACTACAGAGTGTGATGGTAGCCTTATTGATTGTTGGGTTTTTTTCCCTGTAGCCACCTCATATCTTAGGTTTGTGTTTTGCAGTCACTTTGGCCCCTCTGCTTTTTGTAATAGGTGTAGAAACACAGTCCTTTTATTAGAGGCAGTTCATGGAGATCTTTTCTGCCACAGAATTTATGTACAGAGACAAGGCATGGAATGAATTTTTTTGTTCTGCTATGTTGAATTTGGGAAACTTTATTTGCTTCCTCTTTAAAGTATAATACAGGCTTACTGATGGCAGACCTATTTGTTCATCCTCAGTTTTGCAAACTGTGTTAAGGCTCTGCTCTAGCTGTGGTGTTTGCCGTCCTTTGAAGTCTCAGCTACTGAGGATTTTGCATTTGAAAAGTAGCCCCTGCAATGAATATTCCCAAGTTACTCTTCCTAGTGTTTCCACTGTGTTATGGGTAAATCCATGAAATTCCTATCTCTAGATATATGATTTCAGTGGGAGTATCTCTTAGTGTCACTTGCACTGAGATCAAACTTTCTCAGAAGAGAAATAAATAGCGGTGCCATTAGAGTCACGTTGCATGTGCAGGGCTGCAGGGAGTGGAGCACAATGTCCATGTAAAGCACCAGAGATTCTCTTTCTTTAACATTGTATATACCAAGGATTTTGCTTTAGAAGAGAAACTGCTTTAATGAATATATTTTAGTTAATGTTAATAGTGTTTTCGTCGTGTCAAAAGTGTTTTGAATTTGTTTTGAATTGAATAAAGCTCTGTCTCCTGAGACACAGTTTCAGTGGGAGCATCTCTTACTGTCACTTCCATTGAGATCATGATTGCTTGGAAGGCAAAAAAATAGTAACTGTGTCATTAAAGTCATACCATGTCTGTAGAACTTGGAAAGACTACAATGTCAAAGAAAAATATCACATGTACCTTTTTCAGTCTTTATCTTTCAAGGTTTTAAATGAAAAAAAGAAAAAATTAAAGGGTGAACCTAATATTTGTGATCAATTTTAGTGCCTTCAATTCTGTTTTCAGTGTCTAAATCAACAAGAACTGTTGAGCAGTGTTCAAACACTGAGATCCATGTACACATTTGGAAGCAAATATGTAAATTAAAGAAGCAAAGCCTGCATTTGTCCTGTGTCAGTCACCAACAAAGATAACCCTATTACAAGGGGTCAGATGCAACCTTAAATCTTGCAAGTCAAGCCATGAAGCAGCTGAACCAATGAGAGCTGGTAAAAATAATTTCCTTGACTTCATAGGATTTTGTATTTCGCTCAGGACTGGAATTCAGAAGTTGTAGCACAGGGCATGTATGGAACTTGTGGCCCAGAGAACTTCCAGTGATGCAGCGCCTGTGGAGGGTGGTCAGGGCTGTTTCTGCCACTGCCCAGGAGGGGCACAAAGGGTGCATTAGCCTTTAAGACCTGTCTGAAGAAAGAAAAGTCTTGTCACTCAGCCACTTGGCTAATGGAGACAAAATGCCTCTTTGTACTGAACCAATGAATGCTCAGCCAAGGTCTCAATTCTATAAATTGATTGAGAAGTGATTATAATACTCAGATATGAATATGTGCAAATATTATTGCAGGAACTTAGACAACACAAACTGGTTGGGGTTTTTTTTGACATGTAGTTTTGGACTTTATGAGAAATATGTTATTCGTTGCATGAAGTGAGCTGAAAAAAGCTGTAGTTTGACTTTGTAACTTACATGGATCTACTTGCTATTCTATTCTTAAGAGCATATGAAATAGCACTACCAGCAGAGACACAATAACTTCAACTGCATATTTCTTCTCCCTTCTGCTCACATCTCATTAGTGATATTGTTCTAATAGAATAAAAATAATTAACTTCTACATCTTCACAGATGAACCAAACAGCCCCAAGTGAGAACAGATTTCAATAATTTACCCTTCCACGCTTTCTGTGATTTAAATCTGGAGCATAGAGATCTCTGGCAAAGAAAATTTTAGATCTAGACAAGTAAAATAAGTTGTTCGAGAGTTTGGAATTAGCAAGTGGTACATACTGTTGTCTTTTTTAATTTTCCACCTCATTAACATCTGCAAATGAGTATGTAAGATTGAGCCTACAGAATTCATACTCTTTTGTCATTAAATGTATATGCTGCTAGCAATAACTTGTTCTCCTAATGCTGTTTTGCAGATATATGTGTATATATCCCCAAAATACAATATGGACAATTTAGAGTTGTATAATCAATACATGTGTCCTGAATTTGTAGGACAGTTGTAGCTAACCTTTCCAACTCAGTGCCATCTGTCTGTACAGCTCCAAGTTAGCTGTTTCTAATAAGAAGTTGAGTTAAAAAAACTTAAAATCACTCAGCCACAGAATTTTCTTACTCCAAACTAATACAGATCAAACCTTAAGAGAATAATATTGTTGGGCCAAGCACCTCTGTTCAGCTTCATATCAGATATCTCACACATAGGTAGGTTTTCAGCAATGTTCTCCCAAGTGATGTAGTTTGAAAGCAAATGTAAAGCAGTTTCCTTTGCAGTTCCTGCTTCCCAAGGGCTTGGTGGCTTTTGTTAATACAGAAATAAAGATGTGTCATCATCCTTTAATAAATCCAAGTGCCAACTCCATATAGTCTCTATAATATTATCCCAGCATATATGGACTATAATCACATTACAATCATTGACTGGATCACACAGTCATTATTATGGGACTGTAACTTAAACCTTGGATTCCAAATCACCATTAGATACCATTTTGAACTAATGCAAAGTTATGTTCCCGTGGAAGTGCAAAAGGGCCATTTCTCAAAGCAGGGAAATTGAGAGACACTGTTTAAATTGAGTCCAGCCATTGTGTTAATGTGCCTAACTGGTCCCTATTGCCATACTCATCCTTGCTAACTGCCAGTAATCTATGATGACAAATGCACCTCTATATAAATCCCTACTAGTTTTTATAACATGACTTTTTTTTTGTTGTGCTGTGATCAATAAGCTTTGTTTTTTCCAAAAGCTTTTCAATGTCAAAACTGGTTTTCAGTTCCCTTAAAACTGCTGTCATCCACATCTCTCCCAAAATCTAAGTCCATTGGAAGAGGATTAAACAGCTTGACAAACCAGAAGGAACAACTTGACCTTTGCAGTTTTGACTGTTCTTTCTTAATGCCATCATAAAGCAAAACTAAACAATATCTGATGATGTTCACATATCAGGAAAGACTGGAAAATGGCATTGCTCAGACTTGACATTTTGAGTGGCAGATGGGATAACAAATAATTTTTTCCCATCTTTTCTTGTCAATATTTATTTTAAAGCACTGAAGTTGGTAAATATAGTGCATTTTAATTCCACAAAATGCCAATATCAATATGCTTCTCTGGCCTAATTGCTAATCTGTTGACAAGAACTGGATCATAATCTGACATGAAAACAGACTTTTTCCCCCTACTTTGATATAGCGAGCAAGGCATATTACAGTGCTGATAAAAATCTCATTCTCAAATATTCTCTGTGATGTTTGTACAGCACCCATCTTTGTGAGGCATCTCTCACTGAAGAGTTGAACACCCTGCAAACCTGCACCAAATATTTCCTCTTTCTAAGTTAATTGCTCTGACCTATGTACCCCGAATGTTTTAATTTTTTATTCCAACATTAATGAAATCAGCACCAGCCTGTACAGTATGTACCTGACCTGTGTAAATAGAAAACAGTTAACTGTGCACATATTGTTCTAATTCTAGCAGCTGCATAGACCAACATCATCACTTGTTCCTGTTAATTAGACTTGCTCTTTCTATCAGTCTCACCTATTCCTGCTAATTAAGCTAGCTCTTTCTATCAGTATATGGATTTTCTACAGGGCCTATGACTATACAATTAAATTCTTCCCCGTCATCTCCCAGGTGTTTACCATTAGGTTTTGGAAATGATTTATCCTGTGTTCTGGATGTAAAGCCTTTCCAAATACACTTTGCTATTGGCTAAGCAGAATCTTCGAAGGGCTAAAACCAGAAAAAGTGTATGGATTTGGTTTGAACTGAAGGTCAGCTGAAGCTGGGGCCTTATGCAATTCTTAAAAGAATTTTTGTGCCTAAAAGTAAAAGGAGGCATTTAGCAAATTTAAAATCCCTCTCACTAGGAGAATTTAAGCAGAGCTACAAATCCCACAACTTCTATCTGTCTTTTACCTGGTGACACCCTGGAGTGCCTGTACAACTTGGAAAATTGCACCAATGGAAGGGTTTTATTTAGACACATGAATATCTTGTATCAGTAACAGCTACAAGAAGGGAATTGTAATTGATGTGTAATTTATCTAAAGCTTGCTTTCAGTCATGCTTTGCCTGGAACTTTTTACTTTGGTCCTTATTTTCTACCGGTAATTTCATGGAGTATAAATATATGAAACAACGTGTATAGGGGCCATTAGAGTGTTAAGTTTGACACAGCTATAATTGAAACTGCTTGGAAGCCTTCAGGGGAAGCTGAATGAAATCTTTAATATGTTTCCATATTGTTCTTTTTTTTCCTCTTATCTCTACGGATACGGACTGGTTCAGGTTAAAGGGATTACAGATGTTATAGAAAGTTACTTAGAAAAAAAACATGTGAAATAAATGTGATATTGCTGTTTGTGGTAGACTGCAAATAAAACTATGTAATTTCTTAATTGTCAAGGCATTTCTTCTAAGCTGTATTAGATTACCACTTTTGCCTCCTAGTCAGTATTTCAGTGTCATGTAAGATCATAAATGTGTGACTCAGATAACTACAATTTACGCACTAATTTCTTTTTAGGCTATAAAGTGTTGCTCTTACAATGCATTTCCTTTATTAAAATGATGTGCTATTTAAAAATTATGTTTAAAAGCATATTCATTTTACAATCCACTTTCTCTTTTAGTGGTTCTACATCTCGTCTATTCTACTATTCTAAAATACTTGTAGGAATTTTTCATTAAATCTTCATAAAGGTTAGAAGTTTTGGAAGATAAAATCAGATGTGTGTCGCTTAGACACTATATCACAGCACTAAATATAATGTTTGATAGGGTTTTTTTTTACAAGCATTCCCACTGAGCACAACCTGCCACTTATGGGGGATAGTTCTTCTCAGTTAGAACCTTGTGCTGAATATGGATTCTTCTGGTGTGAAATTGTACCCTGAGTGCACCTCTCTTCACTGCCTCAACCAGCATTGGGCTGGAGGAGAGGTAGTGCTGTTTGTGTGCATTTTAGCTGGTTAATCCTGAAAAAAAGAAAAGAAAAAAAAATTAATTAGTTGCTGCCCAAATTTCATATGGACAAAAAATCTGGAGAGGTTTCTGCTCTGGCCTGGCTACTCTTTTGGATGCCATTGGATATCATAACTAGTAAAGTTTTGAAATTCATGTCTGTGTATACAAGATAGCTCAAACTGAACTTTCTGGAGTTGAGGGCCACTACTAAGCAGATAAAACTGTATCATCCTTCTCATTTCAGTTTTGTGGAATAAGTTTACAGAAAGATGTGAAAGATGGTAAATGAACTCAATCAAGAGTCATGAATAAACAGTCTCCCAAGTAAAGATGTAATACACAAACTGCCAAGGAGCACTTTAGGGCTCTTAAAAATACATATATATGCACATCCTAAAACATATGGAGGTATCTTAAAAATATATAGATATTGTTATCTCACTCATATAATGAAATGCAATTTCCTTGTTTTATGGAAACAAGAAATTAGAACTTCTTGTTGTAAACCAGACATGCTTCATGTATCTGAAATTCTCCTCTGTGTGCTCTCAGTGTACAAACATGTTAAACTGTAAATGTCAAACCTCATGCGAGGTTTGGGTGGGGACCTCTCTGTAAATCCTATTTTAAGTTTGCCATCAAGCACTTTACCCTGCTCAGTTACTTGCACGTTCTCAAGCAGAATAACTTAAGGCACTTCTCATACAATCATTAACTGGTTGTTTCTAGTGGGATCACTTTACTGAGCACTTGTTAATGTTCATGATGTGGGTCACAACTCTGCATTGCTATTTTCTCTAATTACCATCTTTCAGTGTTTTTTCCCTCAGCTGGAACATTGTGTTCTCCCAGGCACAGTGTATGCAGAAATGGAGATATCACAAAATGAGAGGAAAAAATAACCTAATTATCTTCATGGTCCAGGAAGGTACAATTAGCAGTTAGAGAAATGTATTGAAATAAAAGTTGTACATTGCTTCTTTTGACTCTGTTACTAAACTGTTAAGTTCACTGCTCAGATTTATCATGGAATTAACTAACTACTGATAAGAACACTTTTAACACCAGACCTTAAATGTTTCTGAGCACAGATGGTTTGAGGTGTTTGAAACTGCATGAACTATACTTTGAACTACTGAACTATAGTATCACTGCAGGGTTGTTAATTGTTCACTGAGCCTTGAATGGAAATACTTTAATATATGCTGCAGCATCCCTGGATGTGCAGTCATCACAAATGAACATGCAGGTGCCATGCAAAGAATGCCAAAGTGAACTTCTGCTTTGAGTGACCTGTGAGTGTGCAGGCTCTGCTCCTTCCTGCTCCTTGCATTGGTGCACAGAACTGATCCCATATAACAGAACCTACAGAAATAAGGTAGTGCTACTTCTTTGTTCTGAGGATAGTTAATGCTGGATTAAAGACAGTAGGGATGAGTGGTGTGGAAGAGGAATGCTTTATTGCAGGATGGCTGACTACAATGATGACACATTTTCCCTGTGAACCTTTCCTCCCCTTCCTTCAGTATGAAGTACACCTAAGTTACAAGGTACTGCAAAAAATGATTACAAACTGGGATTGCATTTGAGAGGAAAGTGAAAAAAGAGGATACTGTATTGGATCCATAGTCAAATCCACAGTTTATATTCCAAGGGTCGATGTGCTTATATAATAGTCTTCATTTATCATTTGCACTATTATGTATCTACTTTGAAGGGTGTCTACATCAATCTTGGTAATCTCTCTCTAGGAAGTCCTAAGGGTAGGCATAGATTCCTACTTGCAGCCTGAGCTAGGAAGGCTACTTGGTGAAATACTATTTCTCAAAACCTCTGAAGGGAAACTAGAAGAGATCAATGTAAGCACACAGGTAACAAAGAATTTTAATACTTCTTATTCTGCAGGATCACATTTAGTTATTCTTTTGTCCAGACGGATTCACATTTCTAGAATTGGAAGCTGACAGGAATATATATGTCTTTTATAGAAAACCTGTATTCAGTAGTGGTGAAGTACACTGTAATGAAATATCATAATAAAACCTGTAGGCTGCATGATATGAAAGAAACAGGGGATAATACCTGCATTTTCATCTTTGCCCTGGACTAGGAAAAAAAAACCACCTCTGCTTATTGTCATGTATTACATTACCTCATCCATTTTGTCATTCAGTTGTTTAGACATTTCTTTTTGCATCTCTATCTTGCATCATGAACCATGTATAACCTCTTTTTATCTTCTTATTCTAGAAGATGCTTTCTAGTTTTGCATTTCATTCTCAATGTATTTATTCTCTAATTTCTCACTCTAAAGCCAAACCAATTCTTGACCGTGCTTTGCTGCTCAGATGCCCCATACAAACCACTCTGGAAGAATAAGAGGCAAAGGCAAAGGTACTCATTGTGCATCAGGCCCAAGTGCTTGGAATCCAAGATTGCTGCCTTTAGCATTTAATTACAGGAGTGCTTGCTAGGGTATACAAAATCTAATGTCATTACTTAGAAGTATTCAGAAAAATATTTTCAGTAGTTTTGCCCTGTAAAAAAAAAAAATCTAAAAAGTTATATCCCTTTTGATGCCCACTGCCTTTTTGGGCTTCAGTCCCCTGTGCACAGGATGTTCTCCAACAAGCTTCTTTGGGTTGTGGTAGAAATGTGTCAGGGGAGACCAGGCCATACTGCTTCAGGTTACAAAGATAATTGATAAAATCTAGGCTAGGAAAAAGTTTATGTTTTTCCATTCACTGCATATCAAGCAGGAGTTGGACCATGTGTAAAAGGTCAGATGGAAAGTAAAGAGGAAGAACAGGGATGTAGAGAACAGGAGGCATGAGAATGTGGGTTTATTTATTCTAGAAAGAGACAGCCACAACTCCTTTGTCCAGGGAAAGGAACAGAAAGCAACTCTGGAAAGGAAGGGAATGACCTGAATAGTCCCAATAGAAAAGACAAAATTAAGGTGGCAAATCAGATTTCAGTTAGGTAGGATGAAAAATGACAGTTGGGAAAGTGGGACATAGCACAGATTGAATGTGGAAATATGGCATTTCTGCCATGAGTACTTTTAAAGAACAAGTGAAACAAGCATCTGTCAGCAATATCAAGGAGCAGTTAATCCCTCCTTGGGGCAGGGGAATGTTTTTGGCCATGTCTTAAAATCCCCTTCAGTATTAATTTTTCATTGACTGTATTAAGATTTTACAGGGAGATTTTCAACCCAAAGGGTATGTACTAGGAAGTTCTGAGTTGTTTTGTTGAGAATTTTTAGATATTTTTTCTCCAGGAGTGAGTGGAAAATGTCATGTGGGAAATGTCTGGTCAAATAAATGAATGTTGAGAACTACAGTGTTTCACAGTGTGTAGTGAGCAAGTCTGTAAAGCAAATTCCTGTGGTTGCTGCAATCAATGTCAAAAATCCCATTTGCTTAAGTGGTTGGAGACACAAACCTTAAGCTACTGAGAAGATACTGGTTAATCAATTTGAATAAAATTCTTCTGCCATGTGTGTTGAACCAAGCAACAGTTCTCTGTCCTCTTGAAAGGTGACAATCCATCATGGCAACCTCCCTTCCCCCACCATTCTTTGGCCTTCATTTTAATTAATATTAATTAAATTTGCCTTGAGCGAGTTATTTTGCCGTGCAGATTTTGTGAAAGATTTTTCTTTCTTGCTGCCTGCCTGCTTTATCACCTTGGTGCGTCCATTTACAGAAGACGCAGATGCAATATAAAATATTAATTCATCAATTTGCTGAGGTTAAAACAGTCTTTCCTTCCTTCCCTCGAAGTCATTCGGACCCTGCCCGCTGTTGGAGGGCTGGGGTGAGCTGTGTTCCTTGCTGGCACGGGGCACTGCTGGAGCTCCGGGCACCCAGGGAAGCCTGGGGCAGGTGAGACTGGCTGGGATCCACCCTTGGGATCGCCCCGGCTGCTGCGGGGTGATGGAATCAGGTGTGGGGCAGCGCACAGGTGAGCCCTGTTGGGGGCTGCTGCTCCCCGGGCACTGCCACACCCCCCTTGCCCGCCTGCCCACGGCTCTGCCTGGGGACGCGCCCGGGGCCGCGAGCGCAGCACAGGTGTCCATGGTCTGGGGAATAATTAGCCCCATTAGGGCTAATTGGCCCTGATGAGACTCAGCTGTCCCACGGACAGACAGAGCTGTGGCGTGGGGGGTTCTGTGCTGCCCGGCAGGAGGGAGCAGCGTGGGAGAGGGCACAGCCACGAAGGGACGACTGCTGTGGAAGGTGAGTGAG
>WEIV01026482.1:5202-28984 GCA_013390005.1 Calyptomena viridis
GGAGAAACTTCCAGCACTTTCTCAAAGAAGCCTCCCCATAGGTCCCCCTGCTAACAAGAAAAAAACCTGGCCACTAAAAACTACCACAAAGGGTTAATTGCTTTTTGAGATACCTATGCATACCTATGGCTCCAAGTCAGTGTTAGGGATTAAGTCTTTCTGTTGTTGTTAGGCTGCATAATGCTCTAGCCAGGCAAAGAAACATGCCCTCGGGACTGGAAATTTACCCACTAGGTTTAGCCAGATTTATACCATCTGTCATCATATTTCTCTGTATGTTGCAATTGTTCAAAGAAAGGAGCAGTCATGTTAACAGCACAACACAATGCTACTGGACTTAGCTAGTACAGATTAGTAAAACCATTATATCCCATAGCCCTTCTGTTTGTATGATATGTTTGAATTTACACAGAATAGCATTTCTGACTCTTGCTACTAACAGTGCCAGATTATTTACTAAAAAAAATTGCTACCTCCTAAATCATTTGTCTTTGTATAGTTTTACAGTTTTTTGTCTCAAAATAGGTGTAACATTTTGCAACTCAAAGAGAAGAACTGCTTTGCATTTTTTTCAGACTTTCCTTCCCATGATCCTTTTGAAAATCAGTTTTGTTCTTCATAATGGTCATGTCCCATTCCTGCTTGCTGTAATTTGCACATTTAATAATTATATGTAGTATTCCATCATTAGTGAAAATACTGCCTAGTCACTTAATTTCTCTCTTCATCTAGCTTAATAAATATTTAAGTGTGTTACACAAAATGGAATAGGAGGATTTGGAGGAGACCAACCCCAGATCCTCTAGCTAGGCAGCTGTTGTTCTCTTGTGATACATATATATTCAAGTCCCTTTGATAAGAAAGAGTATGAAAAAGGATGAGTGCCTCACAGGTAACCGTTCTCCCTCTTGCAGACTAAATGTTGTAGGCCAGTGTATTTTCCATTAAGGATGCACTTTTTTTTTTCCAAGAATGCAAGTACCTAATTCAGCCAGAGGTTGCAGTGTTTTAATTCTAATCCCTAGAGAGCCTAATTGCCTCTGAGGCAGGAGAAGGAACTCGAACTAAATAGTGTAGGTGATCAGCTCTTCAGTGCATTGTCAATCATCCCATAGGTACATGGCTTATGTATAGTGATGTGGAGCCTCTAACGTGGATGTTTTGAACTGTGTTGTGCAGAGAATAGGTCCTTCTGTGATTCTGCTCCTACATGGTTTAGGCCATGTTTTCTTTCCCACCAACCTGCATAGTGAATGGCTAGGGAATGGTCAGGTTCTGTTCTCTCTATAGTTTGACAGTATGAACATACTATGTTGCTGAGCATGATTTCTTCTGCAAATGCACATGGTGAAAGTGGCAAAATGCATTCATTAGCTGAGCTAATAATTCTTCTATCTGAATAAACAAAGTAATTATTCTCTTTGATCTGTGACTGTAATGTTACAGCTTTGTGGACATTTCTTACCCTTTCTCTCATATACTCAAAGCAGGTTGGTTTTTAAATAATTTATCATATGCCTGCTGTATGTATATATAGAAGAAAAAGTTATCCAGCTGAAAGTCTAAAAAATCCCATTAAAATCAACTGAGACAAAATGTTAAAGATCTGTATACAGAAATATAAGCCATTCTAAGTTTACTGTGTTGAACTTGATGAAAGACCAATTAGGGACATCTGTAAGTAACCATTTCATCTGTAAAAAATTCATTTCATTTTGCAAGGATCCTGAAAGTTTGGAAAGTGTCAAAAATATTTTAGACAGGAGTTAACTTCCTAGCAGATGGCTAGAGACACTGTTTGCATCAGTGGAGGCCCTGAAGAACAGATTTGACAGATTTAGGGATAAATCTAGGGGAGATCTCATGGGGATCTCTTGCAATCTTATGAGTCTTTGATTCTACGATTACTACATAGCAAATTCTCAATATGATGTTTCTTAATGTTTTAGACAGAAATAGTTATTATGTCTAGTATTTTTAAGTCAATAAATAAGAGGACTGGATATAGAAGGATTGTTTGGTTAAAATTACTTACCATTACTCATCATTTGTATAGTAATGAGCCTTCAGCTTTCTCAGGAAGCTGTGCTTCTGATTCTGCTCGCGTTTGTGCCTGTTCTGTATTCATTTAACACTGATGGCTTCAAAGAAGCTATTTGAGATTCACAGGTGCCCAGATTTGTCCATTGATTATGGAAGAAGAAATGTTCAGCTTTGCAATTGAGTAAATGGAGGGGTGTGGGATGGGGAAGAAGAGAATGAACTATCATCATCAACTTTGAGTACTGAGACTCTTACTTTTTCTATCAAAATGAGTCCTCTGGGTAAATGATAAGGTAATATGAATAGAAAAATTACCTCAGGATTTCCAGGAACAGAAATTAGGACCTTATTCACAAATAAATTATGCCTTTTGTAACTTCAAATGTCATGTACCTGCGAGTCTAACAGAAAAACTGTTCTTTGGAGCCCTCCTTCTCTGTAGCTAATGTGATTGATATTCATCATCAAGGACTTGTGGATTGAAATAAAATACAAATCCATTATATAGTCAGACCTGCGGGTTGGCTAGCTGAATATATTCTAGAGAGTGAAAAATAGGTAGAAAAAGCTGCAGTAGTGAATATCTGTTTAAAAAAAAAAAAAATTTGCAGAGAGGAAAGAGGAATTGCCTAAACTATACTGACCCATGAGTACTTTGTGATTTCTTTTTTTTGGCATGAAGTTCAGATTAAATAAAACTAGAAAGGTTTCTTCTGGAAGTTTTAGCAGGGAGGTGGTGCAGGGGCGTTTCCTGGCTTTCATGCCTGCAGCATGACTTTTCCATATCAATCTCACATGCTTCTTATCATACCAGAGTGTGTTTTTAATATAGCATAATTGTTACTGTTATTCTTAACATCTTTGAAAAATAATTAAACACTACTGTTCTTTTGTTCTGAAGTTCTCCCTGTTGTTAAAAAGAGCTTTGAAGATCTGATGTAATTTACTGAATTACTGTGTAGTGAAGTGTAGTAGATAGTGAAGTACAGAGCACTGTACTTAGTTACTTATTCCATACTGTATTTTGAGAAGCTCATCAAAGCCAGCTTCTAGCAGCTTTGTTCCAACACCATTATTGCTTTGCAGACTGATGTTCCTCAGGGAGTGATACGGGTGCAAGCGCCTCATCTTTCGAAAGTTTCCATGGCAATACAGCTGACAGAAGAACTGAAAGCCGGTGATATAGTAGCCAGGTTTCTCAGCCAGAAAAGGTATAAACATTTTTGTTTTGTTATCATTTCAGGAGAAGTGTCTTTTCATTTATTTTATGAAGAAAAAAGTTTTAAAATACTTCAAGTCTGGCTCAGTTCATGAACTTTTTGGCTGAATTTAGCCATCAAAGTACATGCTTGAGGAATTAACTTAATACTTCCAATGTCATTGAAGCCCATGAAGCCTTCAGGAATACATACATGAGTGCTGTTAGTTAAAAATTGCTGTTTAATCTGATGGGTCAGGAATATTTTTGTAATTTCTGGGGTCAAGATAGAAGGGAACCCCAAGAAAATAAGTCTAGAAAACAAAGGAATAAGGAAAGGAGAAAGTCAATATTTTGTAAAATAATGCATGGTACACTAGATGAGAATAAGAAGCTGCTTTTTCCTAGAATGATGGTTTTAGAGATTTACATTTTTGTCTGAAAGTTATTTTCTGGCTGTGCCTTAGCATATATTATTACAATTAAGCAGTGAGAAGAATAGAATCCCTTTGCAATCTGGGGACGTTATTCTTCCACTGTCTGTTTTTGACTTCTTTTAGTTGCAGTACAATTAAAACAAGCAAGAACATGGTTTCTCCCACCCAACCATAACGCTTTTTCTGAAATATGGAGTGTTTGAGGGGAATCCTTATTTTTACAGCAGCAGTGAAAGAAAAATCAGAGGGTAAATATCAGGCTACTTGCTAATAACAATGACATTCTTTTCTAAACCCTGCAGTTTCTTTGAATTTATGTTATTTTACCTTTTCTATTGTGTATTGCTTGCTTGCACGACTATTCATTTGCACTAGCATGCAAGGGTATTCTTGTTCACTGACTGTATCAGTAAGTATATGCACAAAGGATTTGTGACAGGTTCACTGCTGATCTTAATTAGCATAATTACTCCCAGACAAGTCTAAGTGGCTGATCTACAAGCTCTTTTGCAATATCGTCATTTATTTTGTTTTGTTCCTTACAGTGGAAACATCCAAACACTCAACAAAGATGAGGTCTTTCTTTATGAAATAGGAGGAAATATTGGTAAGAATGGCTTCTGAACAATTTCTCTTGATAGAATAGGATTCCTTGGCATGTTGTCCATGGGCTTCACTGTGGTTGCATTTTTATTCATGTCCCTAGTTCTCCATGACACTAAGGCAGACAGTTTACCTTGTGGAGAAGGCAGCAGAGATGTTATGTTATTAGTATCTGTCTGTCCCAGAGGAAGATGACAGCTGTAACAGATGTTCCTGATGTGTATGTACAGTGAGGAAGCACGGAAAGGTTAGATAGAAAGTTACTTGAAGTTCATCTTACTCATCTCTTTGTATTGAGGCATAATGAGTGAACTTACAGTCCTTCATGCTCTGCATTTTAGCATTGCTTGCAGACTCCTTTGGGAAAAAAAAATGCTCAACTAGAAAGATGACCTAGTGATAAAATTTTCCAGCAGTTAGTCTTTCCTGCTCTGTCTATTCCAGACTCTCCTGATTAAAGTAAGTAGCAGATCAGCAAGGTTAATGTCAAGGATAATTTTGAACAGGGTTCTGAAATTTTCTTTGATGAATGCAAGAGTATTTTTTCATTAGGAATCAGTTTCTAATCACAGTATTTTTCTTATGCTCAGGGGGAAAAAGAAAAGTTATAAAATTCCATGCAGTACTTCCACACTCTGCAAGTTTAAATCCCGTATGTGAATTGCTACTTCTAGCATTTTTCCTTTTTACCTAATCAGTATTATAAATCAAGTTTTTGTGTGTATGTCTAAACCAAAGGACTTAATTAAAAATATCACTTCCCTTTGTTTCCTGAAACAGATATGTTTGATTGTTTTTACTAAGCCTGGTAAAAAAGAAGTTGCTAAGATGGCTGGATGCCAGATTAATGTATTATGTGTTGTCCTGCATATCCAGTATGTACTTACATTTCCTATGCTTGTTAAAGCAAGTTGCAGTCCCAGACTTTTTTAAAGGAGGGGAATATCTCGTTTATTGTATAAAAGTGTAATCATTGCAGAAAAAAAGGTCCTGTAACAGAATTCCAGTGAAACTTACTATTACTTTAAACGTGACAGAAATTGTATTTCTCTTAGAGAAAATACGTTGCTAATTGCAGATTTGTTTTATGTTGTTATGAAATAGGTTAAAAAGCTTACATGTTTTCTCTGTCTGAATGGTTTACTTCCAGGCAATTTAATCTTTAATCGGCCCTTAAAAATACTAGTTCTTATTAATACTCTCAGTTGAGATAAGAGAAACTCCCTGATTTTAACCATTAAGTAAACGAGCTGCCTTGACTTTTGCCATTTGTCTCTCTCTGCCCAATGTGAGCTGGCAGACAAAGTCAGCAGCAGCATTGCACCTCTGCTTGCCTCCTGTGTCAGGAGTACATGTACTGGAAGCATCCACCTGGCACATGAGCCATCTACCCCAACCACCTGCACAGAGAAGTGGAAGAGTAGAACAGAGGCTGTGAGGTAGAGCAGCAAATACATGAGATGTTGCTTTGCCTGTAAGAGAATGGGAAGAACATGCAGATCTTGATGGATCAACATATGCTATTTTCATGTTAGCTATTATACATAAATTAATTGCTTGCAACACACCAAAAACAGTATACCACTTTTCTCTTCTAGGACAGCAACTATTACAAGTGTTATGCACTTGTAATTAGCTGACTAAGAGGAGCAGGATAGGGAGGAACACCTTCTTAGCAAAGACAAACTTTGCACAAACTTAGCACTTAAAAAAGGGGCTTCTATGCAAACGTGAATCTAGTATTTGGATATAACCATGAGAGGACCAAGATATTGCTCCTTTTTTCCAAAACCTTCACAGAGGGGAGCTCCCATCTGTATTGTCTGTATGAAGAATCTGACCTAGAATGTGTTACAGAGGTGGCACAGCCCCTACTCTCCTTCCTTTTTCCTCTTGTCCCCCTTCTTCCTCAAGGCAGATGGAAAGCATAAGAGCACTTTTAGGTGTGTTGTTCTTTGTTTAATACCACAGAGAGACCTTGAAAACCCAAATTAAATAAAATAGTGACAGGAACTTTGAAAGTTGATTCCTTCCTTTTTTTGTACCTATGTAACCACATATCTCTTCTGTTTCTAGGAGAACGCTGCCTTGATGATGATACCTACATGAAGGACCTACACCAGCTCAACCCAAATGCTGAGTGGGTTATAAAACCTAAGCAGAGCTAAGCTCACAACTAGTGGCAAAAAACCAACCTGTGGATTTAGGCTGTAAGGCTGAGTGTTTCAAAGGGATAGTGCATCCTTTCAACGTTCAACTGTTATTTATATTAAAAGAATCTTATCCAATTAAAAAAAAAAAAAAGTGATGGAAACCCAACAGTGATAACCAGTAGATTTTCAGTTTTACTTGCAGTGGAATTTTGAAGATAGCACAGTTTTCCCACTCATATTCAAAACAAGCATAAGTACCTTAAATATTTTAATGGCACTAATCTACCTCCCATCTGGTAGTTCTTGTTTCAGAAGAATTTATTTTTCAAACAGATGTTTAACCTCTTTATATTAGTTCTCTAATCTGTTTGTGTAGAATTTTTTGTTCATATAGGTCTTTTAAGTGCTACTATAATAGAGAACCAAATCCTGATCAGCACTTCTGAATGGTACAGTATTAAAAATACCTAAATCCAGTCATATGAATTTTCCAAATAAGTGTGAGTTTCACAGGAAAAACTACAATGCAATATATTTTGTCTTTGGAAGTCCTAATTTTAAACTTTGATGAAAACTGTTTAAAAATAACTGTGAAAATGCTTTCTGTGCAGCTTTTTTCCTAGATCTTTTTAATAATTTTATTGTTACTCCAGTTGATTGTACTCTTGAGATTATTAAAAAAAATATAAAGGCAAAAGAAAGAAAGGCTCATGTGACAAGGTGAGTCATTTTTGAAGCTCACCACTCTTGGCATTGTCCTCTCTGGCGTATTGTCATGCACTAGAAAGACCTTTAGGTTTTTCAGCAGTGCTACGCAGCCATGTTACATACACTGGTTTCAGCTGTTTTTAGACATCTGATAGATTGAATTTTGTAGACTGTCAAAACTTTTCAATTACTAGCACAATACAAACTTTCAGGAAGAATAAAATAACTGTGAAAGGAAACTGTAGTCTAAATTTCATAGGTAGCAAACCACCAAACCTTTCTCTCAATATCAGTGTAAGGGTCTACTGTGGAGTTCATGTAGGCTTTTTGGATATTACCTACCATCAGCTCTATGTTTGGTCTATCCTGGATGAGACTAGAAATCAAGTTCTGATTTCCCTGGTGCTGATAGATGCTGTCTAAACCACTTCCAAAATTAATAGCCCAATGGAGAACTATTGCAAATCCGTTCTTTGCAGGGAAGGACTGAAAGCTCCCTGTGGAATTCACTGATAATGAATTATAGACTGATGTGGCTTGTTGCAGTACAAAGAGCTGTGGCCTAGAGCTCCAGAGGCCCAATTCCACAGCAATACTTCAGGCTCACTAGGTTGTGTGCCACTTTACCATTTATTTGTAAACTAGCTCAGCTGTGCTCAAGTGCTTACACCTGCGTGCTGACTACCTGAAATAACTACTGTGAAATTATATCCATGGAATGAAATACTTTCTTTCAATGCACAGACAGAATTGACCTCGTAGGGAATATTCTATATACAATCAAGGACTGAATTACATTTTTTACGTGATCAAAGATGATTAAAGGAATAAAGGACCTTTCTGCTGAGCTTTGGATGTGGGCCCTGACTGTTGACAAAGTAACCACTGGAACTCTCCCTTTTATATACAAGCAGTGAAACAGAACTCTGAAAGGTCATAGAAAAATTAGACATCTGCTGATTAGTTATCCGCAGCATATGAACAATTTTGGGGGCATGAGTATTTATTGTTTTTTAAAGTCAAAGGGTGTCTCCGTATGAAAAGGAAGCACTGACTGATTTTGAAAAGCAGGATGAATAGAATAGGAAATTATTCTAGTGTGACTGTACTGCCCTTAATGCTCCATCTAGTTGGGTACCCTACATGGTGCCACTATGGGCAAAACCACTAAGACGAATCACTTTTATCAATAGAACAAACAACGTTCCCCCTTCTTCAAATGTAAGGAGTAGAAAAACAGTACAATGCTTAGGTAAATGTTTATGAATCTAATGTAATAAATATAAGAAGGTTTTTGTCATGTAATAGAAAAATGATGTGTGTTTTCATAATTATAGTTCTGTAAAAGATTACTTGTTACTGGAACTCTAGAGGTTATTTTAATCAAGAGCAAAGTGCAGATGATAGTAACAGCTGTACAGTTTCAGTATAAAATTGCAACTGCCCTGTGGCTATGATCTTTTAAATAACTTTGTTTCTGGTTTAGTGCCATTATATTTTTTTTTAATTTAAAAAGCTCTTTTATAATTAAATGTTGTTTTTTCTGACTTCTTTTCTCATTTGAATTCTTATATTTGTGTGTAAAATACATCCAGTTGACACTAAGCAATGATTACTTTTTAATTTCACACTTTACATCTTTGTAGATAGCTTGTAGCTTTGTGTATGACAAGAAATATTGGTAAGTCAGAAAGCATCTTGCAACATGAATGCCTGCTGGAAAAGGAAATAACTGGCTACAAGTTTAGAACTTTGCTGCAATCAGTACACCTTAAATAAATCCGTAATATAACAATTACTGGGTATATGCAAAGAACAGCAGCTTTCTTAGCATTTATTGCAAATACTGGCTCTTAATTTCTCATAATTAAAGATTAAATTGGGGCACAAAAGGGAAGTCCAAAACACATTCAGGTATGCTGATAAGAATCTTTTATAATTAAAAAGACAATGGTGCACAGGTTGCTTATTGGGGTAATTTGGCAGGCCATCATCATTTGACTGCTGACTTAGGAAACATATACACAGGGTTTTTTCATCCAGGTGGCAGATTAATGATTTGCACACTCACTAAGTGTACGACCCCATGCCTGCCGAGCAGCAGGGCTGGGGGAAAGGAGTGAGGAGGGAAGCAGGTAATGGCCCCTCTTGCCACTGCCTGGATGTTGTGAAATGGGTAAAGATGGTTTTTGCTCAAAAATAGTCTTCTGATGTATATTGGGGGACTGGAGAGGGAGGGCAAAGGTCCATCACGCTTGTATGGGGTGTAGACACCTTTCTTGCACTGCCTGTTCATCTTCAAAGACTGCACAGTTTACGCTCATTTTCCATAGCCTCCTGTACTTCCCCACCTTGTCTGAAGCCCACACACATCCCTTGGATATCCATAGGTGCTAGGAAGAAAGGTGTCATCCTAACCACCTAACCATCCTAACCACCTAACCACCATCCTAACCTCCATGGGTGGGGCATCTCAACTAGGAGCATCTGTGAGCATACCCATGAGGTTTCAAGAAAGCATTAAGAAGCAGGAAGATGAATGGGTCTGGATGTGTTGGAAACACTGGCTGGATTTCTCCTGGGTCTTTCACTATGCAGTGGGATGACTGAGATGAATTCAAGGGTAAGGAGATGTACTTTTATGCAGTGAGCACCAACAAAGAAGGAAATGCTTGAGCAAGGCTTGCTTGAAACTTTTTCCAGCCCATTATTTCTTTGTCAAGCGTTCTTAAAAGCAATGGAACTGTCAAGTAAAATGCACTCTTTTGCTAAGTATTGAGATAAATTGCAGCAGCAAGTTAACTTGGCAAAAGGTGGCTGAATTAATTATTTCCCCTGTATCACACTTAAATGTATTTTAGGATTGGCTCTCTATTCTGCTTCTGTTTTTAAAAGGTTGCTACCCTTCAAAACCTAACTGCAAGTCTTACAGCAATATTTACAATATTTTTTTTTATGTAGAGCAATGCCTTAAAGATCGTCAGACCACTGTTTGTGTTTTCACACAGACCATATCTGAGGCAGGTAGAGTACTTATCATCCCCATTTTACAGATGGAAGAAGTGTTCATAAATGGCTGGCCTGTGGCTAGTAGGGGTGAAATCAATCTGATTTGTAGAAATCAGATATGATCCTCCAAAAAATTGTTTTAAAAATCTGCTATATTGCCAATAACAGCATTACGGCAATTGTGAATATGACTCCAGGGGACTCTTAATAAATGCAATGCTCTAATTTTTAGCCTGGTTTCCAAAGGAAATTTGTCTGGGGTAATCTTGCTGCCTTGTGTGTGTGTTCCTTTAATTACTTTTGAATCCGTTGACAGACTTCAGTCATTTTTGAAAAATGGAGTGGGAGGGAATGTCTCAAAAAATAAACTTCTATGAGCTTCATAAAACTAGGTAGTATGAGCACTAGGTTCAAAGGGAAGATGACAGCATAAGCTCCACTTTTATTTAAATCATAGAATCATCAAGGTAGGAAAAGACCTTAGAGATCATCTGGTCCAACCTATATTTAGTCCTGTGAGGAGCAGCTGAGGGAGCTGGGGTTGTTTAGCCTGGAGAGAAGGAGGCTGAGGGGAGACCTTACCACTCTCTACAACTGCCTGAAAGGGTGTTGTAGCCAGGAGGGTTTCAGTTTCTTCTCCCAGGCAACCAGCAGTAGGACAAAAGGGCACAGTCTTAAGCTGCACCAGGGGAGGTTTAGGTTAGACATTAGAAAGAAGTTCTTTACATAGAGAGTGATTGGACATTGGAATGGGCTGCCCAGGGAGGTGATGGAGTCCCTGGAAATATTTAAGAAGAGACTAGATGTTGCACTGAGTGCCATGTCTAGTTGACAAGGAGGTGTTTGGCCATAAGTTGGACTCCATGACCTCAAAGGTCTTTTCCAAACGAGTTGATTCTATGACCAGAATAGAAGTAGGAAACCATACACATGCTCTGGCCGCAGAGGAATACTCTGCTTGGAGCTCACAGACAGCCAGTGGGAATTGGCATTGGATGTTTGGAGGCATGAGGAAGCACTTGCTTGTGTTGCTTTCTGCCTCCTGAATCTTCTTTGCTGACATGATGTGGGTGATTGTTGCTGAAGCTGCAGTTCTTCTCCTGGGCTGGCTTTTGTGGTGCAAAACCCTGCAACTTGTACTTCTTAGTACAACTCATCTCCAACACCTCCTAATGGACTGAGCAACTACCTAAGCACCTTCCCAGTCTTAGCTGTACCTGTAGCTGATGGCATTGATGCAGGTGAGGAGGTAGGTGGAAGTACCTCTCCTCTCTCTGCTTGTAGGACTTGGGAATTACCTTCATCCTGGAGAATAATCAGATCTAAACCTGGACAGTATGAAAGGATAGCCTTCACATGCAAGTTTTAAACCATCCTGAGAATATAACTTGCCGTTTCAGATCCTCTGTTCTGAATCATATGGAGGTGGTGGTGGTTCAAAAGCCCTGCATATATTACTACTCCTTGATAGTCCCTTTTGGGATGAATGAAAGGATCTTTCATTTTCCGTGTGGCACTGTAAAACCAGTAACTAATGCTCATTCACACTGAGGGCTGCAGTCTCTGCTTTACCTGCTAAATGAGGTTTGCCCTGTGTTACCTCTATGCCTCCGTAATGCGGTTACTCTTGGAGCGGTTTGGCTCAGTTCCCATGAGCAGCCTGCTCACGTGCTGTGTCACTAGATCAGGTCCTGCAGGTCAGCCAGGTCTGTGCTTCTTTCCCATGGGGTTCCCTGTGCCTTCAGAGGGGTGAAAATGCCACCTGGTTATTGCGCGGACGTGTGTTTGCTGTCGGGCGCCGCCCGTCGGGGAGAAGCGGAGGGTCAGTCCTCCAGCATGCACTCCGTGTCCGAGGGCCGCCCTCGGGAGATAGAAATCCCTGGAAGCTGCCGCGGACGGCCGTATCCCGGCCTGGCGCAACCGCGCTTTATCCCTTTTTTTCCTGCCGCGAGTGCGGCGGGGCGGGGTCCGGGACGGCGGCAGGTGGCGGTGCTGGGCCGTGCTCTGCTCCGCTCCGAGCTCGCCTCCCCCGCAAAGTTCGGGCTCGCTGAGCGTGGCGGCTGCGAAACGGAGTGTATCTGTCTGATCATCTCCTGGCATTCTTTTTTGTTTTCCAATATAAACAACGGTAAATGGGTACCTTTTGTTACAACTGTGTGAATGGAGGCTGTAGACATGTCGGGGTTGGTCTGTTACACCAGGTAACAAGTGATAGAACAAGGGGAAACGTCCTCAAATTGCACCAGGGGAGGTTTAGATTGGATATGAGGAAAAATTCCTTCACTGAATGGGTGATCAGGCATTGGAACAGGATGCCCAGGCAAGGGGTAGAATCACCATCCCCGGAAGTGCTTAAAAAACGTGTAGATGTAGCTCTTGGGACAGTGTTTAGTGGTGAGCACAGTGGTGCTGGGTTAAGGGTTTGACTCAATTATCTTAGAGGCCTTTTCCAGCATAAACCATTCTATGATACTGTACAGCACTCTAGCTACATATGCCTAATTTATACTAGTGGTCACTGATGTGTTCCTGTCTGCTTTAATGTCATCTATCCTGTCAGCTGTATCTAGAGCTCTTCAGCTTCCTGAAGTCATGTATTTAATTTGTTATGTTTTTCTCATGCCTATGACTGGTCATGCAGTATGTACCTCATGTATCTGAGATGCTGCCTCAGGCAAGGCAAGGTATCCAATTCTCTGGACACAGGAAAACTGTGAGGATAGAAAGCTTTGCATAGCAGAGAACCATAAATTTGTGTGGATTACTGGAGTATCCCTTGCAGGTTATCAGCATGCAAATGTATGACATACTCCAAACGATCCAGAATAAATGAGGGAACACATTTATTGCTTGGAAGTGCCCAAGGTTCCAAATCTTGAGTTGTGTTGGATTAGCAACTGGATTCTGGTTTCTTGCTTATTCATTTCCCCCCCTAATCTGAGAAGAATTGTTTGGTTTAAATCTTGCCTTTTGGTTGTATTAGTTGTAATTTACAGTGTGTCTAACCTAATTTGGTTTTCTTGTTTATATTCTAGTAGGTTCCCATGTTGTGCACTGTAAGTTGTAAGGCAAACGAGCTTCTGGGCCCTTATTCTTATTGCTGTTGGTTTTGGGCATAATGAAAACTATTGTAAAAGATCAGCATAATTAGATGTTTTCTGTACAACCACAATATGGGTATTTGGAGAGTATGAATAGAATACACAGGATTGCAATACTCTACTCTGAATTTTTTCTAAAGAATTTCTAAGTTGCTTGTATCAAATCCTCTTGGAACATTATGAAGAGGAGTTGAGCTAGTACAGAAATACTTTCTAAGCCAGTGATACATCATTGGTAAAGCATCATTTTTTTTTTTTCTGCCAATATACTTGTGGCTGTGGCACAGAAACTTCTAAAAACACTTACTCAGTTCTAGAAAGAAAATAGTGCATGAAGTGTACAACTAAACTGCATAATTAGATATGCTGATGATGAGAGGACTGGTATCCCAGTCTGCCTATTAGGCACTGTCTCACAAATCTGTGCACTGGTGAGATGTCTTTAGGGTTAGAAGCCCCATGAATCACACCATATGCATGAGGTTTAATGAGTTTTACTTCCACTATTTTTTATACTTTTGAACCCCTGTAAACTCATGGCATTCACAATATCCTATGAGAGTAAGTTTCACCGAGTAACTGTGTATTGTTCCTTTGGAAGAGACTCGTCTCAATTAACAACCCTACACATTTACTTTTGCCTTACTACTTATTGTATACCTTAAGTTGTCCCCTCCTTTGGTCAAAGAGCTTGTCCTGTGTATGGAAGCCATTACAGAAATTTGGTTTTCTTTGTTGCCCTTCGAACTTTTTCTTGTTCTGCTGTGTCTTCTCAGGTTAGGGGAAATTGGAAACACACCTTGCACTCACATCTTACCAGGAGGTTAATGTGCAATGATCTGTATGGTGAAACAGTAATTTTGTTGTTCTCTGTACCTTTGCTGTGGCTTAACCCCAGCCAGCAGCCAAGCCCCACGCAGCCGCTCACTCTCCTACAAGCAGGATCTTGTAGAGAATTGGAAGGGTAAAAGCTGAAAAACTCATGGGTTGAGATAAAGAGAGTTTAATAGGGAAAGCAAAAAAAAACAAACCAAGGAAGTAATGCACTGCTTCGATGGGGAGGCAGGTGCTCAACCATCTCTAGAAGAGCAAGGCTCCATCATGCATAACCATTATTTGAAAAGACAAATGCCATCACTTGAAATGTCGCTCCCTTCTTCCTTCTTCCTCCACTTTGGTCAATTTGGGTCACCTGTCCTTCTGTGTCTCCTCCCAATGTCCCATGCACTCCCAATTTCCTTGCCAGTGTAGCATTGTGAGAAGCAGAAAATGCCTTGGCTCTGTGTAAGTACTGCTCAGCAATAACAAAAACATCGCTATCAATCCTGTGTTCAATACAGATCCAAAACATACTAGCCACTATGAAGAAAATTAATTCTACCCCAACCAAAATCAGTACAACCTTGATGGCTTCTGATATTTGGGGGGGGATTGGCTATTTTAACCACTGAATTAACATTTTCATAGTTATTAATACAATGAGATTTCATTTCCAGTAGTAGACAGTTCAGATTCAATCACTGTGAATGCAGTATGGGACTTTCACATTTTCTCAGTTGCTACATACTTAACACTGAATTTCAGCAGTATCTTGAGGTCTGTCTGGAGCTCTCTGCAGTTTGTTTCTTTAAAGTCTTCAGTAATTCAGTATCAGTAACCTACCTTTATCAGTTCATTGACATCACTTGGGATCAGGTGTATGTTGAACAGCATGAACTCAAGTGCTACACTGATGACCTGCCTGCAATGAGACTATGCATTCCTACCTTTCCTTTCTCATCTTTTAAACTTATTTATCCATTTGAGTACCTTTTTATTTTCCTTTTATTTTTTCCCTTGCAACATAATAAAGAAATTTGATGTTTGTTTATATTTTTTGGGTCTTCCTTATGCAGATGCATATAAACTTCCTCAAAAACTCCAATAAGTTCGAGTCATGACTTCATAAAAGAATGACGTTATCTTCAGTAAGAGGTTACTACAGTTAACAATTTCACTATGTCATACTTGAGCTCTGTTTAATTTGTGGGTAAAGACCATCTGGTGCTGGTAACTAGCCAGTGTTAATTTACTCAGTGTTAATTTTGTGTTAATTTTACTGAAATTCAATTTGAGATAAATCCTAAAGAAATAATATCATCATAGCATGGCTTAGATTGGAAGGGACCTTAAAGATTGTCTAGTTTCAATCCTCCTTCCAAGGACAGGGATGCCACTTGTTAGACCAGGTTGCTTAGAGCACCATCCAACCTGGTCTTGAACACTTCCAGGGATGGGCCATCTACAAGTTCTTTGGTCAACCTGTTTCAGTCTCACCACCCTCACAGAAAAGCATTTCTTCCTAATATCTAATCTAAACCTGCTCTTTTTCCATTTAAAACTGTTAGCCCTCATCGTATCACTATCTATGCATATAAAAAGTTCCTCTCTCTCCCTTTTATAAGGTCTCTTTATCCCTGGGTTCCTCTCATCTTGGTCAAAGAGATTGTGCGTTTTTTGTCTGTGTGCACGTCACTTGGCCACAGGGCAGACAATTATATGTGTGACAGTCATGCCGATGTCTGGGAAAACTTTTACCTCTGGATGGAGTTCCAGCATCATTTCCTTTTATGTGATGACCAGCAGATCTATTCAATTTCTTCCTTTCCTTCACCATATTGTGTCTGTGGCTTATTCATGATGGGAAGGGCTGCAATTGTGGTGACTTCATGTGTTGTTGAAGATTCAGCTGAAGATTACTCTTCAAGCACTTCAGGTGGACTCTCATTTTCTAGCACCTGGGTAGGCACAGAGCTGTTGTGACACATAAGCTACTGCTTATTTAAATTTTTTGGTCTTGAGCAAGTTGAGCCGGGGAAGTTGCCAGTGCTGACGCTGTTGGGTTGCCCTGGAGCCAAGGTTTGTGCCTGGCCCAACCTCAGCAGAGTACTGGGGCCCTTGAAGAATCACTGTTATTTTTGGCCTCTGAGCTGTGCCTCGGCTGCTTTTCTCTCTTCTGTGGTGTACAGGGTGTATATTTTGAGGCTGCTGCCATGGTTGGCACTTTGGATATTGTTTGGATCAGTGCACTATTATAGTACTTAGCACAGAGTGAAGTGAGTTGAAGAGTCGAGATCCCTATAGTGTTTGCCTTGGAATGCAAATGTCTCTACTACTAGTAAAAATATGTGTGTAAATTTTGCTTCAGCCATGTCAGTGCAGTTCTAAGACCCTTCTATTCTCTTCTAACACCTTCCCTGTACTGTGCTACTCAAAAGGATCTGATTGCCGCATGTGGGCAACTGGGCTTTTCTTGCCTTTTAACTATATTTGTTTTAAGCTCTGCTAAAAGTCTTTGTTGGTTCCTTGCTGGAGTAGCTCCCACTTCACAAAAGCATATCAATTCTGTGGAATTCAGGCAAAGAGAAAGTGTCTGGGGCTCTGATGCTGTAGCAACCTGACAGTGTGCTTTGGTATACCAAAGGAGGGGGATTTGTACTCTGTAGACGGCATTTTATAACCATTTATAATGGATAGCAAAGTACATGTTTTTGATTTTCTTCCACTTCCCCCAGTTGTGCAAACAGTTATGGTGACTTTGGAGATGGAGGTTTTTCTGGTTTAAAGGCTATATTGGAAGCACCAATGCAAGTTTTCAAGCACTCGCTCCTTTCACGTCAGTTCACATTCAGGGCTATTGGTCACATTTGAAATCGAAGAAAACCTTCCCACCATCCTTCCCCCTACCAAGAGCTTGCCCAAGAGCTCCTTCTTAAGAGCCAAATGAGCAGGAGTGAAATGAAGGCCTGTTTTCTGGCTGCTTTTTAAGAAAAACGAGTGTCTCTGGCGGGTCAGTGCTGTGTCCCTCCAGGGTGTGTGTTTTGATGGGGTACTTCAGAACATTTCAAATACTGAGTCTCATTGGACCGTTGGCTTTCTTGTCAAGGTTTTTCTCTGACACTGGTCTGCTGCTTCTTCACAATTTAATTATTAATTACTACTTAAAAATTTAATCTTGGTGGAATGCAACATTTTCTCTTCTTGGACTGTTTGAAACATAATGTAGTATTTCTTTTCATGCCTCCCGCTTAGAAACAAGTTATTTTCTTTCCTTACCTGATTCTGTTCTCTCTCCTCCTTCTACCCCTTTTTTTGTCTTCCAATCCACCCACGCTGTTGCAGCATCCCAGTGACTTTGAAGACAGCCACACCATGTAATAAGAAGAGGGGCAGCTGTTCTAACTCCACAGTTAAGATCCTGCAAACAGTCAGTATGTTCAGAGACTGCACACCACCATCAGTCCTTTGTCTCTTCGTTCTCCTAAATGACCCTCTAAAGACCTGCTTAGAATTGTTAAACAACGGATGCAATTACCCAGTCTTTCTTAAAACCTTTTTCATCTGTGTCACACTTCCCACAAATGCCTTTCATTTCTGAACGAAACAGCATGGGTACAAATGATCTGTTTTTGAGCTATTAATTTCTTTTTCCTCTGACCCTCTGTACCACTTTTAGGTATTTATGGTGTCGGGAATGCTTTGGCTTACCTCATTTCAGTGCATCTTTTATCTGCCTTTGGCTTCATTTAGTTTAATTGGTCCCCTATCAATGCGCCTCCTGTCTACCCTCTGGCAAGGGCGTGCGATAACAAGGAAACAGTAGTTTTTAGTGTTGGGTACAGATACTAATCTCAGAAGTTATGGTAATGGCCAGGTCTTCCAATACTGAGCCCTAACTTTACCCTTAGGTTTAGAATAGAGTTCTGGTTTAGCTGAGAGATGTGCAGCAATTTCAGAAGACTGAGGGCAGTTTGATGCAAAGTTTGAAGGGAACTATTAAATCTACTTCTAAAGTAGAGATCTCTACAAATTTACCCTAATATAGCAACTCCTTGTGTCCCCTCTCCCAGGAATAGATTGTTGTTACTCCCCTTCAAACTGTCCTCAGAGTGTAGCAAGCTGCATGTGGAGAAAAAAACAAAAACCAAAAAAAACCCAGAAAAAGTTGACTAATCTTATATCAGAAGAACAGAAAACATGAAGTAAGCAGAATTATTCAACCTAGTTGTCTCTGGGGTCTCACTGAAGTTTATTAAGGAAGGAACAGAAGGGTCAGTTAAAACTTTTATGGGCAAGATTTTCTGATTAATTTAGTATATAATGAGCTGTCTTCTTTATACTGGTTGTGTCACACTGGAAAATTAGTTCTGAGTGTGTTGTTGGTTCCTGTTTTCCCCAAAAGCATGATCCTACACACTCACTAAACAGTGACACCTAAACAGTAAGAGACTGTTTGGCAAGTAGTCAATTATTCTTTGTAGCAAGGAATTTATAATAAATAGCAGCTTTGGGTTTTTCTTCTCTCTCCTTGCATGTAGAAAATTTGGCATAATTTACTATAAAATTTTCACAAAAAAGTTTAAATTTTATAATCATTTGCTTTTATAGTTGACATATGGAAAATCCTTCTGCTTTGTATTGCATTGGAGAATCTTTGAGAGCTGGAGACAACTAGCTAGCTAAGCAATTTCCAAACACTGACATTTGAGCACATTTTTAAATAGCTACTTTTTCAAAATTTTTGCGCCCTTATCTCTAAAGCTACCCTTTTATGTTTGGATTTCACATTCTAACAAAATCTATTAAAGGCAAATCAAAACCAAACCACCCACCTGTATTGATCAAATATCAACAGTACCCTGCAGTCCAGAGTACTGGATGCAGGCAGAGTGAGCTTATATTTTTCTTTGCTCACCATAGTAGAAAATGAGATTATGTCTCAGTTCTGTAGGTCTGAAAAAGATTTATGCTGTGAAATGTAATCCAAAATGAGACATCCCCGTTCCGTGTTTTATTATATGGGCAGAAGGAAACATTCGGTGAAACTGAACACTGTAAAATCAATATCAATCAAAATCAGAATTTGAATATGGGCACTGATGGTGTAGCAGATGAAGGCAAATTTAAACTAGCTTATTACGAGGTTTGGACTAAATGTTAGTTTGTTCATCTGGAAGAGACAGCAGCCTGACGTTGGATCTTGTTTTCTTCGAGCTGAATGAGATCTCCTCTTCAGAGAGATGTGTAGAAGCTGGAGGTTGGTGTACTTTGTTCTGTTGAGAAGAGGTCCTCCTTGTTCCTGCTGAGCCTCACAGACATGTAGGGTGCACCATGCTGGCAGAAACAACTAAGAAGGAAGTGGTTTTGGATAAAAAGCTTTGGTGGTAATGAAAACAGCTGGGAAAGTTGGGTATAGGTTTTCATCTGTTTTTGTAAACTCTCTTATGTTATATATATGCCCCAATGGGAATAATCCTTTTCCTGGGAGATGAGAACCTTTTATACATAACTTTCATAGCTTTGGAAAAAGTGGAAGTGAGGCCAAGGGAGTGAGTCTGCAGAAGAGTCTGCTGTGTGTGCTGTGTTGAAGCTTCAGAAGAGAGGTCCTTCTGCTTGCTCAGTTGCTATGGGCCTGTAAGAATTGATAGATGCAGGTTAACCAAGATAGTAACAAACCACAGCTACAGTGTGGAGGAAAGATTTATTCCATTATTTGCTGGCAGACAGGGACATTACACTGCTAGGTAGCAGCAGGCAGAAAAACATGTTCAGGGCCCGTTCACGGTTTCTGTGTAACAATATTACCTCGAGGTCGTGGTCTCTTCTGTGCTTTTGTGTTCTCGCCCTCTCCTGTGCTTTTATGTTCTTGCTCTCTCCTGTGCTTTTATGTTCTCCCTCTCTCTATCAGGGGCCTCAAGCATGTCTCTGAGAAAGTGTTATCTCTACACAGGAATCCTACTTCTCAAAACAGGCAGAGGAGAAATATAGTAGGTGTAATGAATGGGATTTTCACACACTGATCTTTTCCAGGCCTAGCATTCCTAGCTTCAAAAGTCTCTTGAGCAAAAGCTCCTGCCTCCTCACCAAATCTTCCGCTTTTAACCCTTTCCTCCCAAAAGGGCCTTTCTGCAGCTGTCAGAGGCATCTGACATCCATGGGGCCCCATGAGTCCCTTGTCAGCCTTTTGCACTGTCCTTAAACACAACATTGATATGTCAGTGACTGCCTTCAGTGTCTGTTTGGAGGTGGAACTGACTGAAAGTGGCAATTCCTCTCTCCTAAAGAGCTGCTGATGCCTCACAGTCCAAGAGGCTGATAGAAATTATGCACTATATTGGCAGTGGTGTCAGGGGAAAAACTAGACCCTTTAGAGTAAAGTGGCCTAGGTACAATTAGGTCCTTGTAAGGCTCTTGAGCTGTTTGCCTTGGAGGAGTGGCAGAGGGCCAGTGAAAGCATGGATAACTACCAAACTCTCAAGGTCGTGATAGAGATGGAGCCAGCATCTGTTACTCAGCACATTGAAAGACTCGAAGCTTAAGGGAAAACATGCTGGTCCCAACCCCCTTCCTCCACCAATGGTGGAGCAGTGCTATTACCAGAATGTCTCAGAAGCGCTCATTCAAGTGCTCAAAAAAAAGAGTGTATTGTAACAACATGATCAGTCTGTTCTAACTTCTGCAGACAATAAGAGCAATCTACATGAAAGAAGGGAGATTTATGAAATGCACACTTGATAGATCTTTGTTGCATATTAGTAATATTTTCTAGATTTTGATCATTAGACTGGATCAAGCAGCAATAATACAGAGGAGGCCATCGATAATGTCCTTTCTACCAGTAACATGGTCTTGCTGCAGTTGTACTTTAGAGTGGGTTGAATTACAGATTTCTTCTCATGAAAGAGAGCCAAGATGCAGATTGACAGCCAAAACCTCTTTCTGCAAAGATTCCCAGACATCAGCTTGCTTAGAAATGAATACAAAAGAGTTAGAGAGCCACAGAGTTATTCAGGCTTTTAAAATTTCTCTCACGAATACAATATTTGCCAATGTTTGCCAACTCTACATTTTATGGCCCTTTCAGCTCCCTAGGGAAAAAAAAAAAGCTGTGAAGAAAAAAATTCTATTCAAGTATTTGGAACTAATTCACTCAAGGATTTGCCATTTCTTTAAAGAGATGAAAAGTATGCTAGCTTTTAATTCTGCATCTGAGATGCCCTGTCTTGCAGCAGGGAACAGAGAGGCTGTATAGCTCCAATTTTTTTTAATATAGAGGTTCTCACCTCATGCCACTGAGCACCAGACTGAAAATCAACCATGAAATATTTTAAGAAGGAGTGTCAGTAAAGGATGTTTCTGGTTTGATACTGAGTGGAATTACTCAGATATAAAAGTATGCTGCAAGTCAAAGCCGTCAAGGAGACCTATGGCACTCAGATCGCTTGCCTTTTCTTCTCGATGAAGTCGATGCTATCCCATTAGCCTCTGTGGGCATGGAACCACAGAAAGCTTTGTAATAACCCCTACTTTCAGCTGACGATCTCGTATATTTATGCTACAACACTGAAGCGAGGCAGATAACCCTATTTGCTGTTCTATATGTTAATTCTATTTAAGCAATGAAATATGCGATATAGAAAGATTTCTAGTAGCATCTGGCAATTTCCAAAAATTGGGTAGGGAGACAGTTGGAGAAGAATATAATCCAATTATTTGTATATCTGGAGCATTTAATCTTTTTTTCTCCACAAAAGTGTTCCTGTCCTTCTTCACTTGTCACTTAACTATTTCTGTAGCTATAAATATGAAATATGAAGTGAGTTTTATTTAAGTAATGTCTGACCACTGTGATTTTTCTCACTTAGTGTTTTTCTTGTCTCCCTGTTATGAGATAGTGAGCACTTATAATGCAACCCTCTCTGTAGCATCTTTACACACTTTCAAGGTAAGATGGCATGAAGTTTTGTCTTCTGATCACCATTTAAATGAACTTTTCAACATATTAAAAAGAAAATTATTTTCACTTGCTCAAAGTAATTTATAGAACAAAAAGTATTAATATATATGAAAGAAGCATTGAGAAGATACTGTTTGCAGACTTATTTGCTTATTTGTTTTCTGCTATTGAAAGAAATGGATCTTACTTGTTTTTTGAAAATGCATTTATATTGGTTTTAGCAGCAGCAATAGTAAAAAAGCCACTATTTTTTACTACTTAGTCAAGCAGAACAGCTTTCTTCCTCGTTAGAAAATAATTTGATTCTCTTTTACCTAAAATAACTGCATGTGAGGACTAATGAATTGCTCAAAACTTCCACTCCTGTATATACATAATCCAGAGAACAGTTTGTTGTTTTTTACTATGATTTTCTTTATTCTAAGTAGTCCTTCCACTGGGCTTGTGAGTATATTTTGGCAGTCTGTTTGCAGAAATATTGGAGAATTGATGATATTAATGCAAAATGACATGCACAGAAATTTATGTCAGAAAAATTAATCAGGGGACCTTGCTGTGGGGTTATATGGCAAGCAAATCCATCTCCCAAACTGTGTCCGAATTTGCAAAGTGTGAGTGGTGATTACAGTTGACTGACTTGGTTCCCAAAAGGAGGCACCTCAGAAGGAATTTGGTTTTTCAGGAGAGCAGGACTCAGATGACTGTTTTGTTTGCTGTTTATTAATTGGCGCTCCTTGTTGTGCTGTAAGTGAGGCATCTAGAGACTGTCACAACCATTAGTTGTTTATGAAAATCCTTACCCAGTCTTGGATCCATGAATAAAATCAGTGTAGATGTGCTGAATTGTGTTTCTTCAGTGACAGAGAGGGTGGAAACAGCAGAAATGTCAATAATTTTGGTGCCAAATGATGAATCTTCTCCATAATATGCTGGAAGAAAGAGGTTTAATGTACCTAGAACACCAAGCCACTTCCACATCCCCCCAATTCCTAACTAAGCAGAACAGCTTTCCAGACAATCAATCCAGGAGACTTACCTGGAGTCCCAGGCCATAGGAAAGGACAGATGTTTGCCAGTGTTGGCATCTCTAGAGGCTCTCCAGAGGGCAGATCAATGTTGCCCTTCTTTCCCTCACACTGGTACCACTCAGTTAAAAACTCAAGCAAATAGCCTGGTCCTGAGAATCCGTGGAAGGGAGAAAATGAAGTTTCCTTCTGAAAGGGCTAAAAAGTGTTTGACTTTTTGTTCATGACTGAGAAGAGGATGGTATAGCCACCTCCTGTGTTAGAGAAGGAAGAAACCAGACTGCATTTCTTGCTGGTGGGCAAGACCCAAGCCATGCAGTGCCCTGCTGCCCAGTTCCATCCTAATCCAGCCTCTGATACTTCCTGAGAAAGAAGCACTCTGACAAGCTTAACATGGGCTGTACATGGAATAATTATGCTTTCGTCAACTGGCATTACTTTAAAGTAACTCCTAGANACTCCTGTGAAAAATTAAGAACATGCACCATTGCTAAGTACGTTTGTTTTTGTTTGTTGCTGTAGACACAGATGTCTGATTTTGTAGTAAAGCACACGGGGAGAGAGCGGGGTTGAATTGAATTTAATTAATTTTGCTTTTTAAGCCAACAGCACTATGTACTGTGCAAGTATAAGAGGATTTTGAGTGTATGTAGGCCTTCTTTAGAGACACTTGGTTGGCAGCTGTCTTCCCATAACCGGAGAGGGGAATGTGAAGTTATATTTAATTTT
>WEIV01026484.1:5632-34181 GCA_013390005.1 Calyptomena viridis
ATTCCGCCTTCTGCACATATGATTACAGAGTTGTGAGAGTCAACAGAGATCTCAGATGATGGTCATAGTCCTTGGGGTCATGCTCTGTCCTCTCACACGGCAAGACAAAATGATGGTAACCATGAATGACACTGAAGCTTGAGAGGGCAGTACCCAGATTTTCCCTAAAATAGCCAAGAGGACATCCAGAAAAGAGCAAGNAGAGGAGAGCTCCCGCGATGGTTGTTCCGCAGTATTAACTGAACAACTGCTTTTGGGAGGTGGTCTGATGAGGCTTTGTTGTGTACAGTGAATAGGGATTCTTACAAGATGTCTCCAGAGGCAGACAGTTCTGCACTGAGATGTTCTTGCAGCACATTTTCAAAAAAATAGTGTGTGATGTTAGCGTTTTTCATCACCACAGCCAAGGTAGAGGCAACCAAGTAATTCTATATTGTAGCAAACCATTCTTTCCCTTCTGAGAAAAATACCCAGAATTCTGACACTGCTCTCACTTCAGACAAATGCAAAGAAGATAGATTAAACATGTAGTTAAAGACACATTTGATTAAATGAAAGACAGGAGTGATACTGGTGTGGCTTTGAGATGCCTGAGGGAATTATTTCTCTCCTTGTCTCTACATCTGGTATAAGCAGTGCTGTCATCATTCCTCTGAGTAATAAGGATATACGCTGCAAATAAAAAAGACTGTCTTTTCAGGGTCTTCACTTTTCTCCTTCCTCTCACTTGGGGAGGAATGTGTAAAGCCAGCTAAAGTGACTGATTGTTTGACACCTCAGCAGGGTCAACAATGTGATCAGATTCTCAGATGTTATGATAAGGTGTACAGTATCACNAGAAAAATGGTGTTTTGGAGCTGTTTGACTTTATGTTGCATCACAGAATAAAATTGTGTCCTAAAAGAAAGAAACTTAGATGCAGTTGGGATATGTTCTGAGCTTGGAAAATAATTGGCTAGTTTACAGGCAAAAAATTAGAAAGAAAAGACATGGAATACTGTTTGNCCCTTCCAACTCAGAGTATTCTGTGACTAATCTTCCACACCAGCAATTTTCATCTAGGTCACCCTGGTGCCAATACACTAAATCCAAAAGGTCCATGCATTGAAGTTCCTTGTGAATAGGTTTACTGTTTAGTCACCCATATGGACCATAAAATAAAAATATGAAAGCTTTAGGGTGAACAACAGAATCCCTAAGTGAGGTCACTTTCACTAGTTTAATTTAATTTTCAGTGTAGGTAGATATCTTGAAGCAGATGAACAGAGAAGAGAGAAAGTTTGAAAAATGTAAGTCAGTTCAGATATTAGTGCTAGTACAATGGCAAATAGAAGAAAAGGCATGTGAGCTCAAAGAAAACAAGAAAAAAAAAAAAAGAAGTGCCCCTGATGGTTTCAGATCTGGTTATTCTTTTGCTCACTCAGCTGATGGAATGGATAAGTTATCTAGAAAATCTATCTAGAAGAGTAAGGAAGCATGGCAGAACTACTGAATGGAAGAAGAATATAGATGAAGAACAAAAGAAAGTATTCAAGGAATAAGGATACTGAAATGAAGGAAAAGAACGAGACTCAGAAATGCTGAGTTCGTACCTTTCTATAGCACAGGAATTAAAGAGACATGTAATGAAATTTCCAGATAGTGGATTTCAAAACAACATCAGGAACTAATGCAAAATGTATCATTCAATGGCTGCTGCTAAGCAGCATATTGCAAATGGGAAACACTGCTGTGAGAATTCCCTGTCTCACTGAAAGTCTAAGGAAGTCCAAAGGGGAGGAAATATGCCAGGGAGGAATCGTGGCAGATTTTTCCTTTTTTGCAAAGTCTTCTTCTAAGCATCTACACTACATTCAGTGAAAGATCATGGGTATGACCCTCTGTTGCTCATCTGTATTTCTCAACTGTACTATGCATGCAAAGCAGATCCTCCCTGGTCTCCTATTACAGTCATTGGATTTGATCTGCATTTTCAGACTCATTCTTTCTAACGCTCAGTAATGACAGGGAAGCACATGTAGAATGTTCTTATTCATTACATGAGATTATTAAAGCCCTTTGTTTTCTTCAGGTTGTAATCTCTTCAATAACTAAGAAATAACAAAAGACTCAATTATGAAACACTTTGGTAAGTAAACATTGGATTTTTGGTTGCAGTAAGCATTTGGCTGCACTGGTCACTCTCAGGTAGGAGAGACTGAAAGGATTGTTGCTTTGTATATTCCAGATGAACTGATTTCTAGAAGTTACGTTTTGGTTCCAAAGATTAAACTCTCTGTTATATTTCATGTTTGAAGGACATTATGCTTTATTTTCTTTAGCAGCAAGCCCAATATTGTTTTAATGTCTTCAGACGCTTTTTGACTTTTGGTGTGTGTTCCTTCTAATTTGTTCCAGTTAGCAATATGTCTTCCAGATAAGAAGCACTGCCATTTAACTCCCAGAAGACCAGGCTTTTCTGCACTAAAACACTGAAGCTTATTAACTTGGAAGATACTTAAACTGACATTCATTTTAGCACATTTCATATTACTTGACTGGTACTTCTTTAACAGAAAGTAAACCACATATTCCATCCTAATACTTTCTTGAATCCCAGTAAGTTCTCATTTCTTTCGCTTATTAATTGTATTTAGCTAATTGACACTGATACTAACTGTAAGGAAAATGGAAAGTGCTTTATGTGGCAGCACAGCTGTACATACACTTTTTCAGATATTATGTAGTTTTAAAGGGGGTCTTGTATGGTTCTCCCAAATAACTTAGGGTGGGATTCACCTCTACTCAACCGATACCTGCACCCAAGCTAAGCATGCTGGGTTCCCCTTATAGTTACTGAAATGCATGGGTAGCTCAAGCTTCTCAGGAGTTAACATGGACTTTGCTTAGGCTGGAATGAATTTTCCTCTGATTATCGAAAGGGTTTGGAATGTGCTTGCACTATAATGTCTGTGATCAGGTAAATCTTACCTTAGTTTCTCAGTAGTTTGCTTAGAATTACAAAATGTCACAGAATGAATAGTGTCACGGATGCATCCGTGTATCCTATGTACCTCCTAGGATGTTGAGTCCAGAATGGATTTGGATATGGATGGGTTACCATCCTACTTTGTCTTCAGACAAAATATCTCTCAACTCTTTTTCTCTCTTCTTGAACTTGGTATTTGTTTTGTTTTGTTTTGTTTTGTTTTTTTTAAGTTGTTATCCTCTGCACTTTGTTCAAAGGTCCTGTGAACTGCAGGGTGAAAACCTGGAAAGAACAGACCACCCGAAGCTATAGCCACGGTATGTGTTCTCAGGGAATATTTTCCTGCTTGTGTCTCCTACTACTGTTTCTCTTGCTCATGCCATTTCTAGCTTATTTTCAGATTCTGATCCACTACAATGTATAGACTGTTTCTGCAAAACCACAGTGTGAGTGCGAGAACTTATGGATTCTTCCTTCCCAAGTGGCGTGCCTCATCCTGCTGAACAGCAGAATTTCCCCCACCTTCTCCTCCTGGCACACTTCTTTAGTTTTCAAGGTGATTTTCAACACTAATCCTCCTGCCAGTGGACTGGAAGTTCCTTCCAACATAGTGTCATACACTTACACTATCATCCTTTATCCATGTCTTTAGCAATGGTGAGTACTACAAGACCTAAACAGTATGGCATATGTCTTACTTATTGTCCACAAGACATTTTTTTTGTTCCTAGTAGGAACCTTCATTGTACAGAGGCTGAAAATCCAGATGTGATGGGGATGGCAGCTGTGGGGGCAGGGGGGGAGCCCAACATCCCAGATCAGTTTGGTCATCCCAGGGAATAGTTGCTGCACCTGAGCCAAGGCCTTCATGTACCTGTAGAGACCTGTAGATAGTCCTTTCTGTAAAACCTTGCCTGTACCAAGTCTAGTCAGGTGTTGGTTGTGGAATTTAATTTTGCACAGAGAAGTTCCTGAAACAAGGTATGAAAATCAGGTCACTAGATGTTAAAGCCCCAACTGTTTGTTCTAGCTATGATTTGGGTATTGGCACAATTAATCATACCCATTTTGAATATTTCTATTCCACTGAAGCCTGGGAAAAGTCAAGTTATAGCATGTTTCTACATTATCCTGTTTTGCCTTAGATCCAACTTTTTAAGAGAAAATATATATTAAATAGCATATCAAGTAGAAAATATCACATCATGCATAGGGTAGAGGAGGACTCGGAAAATGGAGTCTTCAGGAACACCCCACACTCTGGGTCTGGAGCATGCTAACTCAATCCAAAATATGATTTGTCTCTACACAGCATGTTTACTACAAATATATTTACTTCTAAATAGCTTGTGTTATTTTGTAGTAATTTTTTTAGCAGATAGCCTTCCAATTCAATTTTCTGTAAATCTTTTAGAATACTTTAATGACAAAAAATGTCCTTGCTTGACTGAATTATTTTAATTCAAAATTATATAAATTGCCAATTCTAATAATAATTTAATTTAATAAGTGGACATCTTTGATTAAAATAATCTATTATAACCTTGTTTTCAATTTATAATTATCTTACCAAAGGCAGCTTAGTCCTTATTGTCAAATAACCATTGAAACTTCTTGATTTGGGAATGAATATGTCTTTAGAATAGCATTTTTCTGCTAACCAAGACAACATTTGTATATGCCATGTGTGTGGATACAGAGACATACAGCTATACCTACGTAGATATCTATGTGGGTTTTGGTATGTGACAGTAAGTAGTAACTTAGCTTGTCATATACTCATTCTGGTCTTTATGTCTCACATTTTCACTGTGTAAGATGATGAATGATACATTTTCTTTCTACTAGATGATTAATGTTTTATGTGCAATTTGTGTCAAATTACATTTAAATGGCAATAAAATTCAATTAAATGCATGGAAACATTTAAATGATTAGTTTCATAAAGCTACCTTCGGTGTGGTACAAAGAGAAAAAGTTAATGAAAAATGTTTCATATTCAAAACATTATTTAATAAACATATGAAATATTACCATTAATTAGTTAGCAAACCTTCCTACAACTTGTCATCGTGCCCTTTAGGATTTTAAAACTACTGAATCTCATCTGCTCTTAATGTGTCATTTGCCCTAAGCCAGAAGAAGAAAAGAAACTGTGCTACTTTTTCTATCCTTACTTTGAAAAAGAAAGCTATTGAACTGATATTTGATTAAATGAAAATTATTACTTTGGAAAATTAATATTTGAACTTAGAAAAGAGAGTCCAAATGCCAAAAATAATTTTATAACTTCAGAAAATTCTGGTTTCAGGTCAGAAGTTAGTAACTTCAACCAATTCAACAGTTTGCACTTCCATAAAAATTTAAGTAAAGATTTATTTCACAATCATTGAATTACAGAATCATTTTGGTTGGAAAAGACCTCTAAGATTAATGAGTCCAACCATTAACCCAGCACTGCCAAGCCTATCACTAAACCATGTCCCCAAGTGCCACCTCTACACATCTTTTAAATACCTCCAAAGATAGTGACTCAAAGGCTTCCCAGAGAAGCACTGTTCCAGTGCTTGACAACCCTTTTCATGGAGAAATTTTTCCTGATATCCAATCTAAACCTCCCCTGGTGCAATTTTAAGATACTTCCTCTTAACCCGTCCGTTACTTGTTAACTGGGGGAAAAGTGTGACCCATAACTGGCCATAGACTAATTTCAGGTAGTTGTAGAGAGAAAGAAGGTCCTCCTTGAGCATCCTTTTTTTTTCAGGGTAAACTTCTCCATCTCCCTCAGCTGCTTCTAATCAAACTTGTGCTCCAGACCCTTTCCCAAATCTGTTGCCCTTCTGTGGACTTGCTCCAGGACCTCAATGTCTTTCTTGCAGTGAGGGGCCCAAAACTGAACACAGGATTTCAGGTGAGTCCTCACCAGTGCTAGTATATTTAATTTAAATAAACATAATTAATTTGGTTTAGACTTTAGTAAGGATAGTCATAATTTCAAATGGCTCATATTTTAAGGTGAACCATATTTCTCTGAAGAAAAACTGATTTAAATAATAACCAGGTTTTATCTTCTTTGTTAATGCATGGTCTTAAAGCAATGGAAAACAATTAAAATGAAGAGCATTCATTTAGTTGAAGAAGAGCAGATTCACAGGTCATCAATTTAAAAAAAAATTGTGAAGAAAACAAAAACACTGCTGAATGACATTAGGCATCAAACGTTCCAGGTTAGACTACTTAATGCAGGATCACCTGACATTTATTTTATTTTGAAAATAACTGTGATATATGAGTCATTTTTCTTTAGTCTTGCTACAGCAGAGGAGGGGTTTATAGTCGAGTTTTTTCAGTGTGAATGTAGCTTCCAAATCTTTATAAATAGCTATCTCCAACTGGATGAGCAGAGGTGTGTGGGAAAGGGACACTCAGACATGCCCAAAGCTCCTGGCAGTGGAAAAGTTGTCTGCACATTTGGTCTCTGCCCTGCCTATATCCATCCAACTTGAATGCCAAGCCAGAAGGATGTGAACAAGCATGGTTTCACCAGTGTCTTGGGATGACTTTATGATACATCCCATATTCGTCTTCTCTATGTTAGGGAAAAAAAATTAAATCTTGTGCTTTTAAAACTGAGCCCCAAGAGCGGAGAGAAAAAACCCCCAGCTAGAGAAATTTTTTCAAAATAATTCTAATGTTTCAAGGTCAGTTTTTGCTACACTGCTGTGCAGTTTTGTTTTTTTTTTGTTCTCTCTTCGGCAGCTGGGCTGCAAGGGGGGAGAAAGACACTTGCCTTTTGCTTCAGCCAGACACATTGTTTTTAGGCTCCTTGCTTTTTGCAGGGCTCCTGGGCTGGCCTGGAGGCAGTTTGCTTGGGTCCTGCTGGCCTGGAGATGAAGCAGTGCGTGCATGTCTGTGCAACAGCTGTACAGACAGATTGTCACCAGTGTAAAGCAGAAGCTCAAGAAGATCTAGCACTTCTTCCCACCTTGACTTCAGAAGTAGATTCAAGTGGGGATTTTGCTTGGGACATTTTCAAATCCTGATGCATGTGTGAGGTGGAGGCAGCATGAAATAGATGTATCTGTTGTATAAATGTCCCTCTTATTGATATAAATACGGTCTGAGCAAGTGGCAGGCATTTGCAGGTCATGTCTGAATTCATTCTGATGCTGAGCTAGGGATCTTGGAGAAGATCATCAACAGGACATTTCACAATATCCTTCCTACTCAACATAATGCATGTAAGTATGGGTCTTTCAGTGAGCTTCATCTTTTGAATAGTCTATAGGGAGGTTGATGTTTTCCTGAGCACCCCTTTAAAAAGGTGCTCTTGTTCATGAAGGAATCAGGGTTGCTGTTACCCAGGTACCACAAAGAATTCTCCTGCATTAGAAATAACTCATTTTGATTTTCTGCAAAGTCAAGGAAGTGACATTGTGCTATTCACATCTGGAGGTTTTATTTGTTATTAATCAGAAGAGAAATAATGTTGAGGGTGGGGGGGGGAAGCTATAGAGAAAAATGTTTTGTTCTGTTTTGTTTTGACAGGACAGTCTCCTTTCTCAGGACTCTGCTCTCCAAACCAGAACAGGACCATGAAATCGAAGTATTCCTCAGGAGAAGAAGAAATTACTGCAGGGATATTTATAGGAGAAGTCAAGGTATTTTTTTTCTACATACGAATCATAGGAAAATTTCTTCAAGGTATAAATTTTGCTAGCACAGCTGAAGTTCACTTTCACAATTAGAACCTTATTATACACTTATTTTGGGGCCCAAAAAGAGTTATTTTCTGGCTGATATCAAATATGCTAAATAAAATTTACCTCAGGAAAGATACAGAGAACCAATTGAATGTGTAATAATCTAATAAATTATTTTACTCTAATATTAGCAAAACTGAAAAGACCCTAAGTACAGGGGAAAAGCAGTAATCTAGATTTCTAGCTGTTTGCTTTGCTCTTGTTATCAGGCAGCCGGAAAGCATGTAGTCAGATTGATATCTGTATTTAATAGTAGATGTGAAAATGCAACCTTACATCACGCCTGTAAAAGTGAAAATCTGCTTTATAGAACTTCACTGAAACCCTGACCAAAACAGAGAGGTCCTCTGGACTGTGACCACCGAGGAAGACAGAGCACAGCTTGTCTGTCCTTAAACGTGATCCACGTCTAAGGTCTGCCTGTTAGCTAGTTTCTTACTTCTTGTTCTAAATATTTTGTCTCACTTGAAGAAAACAATTTTGAGTCCTAGATTTTGGTGCAGAAATGTTTCTAGGGATTTAGGTGATGCTGATTGACCTCTTCAGAGGTGCTGATGGATACCTGCTCACCCTTCCATCCCTCTGTTTACATTCAAAATGGTGGCAAATGTAATTCCTTGCTGTAGCTTTGAACTTAGCAGTTGAAATTTTTTTTGGTTTTCCTTTCTGCACCTTATTTTCTAATCTAATGGCTGGCTGAATGACATATGGAGCCTTCCAGGTTTTTATCCTGCCTAGTAGACTGGGAAAAAGTCTGTGTATTTCAGTAGTAATCTACTAGAGAAATCTATTGTAGATAAAACAATTATGTCTTTCATTTGTTCTTTTTTTTTCCCTTGGGCTGACATACAGTTCCTTCCAACTCTATAAAGGTGTTTTATTACACTTACTAAAAATGTCAAGGATACTAAACAGCAATGCATAATTTACAATAGACTTTGTAGGCAATGGAGTTCTTACAGCCACAGCTTCCTGAGAATATATTTATTACTATTTTACTACCTGCTGTAGTATCCAGGCTCAACTTCCAGTGTATTGTGTGAAAAAAACCCCAGAAGGCAAGGAAAGATAGGGGCTGCTGCTCAAAACAAGTGGGTGATTACAGGACATTTTCCAATTTACCTAAGATAAATGGATATTATTAACCTTGTTGACCACATTGAAGTGCTTTAATTGTCCAGAAATGAAGGAAGGAAAACATTAAACTAAAGAAATGTGCTTGAATTAAAGTGTTGGGGTGCTGAGAAAAGAAGTCATCCCATTCCAGCAAGATTAAAGTGACCTTGGTTGTTGGTTAAAAAACAAAACGAAGATAGTTTCCTTTCATTTTAATGTCTGGGTTCATTGCAGGAGTTGGTGTTGGTTAGTAATGAAGTGCAAGGTTCAGATGTACAGTAATCATGATGACATGATAATATGTTGATGTCAACTTGATGAAAGTGATTTGCATAGGCACTAACTATGAAAAGAATGCACGGGTAGGTAAAATAGCATGCAAGCTGTGTTTAAAGGGTAAGGCTTTTGGAGAAATGTTTTTAAGTAGCTATGCCACACATCCTCTGCTAGGCTTTTCTAAAAAAAAAAGCCATAACTGCAATTTTAGTCAGAAATAGAGTTTTATGTCTCTGTATTGATTTCTGCTTAAACAATATGCACAGGTTTGTTGTAATTTTAGCACCTTTATTCAGAAATGAAACGAGCAAAAGCAACAAGTGTTAAATTTGGCCCCATTTAATTTTAACCTCTGACAGTCAATACCTCAGACTTTGTGTAATGTTCCTTTACTTACCACAGGAAATGTCCTAATTGCTGAGATAGGAGTCAGCCTGAGCAGAGGAATATTCAGGAAATGTGTTCACGTTAGCAACTGCCTGGGCTTGTGGTAGCCCTGAACAAGCCGGCACACAGCTCTTTCACCACGGCTCACAGTCCAGGCACAATCTCTTGAGTCTAGATGCCTTTTCTAAAATAAGGGTCCAAGATCTGTCTCGTCTTACAATTCTGTTAGAGGTTGTCAGAGCAGGGAACGACACCCACAGTACAGGTGGCACAGCACCCAAATGGAAGGATCATGCTCTCTGCTGGCATCACCTTGCATCAGGATCTGAGGATCAGCCAGTCTTCAGAAATTAAGTAACTTGTACTATTTTCATTAGCTTTGCTTGAAGAACCCTAATCTACACTTGGGACCATGTGAATGTATGATGCTAAACACTTTGGTAAATGCTGGCATGATCGAAGCCATTGATTGTAACTGGCACAGAAAGAAAACTAGGTGGTATTAATGTTGTGGCATCATTAAGTCTTAAACATCAGATTTCCTTCTTCCATAGCAAATTATGCATAGCAAAAATGTGCAAGGCAATCAAGTAAGTTCAGTATTTTCCTTTACTTTTTTCTCTCTTGTTTAATTTTATATCTCTAGCTAGAGGTAATAAGATGTGGCTACCAACAATCAAAAGGGGCCTGAATCCACTAGCAGAACAGTGTATTTTTCTAACTGATCCATCTAGTGGATCTCCCCAGTGCTGTGTGCTTCTGAAGACTGTGTGAAAACTGATGTGCTCAGTTTAATGCCTGCTGCATTTCTGTGTGGGGCTCTGACAAACACTTGGTTGACTGAGAATAACGTTCCTGTTATCTGTGTAGACCTGCAATACAGTATTGCCTTGGCTGGTAACAGGCCATAAGCTTTGTGCTGAATACGCAGGGCTGCAGGACTGAGTCGTGCCAGGTTTGCTTTGGCTGAACTCTTGGTGACCTGCCTGAGCTCTGTTTTACTTGCTGTAGCTGTAAGAGCAATTTTTTTAATTGACCAGGTGTCTACGGCTAATTTGTTTTACTTTTGTTTGTCTTTCTATTGTACTTCCATAGTTTTATGGCTTTAACATAATGATGTAGTATAGTGAAATCCAAGCCTGGGAGGAGAGCAGAGAAGTGAAGACAGAGGACTTCAGGCAGGGCATGAGAAGAGTTGAGGTATAGGCTGAAACCGCAGACCCTATGGCTATAAACAACTCACCCATGGGCACTTAAAAGAAATGGAGAGCTGGAGCTGGTCAAACCTGGTTTTATGGGTAGCAAAGAGAACAAATAAAAATGTCTTAATGTGTAAAAGGCATGATACACAGTAAATTTAGAAGTGACATGCAGCTGCAGACAGATTAAGCAAAAGTAAGGTGTAAAGGCATGTTAATAAACATATAAAATGGACCCCAAATAAATCCATAAACTCCAAAATGATCACAAAGAGAGGAAGAAGAAACCATCAAGTTCATTAAGATCATACTCCTCCCAGTTAAGGAATCCAGATGCTGACGGCTTACCATAACATGCCCCATTCCCACTGTATTTGGTTTACATGGCCATATTTTGGTAACAGGGGTAGGGCTATAGGCGTGGCTTCCATGAGAAGCTGCTGGAAGCTTCCCCCAGATCTGGCAGAGTCAATGCCAGACAGCTGCAGGACAGACCCACTGCTGGCCAAAGCCAAGCCACTGATAGTAATGATAGGAATGATAGTAGTGTCTCTATGAAAACTTATTTATGAAGGAAAAAAAAGTTGTTGCACAGATGCAATTGGGGCCGGAGAAGAGAGTTCATGGAGAACTTGCCTATGGGAGAGACCACACATTGTAGCAGGGGAAGGGCTCCTCTCTCAAGCAACAACAGGAACAGCCTGTGATGAACTGACTGNAAAGGAACAGACTGTAACCCCCATTCCACATCTCCCTGCACTGCTGAGAGGGAGGAAGTAGAGGCTGGGAAGGAAGGAGGGGAAGGTGTTTTTAAGGTTTATTTTACTTCTCATTATCCTGTTATAATTTTTTTTAGTAATAAATTCAATTACTTGAGTCTGTTTTGCTTGTGATAGTATTCAGTGAGTGATCTCTCCCAGTCCTTATCTCAACTCATGAACCTTTCACTATATTTTCTCTCTCCTGTCCACTTGTGCAGGGGAGTAATAGAGAAGCTTTGGTGGGTGCTTGGCCTCCAGCCAGAGTCAACCCACTACACTCATCTCTGGAATGTAACTACCAACACTGTGACCCAGAAGAGGAGAGTAAGGGTAAACATCAGGAAACAGGATAGAAATTAAGATGTGTATGTATGACACTTGTAATTATGTTATTATGAAAATTATGGGATTTTTTTTTTTTTGCATGGAAGTATTCTTTTTTTCCATAATAATTATATCTGGACAAATAGTGATCAGGTGGTTAAGATTTCAGTTCTATGAACAGTAGATTCCTGGCTTTATATGTATCAGATATGCTTCCTTTTTGCTCATAAACATAATCCGGAGGATAACAAAACGCAATAGGTTTTAGGACTATTAGAAGGATAAAGCAGCTGCACTTATACCAAGTACATCTGAAGCAAAAAGACACATAATGCTTATTAAGTCAGACTGGAAAAAATAAGTAGGAAAATAATGATCTATTTGGAAGTCCATTTTATTTTTTTATTTATTTATTTTGGGTAGAACTTCCTATGTCCTGTAGTATCTCAACACGATGATGATACATGATTGATATTGTGATGGTTTAATGCATAGAGTCGTAGAATCATAGAATGGTTTGTGTTGGAAGGGACCTTAAAGATCACCTAGTTCCAACCCCTCTGCAGGGATGCCTCTCACTAGGCTGGGTTGCTCAGGGCCCCATCCAACCTGGCCTTGAACACTGCCAGGTTTGGGGCATCCACGACTTCTCTGGACAACTTGTTCCTGTGCCTCACCATCCTCCCAGTAAAGAATTTCTTCCTAGTATCTAATTTAAATCTCTCCTCTTTGCAGTTTAAAGGCATTCCTCTGTGTCCTAACACTAGATACCCTTGTAAAATGTCCCCCTCCAGCTCTCTTGTAGACTCCCTTTAGGTACTGGAAGGCATACATCATATGGTATGTTAGCTGAGTTGTGGTCATCTGTCACCTTTTCTTCTGCTTAGTCTGTGATTAATATAAAGAAAAGTGATTTTGAGTAATTTAAGTAAGTTAAGGGCATGCACTCAACTAGCCAGACTCAACGGATAAGGAACAGCTGACATGCCAAATGTGAGATTTGTGTTTTTCTGCCCACACTCTTGTAGACTAGTAACCAGAAATGCCATGAAACTGCATGACATATATGAATTCTTACACAAAAGGAACCAATCAGTATTCTACCCTATCTACTTATCTGGCTTGAGTTCAGATGCAAATCCAGGCAGTGCTGTTGAGTGGCAAGTTCAGGCCTTCAATTATGAACTTAGAAGAATTTATTAACAGTTCCTCGAGTCTTATCAGCTGCTTAATATGGTTGTCTTTCCTCAAAATGCATTTTTTACTTTGAAAGAACAAGCAATATATTTCCTTCTCTGTAACCTGCTGTATCCTTGTGTGGAAAAGGCTCCCATCTCTCCAAAGCAAGAAGAGTAGTGAAGTCAGTATTGTTGGTTCATACAACGTCTTTCATTTCATTCACGTTCATTTCATTTCACATATCATAAATTAATCAGTCAGTTTGCAGAGTGGGCCATGGAAAGGGAAAAACTGAATGTCTCAACTTGTACAGCAAGTTCTGAGTGGATTCAGAATAAGAACATGGGATGCCTTGGATTTTCTAAGTATGTTCTTGCCTCTAGAAAGTAGAGGCTAGCTCAAATACAGGTCTGAGGACCTGAGGCAGGATGTATCCAAAATTAAACTACCCAGGTTCAAAGTTGTGATAAAAGCATCTTGCTAAAATCCCTGTGGCGTATTAATTCATGAATCACAGCCCTAGTTGAATTCAAGGCAGTTTTCAGAAAATATTGCCCCTTCCTCAGGCTAGATCTATTTCTGCCTAAGGAGATGAATCTTTAAGTCCATGATAACATGACAAGGAACTAAATATCACACAGAAAAATTCTTTTGGAATCCCACTGGGGCAGGTGAATTAAATGAACTCCAAACAACATGCAAAATGATTTTCTATTTGCTTTCTTCTGAAGTGCGACTGCCGAGGATAGCATACCCCTCATGTTGCATTAGGTAGCCAAAGGATTAGATGCTGTATCAAGGGATTAAGGGCCAGTGCACTCTTCAGGTGCATACCCACATGGAGGATGAAGAAAATCTTAGTTAGTATCCCAGTTACTCCTTTTCTGCAGTCCTTTTCTGTCTACCTTTATATCCCTCTTTCCTCATAGTGCCTACTCTAGTCTTTGAGCTGCGGAACACAGCCAGACACCTCTCTAAAGAAAGAATCAGCTGTGTAGTTTTTAGTAACAATGCCTATAGTTGCCAAGAAATACCGAGGGCTTGGACCAGAACCCTTCTCCTCAACACTGTGTACTCATCAGCAGTGATCTTCTCTTTGAACATTAGGGATGACTTTTCTGAGGCATATAAACTCTATACACTCAATGCTATTTTATGGAGCTCATAAAGCCACTGTGAGGTTTGTAGTATCCCTTAAGAATCTAACTTAGGTTTCACAACCAGCTGCTCAGACTGGACTCTCAGCTGCACTATATATGTGTAAGTCTTACAAGGAATCCACATGGAGAAACTGGTGGTGTGCAGTTCTGAGAAAAGCTTAAAAATACAGAATTTCAGATTATTCTGCTATCAGTGTAATGTCAGATATTTTGGTGGATAGTTTTTATTTCTTTCTTTTACTTCCTTTTACTTTAATTCACTCTTTCTAAATTGTATGACATATATACACAAGGGAAAATCAGGTTTCCTGTAATGCTGGTGACATTAAAATCTCTCTAGTGCTCTGCCCTCTTCTGCCTAATACAAAAAATATTTGATGTAACTAGCATCATATGATTACTAACAGGTAGTTGTAACAAGGGAGTATAACTAAAAAATGTCCTATAACCTATAGGAAGATTGTTCTTTATTCTTCAAAAGAGCATTCTTCCTATCAGGAAAAGTCAGCTTTAATTTTGTGATGGCATGATAAAAAAATCATGAATTCCTGCAGTTGGGTTCCAAATGTGAACATGTATGTGTTAGCACTCTTGCCACCAGAGTCTGTGAGTGTCAACAAATTCTCATTCTCAACCCTCCCTGTTGAAGGGTATCACTCTGGATGTCAGCTATCCGTGATGTACTTAAATCTTGTTTCACACCATGTTTTCCTCCTAAATTAAACGAGGCAGCTGTATTTCCAAAGGCTGTTAACTTTACTGGCAGTGGTTCCTCCCCAAAGATATGTGCTGCTCAAGTATTAATTCTCTTCAATTAGGCTTCCTAGATCATGCTGCATTGGTCAGGCAATTAATTGATTACTGAAGATTTTCCTGAAACAATGAGTCAGCTGTTTCTGTTCCTCATGAGTTACCCTCTCCTTTTTCAAACTCAATACATCTCAGAAATGAGGCATTCCTTTGTAGTTTGGTGTAAATATGCACCTTTTGGTGCACATAGCATCTTGTTCCTTGTTTTTGTTTCACAGCTCAAAGGAAAGTGCAGCCTTATTTCTAACATCACAGAGAGCTGACGAATGCAGGGCAGTAAATTGCTCTGTAATTCTGTTTTTAAAAAATGCAAAAATCGAGTGGCCATTAGATGGGGTCTGGAACTGTAAGCCTAAATCAGATGTTCTCTGTTGTGGTGTTGTAAATAGACACATTTCATTTTCATATCGCTATAAGATAAAAACATCTTGTTTTGTCTGTTGCTGTGGGAAGTTATTTCCCCCAATAGAACCAATTTGTTTAAAATAAAAAATTGAAGAGTCCTAGGATAAAAGAGAAACAGAATACAAAAAGACATTTGGCCACAACTAAGTAGAACAATTGCACATTCAACCTTTGCCCTGTAAGTCAGAACAAACTCCAAAGTTAGTAGCTTTCAAACACAGGACTTGGGGAGCTTGTATTTGGGAGGTGTGAATTCTCATGGCCAGCCAGATTAGCATGTTGTGCTTTCTGTTCTCTAGAGTTTCAAAGCAAATTTAAAATAACAGGGACTAGAAAATAATATTTGCAGTAATAAAAATCTGATGGGAATGTCAGTAGTCCAGTAAGTGTTTGAAAAAAATACAGTTTTCCTGGAGCCTGCTGCAGCTTGTAGAAATATTATCATAGTCTTCTGAGGGTTTTGGTTTGGACTGCTCATGAGTTGGAGAAAGGGTAATGAAAACAGTGATATTCAGATCCATGGTGGAGGCTGCTTAGACATAGAGAGAATTAATTCCACAGTGAAGTCAGAAAAAAAAGTAATTTCTGCTAGTTCCATCATGAGAAGTAGATGAATCATAGAATCATAGAATCACAGAATCACAGAATATGCCAAGCTGGAAGGGATCCACAAGGATCACCAAGTTCAAGTCCTGGCCCTGCACAGGACCATCCTCAAGAGTCACACCATGTGCCCAAGAGTATCCAAATAGTCCTTGAACTCTCAGGCTTGGTACTGTGACCAGTTCCCTGGGGAGCCTATTCCAGCACCCAGTGCTTGAGTTCAGGGAAATTCTGTGCAGGCATAGAATATGCTCATGCTGATACTGACACAAGTCTTTAGCTGCAGATGAAGCCAAAACCAGGATTAATCCCTTTTTTGACAATAAGCTGTAAATCAGAAATGTAAATAATAAGTGAATGCTACTTTCTTTGACAATATGTTGATACAGATACGTGTGTGGCTGGCTCACTACAGAGCAAACAGAGCTGTGGGATGAGTTGAAGTGAAAAATGAAACAATGGAATGATATACTGTAGCCATGATTATTGATTGAAAATATACTTATTGAGGCATTTATATGTTTTATTCCTGGTTAAGATCAGGGTGGAAGGAAGAAATCCTCTGACAAATCTATGTATGAACTTTTGAAGTTTTTCTTTTCAAAGCCACCTTGATAAATTACTGCATGTTGTTTTTTGTTTTGTTTTACTTTCAGAAGGCATTTTTATAAGCATTCTCATTTGTAAAGGCTTATTTTAGTTGAACCCAAATTAGAGATCTTTTGTGCTTTATTTATCTTTGCCTTACATATGAAATGAAGTCATAAGGGCTGTTCTTGTCCTTCTGTCTCACAAGAGTCAGAAAAATTATTATGAATGAAATTTTAAAGACAGAATCTGTGCTAGTGACCTGTCAGACTTCTGTGAATGTGATTTGTATCCATTTTGATTTAAAGCAAATGATTTATTCAAAAACCAAAGAGAGAACTAGGTCCTGTGGGAGGAGTCATATCTCAAGTTGGAAGGGACCCATAAAGATCATCAAGTCCAGCTACACTACCATCCTTTGTGTCCCTACAGTTAAGTCCTTGACTAATGACTGTTTTCCCCTACTTGTGCATGCATAACACATGCTTCCTTTCTTTATGTCCTCCTGTTTAATCCTTGACATCCTCAGGGGCTTCATTTGCAGCCATACACAGTGAAACATCACCAGTGACAGCAAGGTTGCCACTCTGCTTCTCTTGCAGAGAATGTATTAATATATTATTGGCATGTGACAGTTTAATCTGTCCTACCTGTCTGTCCAGCCATGCCCTTCACTTGTGACAACATAATCTGAGAGAAGCAAAAGTGGTTTAAGAAATGACCTGTGTCAAACCTTAGGTTTGCTATTTTCTTCTGTGAATATAGAATAGCTTATGTATTAACTGGAAAGGGCTGTCTCTGCTGCTAAAATGCTTAGTGCAAGGATGGGGTCATTTGTTGAAAGACTCACTCATCTTAATCTTGAACATTTCCAAAATTGCTTTTGGGGCATATTTTTGATGCTTCCTTCAAGCTTTCAGCAAGGTGATATATAGAAATAGCTATGTGGTGTCTTAAGAGTATTTCTGAGCTGTGTGAATGCTGACTACACAGTACTTAGATGATGCATATGTTTGAAACGTGTTTCTTCTCCTAAAGAAGTGAAGCTTGGCCCAGTTATTGACATCAATGAGTTCTTGGATTGTACCAGTCATCTGCTACTCTGTCTGTCATACTTGAGCTCTCCCCAAGAAGTATATTCAGTGCAGTAGCCTTTGGATCAGGTCATAGATCTAAATGAAAGAGGTAAAATTCTACCAGTTGGTTCTTTGTTGCATCTTCATTTTCTAATAGCTCACAAATGCCTGCGAGCATCAACTGCCTCATATCCACATGCTAAATTCCATTTTCCTCTGCAGTTTCTGTGTTCTTTCTCTATAATTCCTGGCATGGTGGGCCTCCTTGCTGTTTTGTGATGTCCTGATGGCCCAAAAATATAAATACATCTTTTAGCTTTGTTTTCCTTTGAAATGTCAGAAACAGTATGAAAGGTGTGTTATAGACAGAATGGTGTTTTCATAGGATAACACTAAGGCTGTGTGCTACATGGCATGACAACCAGTGAGGAGGTTTGAGTGTAGAGAAGCTTGCTAAAATACTGTTGGCAGACTCATGGCTGGGGGAACCAAAGCTGGTGAAGTCACCCATATTGCCATTTGGAAGATGTTCTTGCAGTGAAAGATTTTCCAGACAGTCCCTGGGCTTTGTCTTGGAGAGCAAGTTAATTGTGTTGTTCGAAGTAAACAGATGGGATCCACTATTCAAGCTTGCTCCATGGCTGTCAATTTCTTATTCAGCAGTATTCAGCCTATAAAGTTCAAATATTGGCAGAAAAATGTCAATGCAAACCAAAGAGAGAACCAGAAAAAAACCCAAACTAGTACAAACAAAATTGGCAATGGAATTGCTTGCCATGGTCCATGTGGAAGATAGTGGCTGAAAAGAATTTGTTCTTACATCACACGTACAAAAGGTGCCTGAGGAGAAGGCCAGAAAGAATGGCAGTAGCTGAAATGATTGTCAGTGATATCCTAGTCCAGAAAAACATTAGTAGGAAATCCAGCCAAACTATGACAGCCGTGCTTAAAGCGTACAGAAGTGCAGCTTGATCCATTTAGAGTAAACAAATAATTTTTGTCTCATCCTGGGAAAAGACTCAGTGGACTTGATCCAATTAAAGGAGAAGTAGTGAAGCAGAAAGGACTGAAATAAATCTTACCACTGTTCTTGAGCAGCAACAAAGGCAATAAGATCTCCAAAGCTCTTCTCTTCATTAGGTGAGGGGAGAAGGATATAGATGGGTAACTTCCCTGACACTGTCACTCTGGAGAAACAGAGAAGTGTGACATCAGGAAATTTAGTTTGGAAAAGGAACCAGGAATGAGATATATAATCAAATGTAATAGAAGGAAGTGAATAGTCCTGAGAGACCTTTCCCTTTGCAAGTTTAAGAAGTTAGAGATGTTTAATGACCTCATGGCATTTTGACTTCTGTGACTTTTTTACAGAAATGAGCATTTACCAACACTCAGTCTAAATGTAACAAAAAATGTAATCAACTTCTTCAAGGCTTCTTATGCAGTCTACCTCTCCATCTTCAAGACAACTTGAGAAGAACGGTCTTTAGTTAACTGACTTTGCTAAGGCATTTTCAAATTTAGGTTTCATAAGAAGGTAAAAACCTTGGAGGAACAGAGAAGTGCACAAAAGGTTAACTTTAGAGCTCGGAGTCATTTCAGATTTGCAAATGGCATTGTCATTCTTGCAGAAGCCCTGGAGAGACAGGGAAAGAGTAATTAGCAAGAAGTTCATAGTAGGTGAGGAATGATTAGGAGCTGCTGAAAAAATAGCTGATGAAGACATCTCGGAGAGTGCCTGGGAAAAAGAGGATTGAAGCTCATATACATGTAAATGAGGTAGACTTGTGATCAGAAGCTGGAGTTTAGATGTAGGGTCTCTTTTTGCATCCATCTGTGCTCCTCAATTCATACCCTTCCTTGCTCTTGAATCCAGTACCTCCTGTCTGCTGAAGCGTTATTCCCATTATTATAGTAGTCATTAAGTCTGCTTTTCCCAGATGGGGTCCAGAGATGAGAAGGCAGCTGGACCCAGGTGTTATCAGAACATTAATGATTTCTTGGTATAAAGATTCTTAAGTGTGACTCCAAATGCTGTCCACTGTTTTGTTTGGGGCCTGGTCACTGAAAGACATGATGCCCTCATGTGTACTCTTGACATGATATAGAACTGTAGGCAAAAGAAAGATAAAGCCCTAGCATTTTTTTTTCTAAACCCAGAAAGAAATAATGTAGTCAATCAATATAACATAAAGGCAATATGAACATAATCAAAGTGCTTTTCACAATATGATCTCTGAGCAGTGGTTCTGGAATGAAATTCTTAACTATGGAGAGTCTAGGGGCAGTGAGTTGGCATACATGAATATTTGAGGGTAGTACTTCCAGACAGAATTACTACTTGCTGGCTGTGGTAATGTCTGGAGATATTTTTAGCTCCTCTAAGCAGAACTTATACCATGGTGTTGGAGTAATTGAACCAAGGAGATTCAAGGGCCTGTTTGTTGAAGTGATGCAACGGGTGTAGGTCCACAGGAGTGATACAGCTGAGGCTGAGGGCTGGATGACCACACTCTGGGGTTTAGTACTTGATATCAGCTCTGACCTTGTCCCAAGGACTGAATACCAGTCAGTGGTTTGAACACATTATTTACGTTCCTAGAGCAATCCATTTGGTTTTGCTTTCAATAGAAACAGATCCCATTCCTGTTCTTGAAGACTAAGAAGCAGTGAGGACAGGCAGGAGGCTTCAAAAGTGCACTCCTGATCCCAGCCAAGCACTAGAGCAGATGTCCCAGACTCTTTCTGTGCCTATGACGCCACTCTGCTTTTTGGCAATGGAAATAGGATAAGGCATCTCTAAGGAAGAAGGGAGATAAGAGGAATAAAATGAGGGATGAACACAGCTGTGCAGACCAGGTGGCTTCTCTTCAATTTGACTTACCCTGTCAAGAATCCCTGGTGGGGCCATCACACGATCACTTGTGAGACTGCACTAAGATTCTTCATGTGTTATATACCCTGTCTTGTGTCAGGGTGGATAAGAAATCACTCAGGATAAGTGGAGAAGAAATCCACTCAGGTGGATAAGAAATTGTTCCACTTGTAAAGGCCAAATTCCCCTGCCCTTATCAAAAAAAGATAGTATTTTAACCTCAAGAACAACACTTCTTTGCTAATGGACTGCTTACCGTATTGAATTTACAGTATTTAGCACTGCAAACTGAAAGTATCCTCATCTTATAATTATGCATCATGAAAATTCTGCTTTTTTGATTAATCTACTATTGGCATTTAGACATCACGATCTTCCTTTGGCAACTTGTGATGTTTTAGGCTATTTCATACCTTTCAATTTACATTTATTTTTATCAGTAGGAAGAAAACTGTTTTATTCTGCACAACAATCCAAAGAAACTGTCCGTACCTATCTATCCTTATGCTAGATCATCTTTCTATTTTCATTATACTTTTATGAGGTGAGTCTATTAAAATGTGAAAATAAAGCCAAACAAATCCACCATATCAAATAAAATCCACCAATGCATTTTTACTATCAACACAGAAGATTTTTTTTCTCCATCAGACTACCTCGCTTTTGAAATTAAATATCAAGTATTGTGTCTCCCCCAGAGCAAAGTTTAGATTAATCAACTACAGAATTATATTTAACTTACTGCTTATTACATATCAAATTGTTCTGCTGTAGCATGAATAAATACTGGATTTTAAAGTTATTCCATTCAGTTTTACTGAAACAAATTTGAATGCTTTAGTGCAGCTATTTGGCAGGCCAAAAAGGTCATGTATTTTAAGGAATGTTCAGCTAAACATGTGGATGTCCTCAAAGGAAACAGTACTTCTCCTGCCTAGTTGTTCAGCACATTTGTTGTTGAAGTGTTGCATCTAGACTCCTGCAATCCATATTGTAATTCCACTCACATCACTGTTACATGGTAAAGAGACACTGGATCCCTTGTTTTACCAAAGGAGGAATTGCAGCTCAAGGACAGGTGTTCAAAGTCACAACCTGACTTACCTCGTGGATGCAGGAGGCTGCTCTGCTCATGCCCAGAATGAGGATGCCTGAGCCCTCGTGTTTGTCTCCTACATCCAAAGTGTGGATTTCATGAGGGGAAGAGCCATATGTCTCAGAGCAAGTTGTGAGTGTCCCACGCACTGAGGAGGGGACAACCTTGGCCCAGAGCTCTCTGTTGTCTGGTGGAGGTGTCCCCATTGTAGGCATGGAATCAAGAATCATGAGTGGACATCATAATCTAGACCCCACAATCTTTGTCACCTCTTCTCTTAAAAAAAACTCTACTGTTGTACCTCTGCTGCTTATTCACAACCTACTGCTTAATGATTAGGCAAGTTTCCCTTGTTTGCCTTTGATAAACAGCTCCCTCTCCATTCCTAGACTTGTCCTGTTAAGTGTTGGCCTAAGGGTCAGACTTTATGCTAAACTCAGTGCTCTTCTATTTTTTCATGGTGTGAGAGCACTGTAGAAAACATGTGGTTTGCTACTTTCTCAAAATCCTTCTAGTCCACAGCCTGGTTTGATTAAGGTGTCCAGCAAGCCAAGTAGATGTGAGTACAGAATGAGACAGGGTTATTTGTCAAAGGTCATGTAGAACTGAGAGTAAATAGGAAACCAGTATTTGCCAGCTGCTCAGACTAACAAATCCTGGTCAGCTGTTTCAGGCTTCCTGGGTCATTTACATTGGTACAGTCTTTTTCAGGAGATCAGGATCTCATAGGACTTAAATTTGCCTTGGTTGATTAACTTCTGATTTATATAAAACAACCTCTGAATTTGCATCTGAGAAGGACTCGTTTAATCCTGTCACCTAATATTAAATTTTAAAACTTCAGGTCAGGGGATCGTGGCTGTTTGGTAATATTGCCTTGGATAAAAATAGTGTGACATTATTCCAACAATATTAATCTTAATGAGATGTGCAGTCTTACCATGTGTGTATCAAGGACACCGTATTTATACATTAACTTTATTATGCCAGTTAATGCAATTGGTGTAGTGTTGCTAATGTAATTAAAAGTTTTGTCAGTAATCATATAATCTCCAATAGGATAAATTTAAAGGGTTATTAATGTGGTAATTTACTATTAACAAGTAGAGAAGCAGAAGAGCAATAAGCTTTGCCTTGCTGCTGTAGTGCCTTTATATGTCATCACATTTTGGTTTTCATAGCATGACTTATTCCTTACACTGATTACTGGCTGCTGCTGGATTCCATCTAAAATCATATAAAAAGGACTTGGACACCCTTTTGAAGATCTCAGTGTCCTTTATTCAGTTTTGTGGCACGTAATTTTTCTTTCACTTTTTCTCTTTCCTTTTGACAGCTTGCAGCAGGTCTGACTCTTATCTGATCAGGATTCCTGTCTGAGAAAATGATCTTTAAATACCTTCAGTTCAAGGACACTGTAGAGTGTCTCTTTCAACTAATATAAGGTACCAAAATAGTGAAATTTAATGAGATAGAACGCTAAATTGATTGTCTCAGAAAGAGTACCTGAGAGGATAGTTAAGATGATGTGTCAATCACTTTGTCTTAACAGCCTGTACTGTCATCATGTGACATTTCTACAGAATGGCACGAGCCACTTGGTGTCAAAGGACTCATATTTGCACCTTTGATTTAACTAGCAGACAAAAATCATTAAAGGGCATAAATTGCTTTGCTTGGTTGAGAGGACACAGCTTTTGTGGTTTTAAACAATTTTAAAAATACTGATGCACTAGTTTTAGGAAAACTTTTAGATGTATTTACTTTTATTTTTTCATCATATGTGTTAGAATTTTGAGGACAGCTTGAATATGTTTTAATTCTGCTGGGTCATTTGATGCCTGGGAGACAGACAATTATTCACAGAATAGTTTTCAAGAGGCAATAAGCTGAAGTCCACTCATATTTCATGATTCACCATGAGTCATGATCCAGGTAAAAATCTAATTAGGTGAGGTGTATCTTCAGATTTTTCATCGGACTGAGTTTTCTTCCAGAAACAATGACATCTGATGATGATGCTACACAGCAGCTTCGTGACAGAAGGACACAACAAACCAGCCAGGTGACACTAGTGAATCTGCCCCAGCAACTATGAATCTGGATTTGGGAGCTTTGCCTGAATAAGAAATGATTGATGAGATTACAGCTGCTTCTGTGTGGAGGGATACAAAACCAGCTGGTTTTCTTCCTTTCTGATTTCCTCTGTGTTCTGATCCAGTGCAGGAAGTGCAATGCATATATCAGGTACACAGAGCTCTCTTTTGTATTCCTGCTATCACAGGCAATTTTTGCTTCAAATGAAGATGCTGGTAAGTGATTTTTAGGAAGGAGTTGTAAGTCTTGGACTTTTTTTCACTCCTTAGCCATGCAGAATTCACACTTGGTGTAAAATCTAATGTAAAAGCAACATGTAGGTTCTGCTTGTGAAGATGACAATCTGAGAGAGGAGGGAAAGGAGTTAGAAGTTAGGACAGATTTACTTTACACACTGCTGCATTGGGTACTATTATGTGGTTTAAGAAGAAAATCTCAACATTTAGGGACAGCATGCAAACTATATAACTATGAAAACAGAAACACATGTGGAAGGAGCTTGTCTGGAAGTAGTGAAAAGAAAACAGAATTAGCAAACTGCATAAAACTGGAATGAGAATGAGAATAAGGCTTTTGAGAGTGGGAAGGTTCTTAAATGACATGTAAATTAGGGCAAAACTCTCTTGGTTGACTTTAAGATGGACTTTGTTGTATTTTATGAAACAGATCATATCTGGTTTCTTGGACTTGATAAACCGATTGGTCTTCAGTCCTATATATTCAAAAGATTTGAGTAATAAGTTAACAATAATAATGGCTCGGAAAATCCTAGGGATCAGGACAAATGTGGTGAATTTTATACTGAGCCATATAAAATCTGTTTTTAGGACAATATTAATTTCATAATATGTTAGTTATTCTATATTGTGATGTTGCTGAAAATTTATCAAAGATCAGTTTGGACACTTTCTATGCTAAATAATAATGGCAGAAATATAGGATTGAGTTATTGTAGAGCTCTCCATTCAGAAAGATCCCAAAGCATCTATAAGCTCTTATGCTTAATGAGAATCACAGGCTTGTCAGCCCTTCTACTGAAATAGAGCTGTCAGATTCTCAGATGTAACCAAAGACAGAGGAAGAGAGAGCAAGAGCTACCCAATGACATTTAAAATTCCTTTCAAGTAAGCATACATAGTAAAATGCCAGCAATGGGGTTAGACAAGTTCATCACAAGCCTCACAAATGGGTTGCTCTAAATGAGAATGTAGATGTCTCAATAATAAGTCCTACACACCTGCTTTCTCAAAATTGAACCTTTTAATTGAATTTTCTGTCCGTATTGGTTCCTCTTTGAATCTCTTTCCCCATCTCTGAGTTGTAGTTTTGCCCCCAATCTCAATCTGAGCCATCTGTTCCACTTCGAATATTAAAATCTTCTATCATATAGTGTACTATACCCAGAGACAAAAGAATAAAGAAGATGACTTTCTCCTGGGAAGAAACCTTATATTTCACAAAAGGTTCAGCTGTCACTTTAAAACAACACCTTCCCACACAAAAATATGCACCTGCCACATTAGAATATTATTAATAATGTAGCCTTCATGCGTTTGACAAGCCAAACAAAATTAACCAAAAAATGTGAAAAGGTCTAAGAAAGGTGAAAGCAAGTCAATGTTTCTTTTCAAAATTACAGCACCCAAACAGATCCACAATAGAAAGTAATTACATTTTAAATGAACTGTTCTAACTTAAATTAACTCCTTGTATACGTTGCAAATTGCTATTCACAAGGTACCTACCTATTGTATCCTTTATTCTTCTCTTGATTTTATGGCTTCGTTTTAGTGTTACCATTTTCATGACTGGCTTCACCTTTTGTGAGTTTTGCTATGAATTCACCATTAAAAACCACTAAGAATAATGAGATTAAAGGAAAACACTACTATTATTCTGAGAAGAGGAAATGTCAAAGCATCACATTTGCTTTATTCCAAGTGATGTCTGGACTGAAGCAAGCAGATATGAAAGTCACTATTCATCAGATCCACAGAAGCTTGGTTTTTGCTTGTGGAGAAATTTCAGTGTTAGATGGCCAGTACTGTGTAATGAAAGTTTGGGAGTTCTCATGCATCTGATTCAAAATGTTTCTCTGGGTTTTGTCTATCCCAATGAGTCTTTTTGCCTAATGTAGCTGCTCTCAGCTTATGCCCCCCAGGAAGCAGGTTTTTCTGCTTCCTGCAGATATAATCCAGATCATCATAGTGACTCAGGCATTGGATTTCCATTTATGAACAAAGATTTGTACATCTGTGTTTTGTGGAGACTAAGAAAATAGAGGCACATAAACGTTAAAGCTTTGAATATAGCCCAGAATAGCTGTTCTGCACAAGTGCTTCTTGTCGACTGCCTAGCTTTGGCTTAAGCTAAGATGCAAAAACCTCACACTCATGGCCAAGTTGTAACTCAAGTCTTGAGCTGGGTTGCAGAGCTCCCTGCTTATTCAGTGCTATGACATAGACAGAAGACAGTTCAGCCAAGCTGAATCTTCCTCTGAAGTCTCTCTCTATTGATTAGAGAAGCCCTTTAATGTGGGTTCCTAAACTGAGTGCCAATAGTTAAATAGAAAGAATCTTATCTGTAGGCTGGAATAATTGGCATTGGGGAATGGCGCCGGGAAATTTACTAATTTCAGTCCACCAAGTGAGCAGGAATGGTAAATACAGAAAAATTGTGCTTTACATTCTTAGCCTGGTTCACTTCACAATGGTTTTGTGTTTGAAGATGGCCTAGATGATATTTGAAATCAGGGCTTGGGTTTTAAACACATAGATATTTTGGAAAATGTTGCCTGAAACCCAAGCCACATCCAGGTTTCAACGTCTTTTCACCAGTTTGGCCTCACTGTGTGGAAAATACTGTGTGCTGCCTCAATTAATACGAGATTGATACGGTATAATTTAAAGACACGATTTAAAGTGTTTCCTACTGGAACACAGTTTTCTCTGTGAGCTACAAAGTTACGCTGACAATCTTTCTATGAGAAAGTATTTAGTTATCTTGAGGTAAGGATGCCTCTGATTATTGCATGTACCCTGTAGCTTCATCTACCATACAAACTTATCTAAAATTGAATAACTATCTATTTGACCAGCAGAGTTTGAGACAAGTGAAGTAGATGTATTTCCTGATCCTGTAGTCNGTATCTCCTGATCCTGTAGAGTTTTAGCACCTAGATAAATGTTTTGTATATAGAAGAAAGGAATATAATCACAGAACCACAGAATCGACTAGGTTGGAAAAGACCTCTGAGATCATCTAGTCCAATTTTTGACCTAACACCACAAACTAGACCATGGCACATAGTGCCATAATCATCAACCAAAGTTGAAAAACAAGATAGGGTATATTTTCACAAGTAATTCCTACCCCAACAAGTTTTTAAGTGTCTGCAAGGCTTTGGAAACTGGTGTTACAAGTAGTTAAATGAAGTTACAAGTAATTTTAGGACCATAAGACTCCAGTAGAAAGTTTTATATGTCAAAAGAAAGTCCCTCTGGAATGTAAAAACAACCTGCTAACAATTGAATGGCAGTGATATTTTAAAGAAAGAAGGTACCTTCAAAAGCCACTTGTCTCTCCCAGGGATGCTGCTGTAGTCATCTGTTTATAGTATTTTATCTTCAGACCCTCCCAAACGATTGGCTCAGGCATGAAAATTTCACATCACAGGGTTGGCCAAATCATGACCTTTGGTAAGAATTAAAAAACAAAAAAGAATAGTCAAACCAAACCAACCAAGCAAAAACACCCTGAATGGTAAAGCTAATGAGATAGGAAACCACAAGTATAATTTATACAGAAAATGATAGCAAGAAAATGTGGAAAGTTTACTGAACTTTTCTGCAGTAGTGACCTATTCCAAATATGTTATTATTCACAAGCATGTTTTTATTGCAATCATGTCTTAAGATAACATGTTCATGTTATCTTAACACTATGTGTTTGCTTAATCATTGAATATGTTATAGAATGACTTCTACAAAAATTAAACCTCAGCTCAACCAGGATGACTAGTTACAGATACTTGGTCTATCAGAGATAGAGACAGTAGGTAACAATACATTATATCCATACAAAGCTATTTAAACTTTTGAGAAAATATTATTTTTAGAACATATGGAAATATTTTCCTGCAAATTACTGCTAATAGAGAGATTCTATTGGCTGACATGAAAGAGCCACATTTTGTACCAAAAAGTATCTTAGAGCAAACAAAAATGTCTTAATACTAAATAGAATACTATCCCTTTATATAAAGAAAGAATGCCTAGTATTTGTTTACACATGGTTTATTTTCTTAAGGAAGATATGTATGTTGACTGAGGACATGAGTTAACTTTAGAACAAAAGAGCTGTTCCACTGGGCTGGACCAACAGACCATCTAATCTGGGATTCTGTTTCCAACAGGGACTGGTACCAGATGTTTAGAGAAGAGTTTAAGAATTAAGCAGTATACAAAGGAATACTTCCCACCTTCCAGATACATTGTTTATGAACTTCCTGAGCTGGTGACTATTTTCAGACCATCTGCTTGCTGCTCCCACTCTCCATGAATTAGTCTAGGGCTTTTAAATGCATTAGTGCCTTTTGTCTGTGCCTCCACAGCATCCTGNACAAATTTTTTAGATGGAGGGAGCCTCACTAGATCTTGGGAAGTGAGCCATATATCATATATCAGCTATATTTACAAAGGGGATGTTTTCCACATCCAAAGGATAAAGGTTTGTACATTGGGAGAAGAGAATGCACACAACACTGATCATGTAGATATTAGGTTTTCAAACAAAGTAAGATTTAATGCTTTCTATTCACCTATTAGCTCAAAAGAGTAATTAAATTATGTAAAACTTATTTTTAAT
>WEIV01026484.1:43816-59645 GCA_013390005.1 Calyptomena viridis
TTTAGCTGCCAGACACTAAGTAATTTCCACTCACCTCCTTCCTCTCTCTCTCCTTGTATTTGAAGAGCAATGTGTCTGGTCTTCCCCTTTCCAGCTTATGAGACATGAGTTTTTAGCTTCTCTCCCAGGGAGACAAGAATTCACAGGCTTTTATGTTTTGCAACTCTCTGACAGAGGTTCACAGTAAAACACACATAAAGCACAGGTCAGCCACCAACTAGACAGTCATAGCTATAGCTCCAGAGTGCGTTTGATCTTCAAGATGCATCTATATTAGTGGTTGAGTTTGTGTCAGGAGGGAGCTTTTGAAGAAAATCTTCTGTGCATCCCCTTTACTGTACTTTTATTCACACTGCAGAGTACTCTTGAAGTGCACAAATTGGATTTCTTTGGCATGAAAATGACTGCAAGATGTGCTCCAGGTTTTCCCCAAACACACTCCAACTGTTAGTGAACCTTCAGTTCACAGGAGCAAAGTAAAGTTAAGATGGTATAAATCCCACTGACAACGTGTGTATGTGTGATGGGCCTTAGCAACACTTGTTTCTTTCCAGATATCCATCCTTGTGTCATTCACTAATGTAGATGTGTTTTTTGACTGTGCAGAAGGAAGAAATGTGTCCATTAATAGGTTATTTTGCTATTTACATTTTCATATGTGCTTAGTGATCTCATAGTCTTACTCGTTGCAACCAGGTTCTTCCTCATTAGCTCCCTCCCCAGCTGTGGTCCTTGGCGCAGCTCTCTGCACAGAGATGATGGCTTGGGTGATCACTCAAATTTGTAATTTTGTGAGGCAAATAGAAAAAGCAGCTGTGACCAGATCAGACTGAGGCATATTTGAGGCAGAGTGGCTAATGCTCAGATCATGGGTGATGGCATGGGGACACAGACCTGATTCCCTGCTGAAAAGGGTTCCAACTGCATCTCCCTTAGGGAGAGACTCAAGGGCTCATACCTGATTTTTGTTCTTTCCTGAGAGTAGATTAATGTGCAGAGATTAGGAAGGGAACAAAGCATCTCCAGATGGCCATGGATTTTATTCACCGCTAAAGCTGCCTGCCTTGATGGCGGAGTGGGCTGTCTTGACCTGGGGCTTGCTTTGGAGCCTGTTCACAGATTAGTATAGAGTATCTCTGACTATGCAAAGTCTCCACAAGGACCTTACTATAGTTTCCTGGAGCTTTATATTCCAATACCTCACATTTCTGATTCTTACTGTAGTAGTCTGAGATGATGTTGATCTATACAGCCAGTAAGGTAGATCTTATACCCTGCCCTGTGAAAGGATGCATATCTCCACAGGTATCTGCACTGTAGGTAGAGGCCCACTTTTCCTGAAATTTGTAGGATATCAGACAGGTGTGCTCTCCACTGAATCCTTAGATCTTGAATTTGTTTCTTTCACTCATCCTGCAGAACCAGATTATCCTCCACAGTATGTAGTAGAATGACAACTTTTCTTGATTTGTTTGCAAGGAGAACAATCACAATACAATAAAATAAAAAGATTGCTTCTTCACTGACAGCTGCTCCTAATCACACTCTTATGGGCATTTTTAGAAATGAACAATTGTTTACAGAAAACAAACTTGTAACTCTCTAATGATGTCCCACTGCTGAGTTGTGAAGTATCTTTCAGCTTAAAAAGAAAGTGGTGCTTCAAAGAAGCAATTTTGAAGGGTAGAAGAACAAACACAAGTTTCTTCTCTGTCCTCTAAAAGAAAGTAATCTACTAGTAATCCTAGGAAAATTAGCTGGGAAAATGGCAAATGAAAATACAGGAATTTTCACTTTCTTGAGTAGTTATGTTTTCCTCTCATGGTAAAAGAGTTAATTTTCTATTAATATTGAATGAGATGATATGTTCAGCAAAAAGTCAAAAGAGAAGAGAGGCCAAGTGTAAACACATGGTCACACGTACTGGGTTAAATTGTGGGGAAAATTATGAGGAATTTATTTAGGAGTCAAAGTGTTCACATTATATTGCAGCTTGACCCCTTCAACATCAATTTCAGGTTACATTGGAGAGGTCCTGGCCTTAAACATTCCTGTAAATTGAATGACAGAGGTAATACAAATAGAACATATTTAGTAGTTTGGTTGCTCAGAAAGATGTGAAACTTTGTGCTTAACATATGTAACTTTGTTTCATCTACTTTGAGAAAACCTGACATCATTGTGTTGTTCATTTGATTCAATGAGAAATATATTTAATTATCATTTTGTGAAACCCATACTTTCCAAAAAAACCTTCCTAACCCCTTCAGATCTATAAACTTGTGGTAGTAAAATTCATTTTACCCTTCTGCTGAAAGTCCTTTGTTTAAATTTCTGCTCTTTGCTTAACAGTCTACTGAGCACTTCTTTCATTTGTGACCTGTGAGATAATAAATCACAGAATCTCTGCAGTTGGAAGTGACCTCTGGACACTATCTAGTCTAAGCCTTCTGCTCAAAGCAGGGTTGGCTAGTGCAGGGTGGTGACTCCACAATCTCTCCAAGTAATTCATTCCAGTGTTTGAACGCCTTCACAATGAAATTAATTTTGTATAATGTTTGAATGGAATTTTCTGTACTTCAGGTGAAGCACTTCGCTTCTCAGACTATTACTGGGCACCATGGAGGAGAGTCTGACAAAGGTTAAAGTGTGCACTGCAGGGGCTGTTGAGTTCAGACATAGGAAATCTTTCTAACCAGGGCTATCATGCACTCCTTTCTTTAGCTCTTCCCCGTCCCAGAAGGCAGCCTAGCAAGGGTGTCTTTCAGTGATTTGACACTACTTTCCCTTCTTCCTTGTTTTAGTAGGAACATGTGGCTTTGGTCGCTTCTGCCTGGAGGTGTCAAAAGTCAGACAGGCTTGGCAGGATGCTTATAATCAGTGTTTATTTCTCTTCTACATGAATAAACTGTGCTGCTTTCCTTATTCCTCCTTCCCAATGTCCATTAAAATAATGACTTGTGATGGTATAAAAATAATCTTTTCATTCTCTGTATTTAATGTTTTCTGCTCTATATAATACATATACTATTTATTACTTATAGTTGCTGTATGTGTACAGGAAGGGTCTGAACAAAAATGTATCCATAGAATAGGTTTGAAAGAGACTCTATCTTCAAATGTCTGTGTCTACTCTTTGCTTGAGAGGGACTTTTGCAGCAACTCTATAAAGGTGATATCCATACTGTTAGACAGCTTCTCCAGAGGCTATTTCCCAGTCCCTAAGTCAGGGAATGCAGAGTCACTCCCAAACACTCTTTACATCACAAGTTTTTAAAGAGGGTTGGTTGTATTTGCAGTGTGCAGGACTTGGTCCAAGTCTGCTCCAAGTCCAAAGTAGCAGCTGTGTGGCTCTAAGAAATAGTTACTGGAAATGAATGAATTTCTCAGCTCAAAGAGTATGAAATGCAGTGATGCTTCTTTCATAGCCTCAAAGCTTGCAATTTGGTGGCAGTTATGTCCCAGAGCATGTATTGAGAGGCTGTGCAGACACTTGAGGGAGCAAGGCCTTCTGGGGAGCATTGCACTACTCAGGTGTGGATCAACCTGAAGTGTTTAGTTTTAGCCTATACTGCCTGTGAGTTTGCTGGACTCAGCAGTGCTCAGAGTTACAGTCAGATTTCATCTGGGAAACACCTTACTGGTTACCTCCGAAAGGGTTAGAAACAAGTCAGGACGCGTAAGTTGGATTTGAAAAGTCAGAAAAGCCAGAGCTAAACTGACAATGTAGCACTAACCAATAAATATTCCAAGTACTGTCACTGCCAGCAGAGTTACAGCTAAGCACGTAATTTGTGTGGTTCTTTCAGTTTTAAACTGATTCTTGAGGATACAGTGACCCCATATGCTCCTCCTTCTTCATCTACTAGTCTGACAGATCCAAGTAAATGTAATTTGTCTTGGAATCTGATGGGATGGCCAGAGTGGACTAAACCCAGCTTTTCTAAGACAAAACTTCAAATGTACAGTATATGCAGGGCTGACAGCTGCACTTACTATCCAATTTTCTATTAGAATGTGTCTATTCAATCTGCTCTTTGCACCTACTGAAATATTACTTAATATTCCAGGATCTTTTGAGGTATTAACATCCTTTTTCTCCTATGTTTGTGTCTGGAAAGGGTTAATTGTGCCACGCATGAACAATTCTAGTTAACAGCTCCTCCACTCAGTTCCCTTGAGAACTTTTTTTCTGTCATTGTGTTGTTTCCTATTTGCTTCTTACCAACAGCTTCCTTTGATTTAAATCCATGTATTTATGTAAAGTATGACCTGAGAGTTGAATTGAGCTGAAAGTTGCTTGTACACAATGGTGCCCAGACACCTATACAGGCACCACTATTGATCTTGCAGGGAAATGTCATGTCACTGAAGCTCCAGCAGAGATCAATGTGTGAGCAGAACTGCAAAAGAGCAGTGAGATATGCCAGCTAAGGCAACTTGATTTGTATCTTCATGGTGTTTTGAATGCAGCCACATGGTTTACTGTGAATGAGATAAACTATATAAGCTTTTTGAACCTTTAAGTATTGGGCTTTATTGCTCGTCTGCTGTCGTAGAAAATATCTTCACTGAAACAAGGGTAAGAACATGATAGCTAATAATATGAATGGGAAATTTTCTATTTTCACTTTCGATGCATTTCACAGCCAGAATTGCATTTGGGTTCTTTTTAATTTTTGGATGCTGTTACAATCTGCCCTTGAAGGCAAGGGTCACTAAGGTTGTTTCTAATATGTCCCTTGGGGTGGATTAGAGTGAAACTACACTGAATAACTGGTGCATATGTATGGTTGTTCGGTGTTGTCCGTGAGGCATAATGATGAGAAGGCTAACTCCATGAAGTTTTATCAGAGGCTTTATTTATCTATAAGAGTGCTAATTTCTATGCAGAGAGAGCTTAAGCATCTAANTAGATATATATATGTATATTTTAGAACAATATTGTTGCAATGGAAAGGAGGTATGTAGCTGTTCTGGTTCTTATCTATAGTAATACAACAATATATAAGTATAAAACCCTTAAGAAAATACATAAGGAAAAGAAAGCAAGAGAAAGAAGGGATAAGAGTAAAAAGGATAAGAGTAGATATGAGAGAAGAAAGATGTCACCACCGGTGAATCCAGTAACAAGACTTGATTGCTGTAATTTAAATGTCCATTAGTTGAAGTGATGGTCACAGTCTTGATCCATCGGGGATGGGGGACCCCATTAAACAAAGAGTTCAATGGGTTAATATGCCTTTACATTCAATTATGAACATCCAGGTGCTTCCCCTGAGTGAGGAGTTTTAACACGGTGGACCATGCACAGTCCTCTGGTGGAAGGCCCCAGAAATGATTCTGAGGATGCTTTGGTGGTCATTGCTGATCACAGATGCCATCTGTCCCATAACTTGGGGTGATATGTGTATGAGCAGTTGCTTCCTGTCCCATGGTTTGCAAGAATGGGAATTTTTGTCGAGATGCATTAACCAGGATGTGCTAACCAGATCTCACGTACACAAGGCCTGGAATTAATACCTTCCTCTTATAAATGCCTCCCTTCTGTGCTTGTCCTTCTGTGGCCTTGAAAGAGTGTGAGACAGGCAACTGTGCTCTTTAAGTCCTTACAGATATCTGTGAGGAAAAATGGCATAAGTTTTAGAAGCTTCTTAGTGCTTTCCTAAAGCTCTGCACCTCTGCTCTGAAGCAGGAAATAAATTTCAGGACATATCTTCCTTGCTCATCATCCTGATACTTAGTATCTACAGAATGAAAAGAGAAAACGAACTGCTATGCAACCTGTGGTTCTGCCTCTTTGTCAAATAAAATAGCACCATGCCAGTTGTCATCATAGAGCATCTAAGTTAAGCCCACATGGTCTTCTCTTTGTGCCTGTAGTTGGCCAGAGTCAAGGGTGCAAAGTCATGACTCTACCGGTATAAGAAGAAAATAAATTTTTGAACTTTAAGTTGATTGATGTGTAGAATGGAAACTAACTGTGATGCCTGGTATTAAAAAAATGAAGCTTTTTTAATAAAGAAAATAAAATCACCTTTGAGCGATTGTTACAGCTAATAGTAGGAAATCATGGTTTGTCAGAGACTGGTGATGATGGAAAACCATATGGCAAGATGGATAAAGAATACCTGGTTGAGAGACCTATGTGCTGCCTAGACCAGAGATTACTGATAAAAGCATAAGCGGTGGAGATCAGTTTGGAGAATGTTCTTTCAGAGACCTCAGAGAAGACCCTTTAGTAGATCTGTCTGTCAGTTGGAGACAAGAGAAGAGAAGGGGACAAGAAGAGGAACCTGAGCACACCGTGTGCCCGAGGCAGAGAAGCTCTGTGTGTGGGCTCTGTGCTGGATCAGTGAGAGACCACCTCAAAATCTGATGATCAGCCATCATCATGGATACCCTCTGCTGGTCATCACTCATTCAACATATAGGAGCATGTCTTCTGTGGTGTTGCTGTACTGATGGTGTCAGCAGTATTATTAAAGTTCTCTCTATTATTAAAACATTAGTAAGGATACTAACTATAATAGTTATATTGTTTTAAGTAATAAAGGATGGTGTAATTCAATATTCCTTGTAATACTCCCTGTGTTGTATTGTTAACTGCACAACCATCAATCTCTGTGCAAATCATTCTTAAATTTCCAGAGCCCTGTGTTCCATCCTTCTGAAAGTTACCTCTTCCCAGAACTGCAGAATAGATGAGGGTGGATGTTGCCTAGTCCAACCCCTCTGCTCAGACAGGGTCTGCTAGAGCAGGCTGTCCAGAGCAATGTCCAGTTCACTTTTGAATATCTCCAAACACAAAAACTCCTGTTCCTCTTTCTCCCAGGCTGTGCTCTGTTGAAGAATATATTCGGTGCAGGTAGCTTGTGGTGTAGGTGCAGGGCAAGCTGCAGGGTGAGCTCTGGGGGGCAGGAGCCTGAGACAAGGGGCTGTGAACTGCCAATCCTTTGTATAATAAAGGGCCCAATGACCTGTCCAGGTGAGAGACATAGCAGGAGCCAAGGACTCCAGACTTTCATGACTTAGAGTGTGAGAGGACAAAGGCCCAGGGGTTCCTTTGTTTCGTGTCCCTCCTCAGAGGCACCAGCTGAAGCTGTGATTTTGTTATTTAATTATTTTGTCCTGATTCAATTATTTCAAGGATCAAGAATCTGAGACTCTCCTATGGGAAGCCAGAGTCGAGCTGGTAAGAAAAAAACAGGTCTGTGTGAGTGTGAAGTGTGTAGGTGTGAAGGGGCCCCTCGGTCCCTTCGTGCGTGGTGCCCACGTGGTACGAGTGTCACTCTGAGAGTGGCTCCTGGATGGTTGGACAGGGAAGTTTCCTTAAGAGCTCCACCCAGCCTTCTCTTCTAAAAGAAGAGATTTCTTCCAGGCTGTCTGCAGACTATGACAGATAGGATTGAACTAGTTACACTGGATTGTTGTTTTTTTATGTATTTTTTAAGCTTCAAGTATTAAGGAACCTCCTTAAACAAGGTAAAGAAAGAAAAAAATCCCAGCAAAAATATTCTGTAGCTGCTTGCATTTCAGCCCAGTCCCTGCTTTCGAGGGCCATAGTCAAAATTAAACTGTGTTGGTTTGCTGTGTGGACTTGAATGTAAGTAACAAAACTTGACTGGCTGTACTTGTACGCTTGACCTCTTGTGTACTAGCAATATAGGAATCCAGTAGACCTGGGTATGTGGTCAGTTAATGTTAACTGCTAGGCAGAAGAGGAATAAGTTTTGGGTATTAGCTGTGGTCAGTGACAGCTAGAATCTGTTCTCTCTGTGATACTTAAGTAGAACACACAGGATTAGTAACCAAATAACCTGAATTATATTTTTAGAATTTTTTAGAGGCTAAGAGTGATCATAAAATGAAAAATCGAACAAAGTTTAGCCATGCATTGAGAAGGGAAAGCAAATAAACTATGGTAAAAATAATTTCTCACTTTTTTCCTCCTAAATTTTGTATTTTCAATGCCAGGCATGTCTGGGAAGTCAGATATCTCGGGAGTCCAGCTCTGTGCAATTGTCTTCCTTGTCTGACAGTCAAAAAAATAAAAAAGATGTGAGACACAATAGTACAATCAGTAAGGGTGCAAACAGATGTGTGGAAAGTAAGTCATGCAGTTCAATTCTCTTAGTATTTTTGAGCTACACCAGGAGTGAATACTGAATAGAGCCTCATATCTTAAAGAGCTATTTTCAGAGGTTACTGCTCAGCTTAATAATGGGCAGATCAACACATTTTTACTTTTTGATCAAACACAAACTTTTAAGCATGCACTATCAAGATTATTTTAGTGAAGTTTTCCTAATGATGGAGGTAAAATAGGTGTTACTTCTTGTATGTATTGTCCAAAACCAATTGTGATCAGAAAGACTATTTTTGGTGACATCCTAGTTTCTGTTATCTTTAGATTGTTAAAAAAAGTACTTTTTCTCGTTAAATGTAACCCACTTGCAAAATTCACTCATACTGTGATATATAATATACTTTACCAAAGCAGAATGTGCACACAAATCTTCCAGAAAAGAAAGCAATTTTAGTCCAAACTCCTCTGTAAAGAGAAAGGGCAGGAATTCATTTGGTTTATCTAACATGTTTCCCCTTGCATTTATTCTCTTTACATAATGAGAAAATCAAGTGACCTTCTTTATTTGTGCATTCTTTTCAGATTTTTCAGGGGTGTGCCTGTGGTGAATTGGCAGTGAATACCTGTTGGAAAGTTTGTGTAAGGATCAAATTCTGCAGTCTTGGAGTTTATGGCACCTGCCTGCTTAAGCCCCAGAGTCAGTCACCTTGGCTGACTTTGGTGTAGTAAAAGTAGTGCAACAGCTCGATTGAGGCAAATGATATTGTTTAGCAGCAAAAGTCTGTAACAAGCGGTCTGTAACAACTTTTACTTTGGACATTGAATTAGATTATACAAAAGATTAGAAATTAGTAGGATATATTTAGAAGTCAGGCAAGGTGGTCAAATCACTACAATGATTTTCAGGAGAAGAAGGTGACAGAGAGATTTGCCTGTGTTTACAGGTATTTGTAGGTATATTTAACCTATACTATTTATAGAAAATTGATCCTACTCCACAACTAATTAAAGCTGGAATGCTATCTAAAGGATACTACTTTCTTAAGGCAAGTATATCACACAAGCAATGGTTTCTTCTGACTTAAATTATGCTGTGGTTTTTAATGTATCTTCTAGTGCATAAAAACAGTTCTTAAGTAGTCTTAAGGTTGTGTGACAATTCCAGCTAGAAAAATGGGTGCTTCATTGCTATCGTTGTAGTACTTTAAAATGGGGTTCCAAGCAATGGACCATTTTCTTCTCTGTGATTACTCTGGCTCTGCCCTAAGCAGCTCCCACCAGATCTTTGCAAGTTCTCTGTCTGTTCAAGTGCTGAAGTTCTTGGTACAAGATCTGTCTCTGGAAGATCTTCTCATTTTGAATGTTTTGCTGATGGATGGTTTATGAGCTTTTTGTGCTAAAGTATCAGCCAAAATATTAGTTTGCTTCAATAAGTTTTTAAGCAGTCTTAACACATATTCCTTACTGAAGATCTTGACTTAATTTTGGTCTCCATAAACAAGAAATACAATAATCAACCTATTTAGATCTGTCATTGTATTTGATAGGAAAATAGTTTAAACAGTTTATAATTTTTTTATTTTGAAAGTGAGCATCTCTCTTATTTCCATTTACTGAACTGATATCTGATTTATACCAGACTAATTTTTATTATTTCAGTGGAGGTTTTCCCTGGCTAATATTGATGTAAATGAGAGCAGGCCCCTCTTCTACCATCAAGGACTGAACATAACCATCATTAATTGCTGTTTCATCAGGCGACTGATAACATGCCCTTCAGCTAAGAATAGCTATGTCTCTTTGAAGCACTTCTAATGCAATTATGAAAGGCAGAAGAGCTTTAAAAGTGGGTTTAAATACATTTTAAAGTGGTGAGGTTCTTTGAGTAGTACACATGAACAAGACATGAATTATGAGATTTTGGAAACTACCAATGTTAAGGCTTCTCACAGTGAATACAGGATTGTAAAAATTACATTTCTATTTTTTATCTGCTCTTCTCTAAGAAAAAAAATCATACTTGCAAAAATGTTTTTATGAGTCTGTATTAAAGAACACCAATCATCTATAAAAATATCACCTCTGAAGTTTTTTTCCTTTTTTATTTTAACATGAATGTTGCTGTATATTGAAAGTTTTAAGTAAGGATATTGGAGGTAAGACAATTCAATATTTTTTCAGCTTTTCAAAAAATTCTTGAATGTTGTGGTTTTAAGTAGCCAGAGTTTTTTGTTAGCTGAGGGGGGCTAGGAGAGAGGCTTCTTTAAGAAGCTGCTGGAGTTTTTCTCTGCTCTAAGCTAGCCCAAGGTCAGCCGACAATGCCTCTGTGATAACATGTTTAAGAAGGAGTAGAGAAAAAAAAAGCTGGGCAGAANAGATGCTGGGGGAAGGTGAAAGATCTTAAAAGGGGGGGGTGGGGGGAGAAAGGTGTCTATAACATCTATCAAACTTCCCACTCTTAAACCTTAAGCCCTGATTTTAGTAGTAGTAGTAAATACTTAACATTCTAAGTTAGAGCCTGTTTTGCTTGTGTGAAGTAGTTAATAAACAGTTGCTTGTAATCCTTATCACAAAAGTTGAGGTTTTTTTTTCCTTCTCAGAGAAATTTTAGATCTATGTGTGGGCTCTTGGCTTTTAGCCAGAGTCAAACCATGACATCAGAGCTGACATCAGAGCATGGGATCAGGTCATTCTACTTCATCTCCTGTCAAGTCCACTTCCAGTTCCACTCATCTGGGTCATATATGGGTCACCTTACCATAATGGAGAAGGAGGAAAAAAAATAGACCAAAAAAGGAAGGAACAACTCTACAGATTTAAAATTTTGTAGATGAATACATATACAGTCTGACATGGAACTACTTTGACATAATTTGTACAAGCTGACTCAACTTCATGCTGGTAGTATCACTTTAAAAATGAATTATTTTCCCATTTAAGTAATTTTTATTTGAGCCAGTCATTCAGCTAAAATCAATGGTACAGATCTATCACTTACTGTACCTTGAGACTGGACTTCAATATGGCAGAAGGGATCCATATTCCAGATACTCCTATAATTCAGTTTCCTTGAAGAAGGCATTTTACTCTTTATTTTAAGAATCTTTCCCAAAATGGGATTATTCATCTTGAGTTCTTGCACTGAAATCAACACAAGGTTCTCTGAGGGGTTTCGTAATCACAGCATCAATTTATCATTAAACAGTGCTGTTCTACAAGGTTTTCATTAAGATATTGTCAGTAGCATTAGTCTAGCAATTTTATGAACTGCCTCCACAGTGCCATGTTGATCTTTGGGATGTGTGGATGCTTGAAATCACACATGAATGTGAGCTTTGGCTAGTTTGCACAAAGCCTCATGTGCTACTTACTTTTGTCTAAGGAGTCTGTAACACAGCCTCATCACTTCTCAAATCCCTCTACAGCTCATTTCCTCTGTCAATGAATGAAATATTTGGTTCAATCTGAAATATTTGTTTGTTTTGTAATTCATAGAAAATTCAAAGTATTTGATTAGATAGAATTAAAATAAATCTGGAATTTGAATTTATTTGATTGCATCTCTTTTTACTTTTATCACTTAGTTGGAAAAGTCAGTTATTCACTTAATTCTAGCTTCAGTGACAAATGAAGTTCTGGAAAACTTTTAATTAAACTGGTCAGTGGACACTAAATCAAGTTATTGTGTTGATTGTGGCATTTCTTGTAAGTACAGTGGGATTTGCATTAGCTAATGGTGCAAAAAAAATAAATATAAATTTAAATTAAATTACATTTAAATTTAAATAAATTTAAATGAAATTTAAATGAATAGACTAAAAGATTGGCTAGGCTACTAAAAGTGACTGAGTTCTTTCTATAGCCAAAAGAGAATAGGAGACTGCAGAAGGTACATTATCCCTTAAGGTAGGAAGAAGGAATCACCATCTGGAAGCACCTGTTTCTCTCTGCAGGCTATGAAGAGAAAGAGCATAGAGTGGATGCCTAACTTTCATTGTCAGTTTAGGCAATGGGAATTCATATTTAGAATCATTAGTGCCTCAGGAGAATTCATACTGAGTGTCTTGAGCAACATGTCAATTATTTAATGAGATTGAAACAAACTATTTAAACATTTTCACTGTTATTTTTGGTATTTTGGATTTGCATGTGTGTACTTTAGGTTAGCATTCCACCCAGATTGGAATCCTGACCTTTGTATTGTTAAAAGCCGTGCTGGAATGATGCGTTCCATCCAAATAAAGATTTTAAAATGCTCACTGTTTAAAAATTTAAATATTTTTCTATTTGAACCTTGTTTCATCTTTTAATGATGACCTGAATAATTTAACAGCATTTGAGCTATATAAAAACCTCTATGACATGCTTTCTCCTTTGCCATTTGAGACACTGCTATGCAAAATAATGTCTGTGCGGATGAACAAAGGTCTCCCCTGTGACCTGTGGTGTATATAATTTTAATCATGAGACATTTATTTATGCAGGCACCTTAATGGCTGAGGACAGAAATTGGTATGAAGGTTTGTCTTAGTATGACTCATACTCTGTAGAATTGTGTTAGGACTCTTCATTTGTCTTTGTTTACTGCTACAGAAATCCTGTACCACCAGGGTGGGGGACAGGGAGGATGTAGAGTGAAGGATGTGCTTCCTGTCTGGTTTGTAGATAAGCTCCTATGAAGCCTCCTGGGGCCAATATGTACCCTATTTTTGTCATGTAGAGGTCTTTAGAAAGGACTTACAGGATCTGATCAAACAGCTATGGCTCAAGAAGACTGACAGTCTTTGCCAAAAAAAACCCCTCAGCTCATAAAACTGCACAGAGGACCCTTAGGATTGCTTAGACTCAGGTCTGCAATACATTTTTTACTAGAAGATGTCAATAAAAACTATGTTCCCCTCGTGACCTCAGTGTGAAAATAGCAAATGATCCTAGTGCTGGGACTGAGCCCTTAGTCGCTGTGAGCTGGTATGTCTCGGTGGACAACTGTAGAGCTGTGTGTGTTGGCCAGGTCATATGCTATCCTAAGGCTCTTGTCATGCCACAAAAGTAGAAGTATGAATCTCTATTGTGTATTTGATATTAAATTATTGAATTGAAGCAAACAAACAGTTATTCCCTTTGGATGACCTGGGAAAACTTCTACTTTCTTGTTCTCCATAAAGAGACATAAAGAGATGAAGCTAAAACATGAAATATATGATCATATTTAGAAAATATATGCAAAACTGTCTTTGAGATAACACTGTGTAATTGCATTCTTAGAATATCAGTGATATCAGTAGCTTAATAGGGATATGGACTCACTTTCTCCCTATTTGCCATTACCACTGTTATGTATCTTCAGCTAAGCTGTGCTCATTTCTGAGCTCTGTCCTTTGGAAAGCCAACATCTGCAATGCAGTTTTGAGCTTCCTCTCCTGACACTGTTAGAAGAATAACTGTACTTGGAAAGATGAAGGGTGCATTTTGTCATCTTTACCCAAGTTAAAATTTATGAGATCATCAAGGGAGACAAGCAGATAACAGCAGAAGACATACACAATGTATCTACTCCTAAGAATTCTTGCATGCTCATGTGGCTCATGTGCTCATTCTTGTGTGATGAGTTGACCCTGGCTGGATGCCAGATGTCCACCAAAGCCGCTCTCTGTCTCCCTTCTTCAGCTGGACAAGGGAGAAAAAAATACAATGAAAGGCGCATGGTCAACATAAGGACAGGGAGAGATCATTCACCAATTGCCATCATGGGCAAAACAGAGTCAGCTCAGGGAAATTAAGGTATTACCCATTAAATAGCAAATTTTGTTTTGCTAGTGTTCTAACAACTAACTGCACATGAATTCTGCTGTGCTGTAAAGTAATTATTTCATCTGGGGTTCTACTGGTCAAAATGTTGCCTTAATTATTTACTAGTGTGGCTGTCTCTTCATGGGACCATGTGTTCAGAAGACCCAGACTCATAGCGGAGCTATTGTGCTTCAGACACTGCTAGATAGGTAGCTTTGGGTTTCTTCTAGGCTTTTGTGAAGTCAAATTCCCATACTCATATACAACATCTTTATTGCTTGAACAACCTGAGACCCCAGATCACTGGACTAGAACTGATGTCTCAGGACTTAGCTGAAAAGGGTATTAACACAGACTGTGATGAGAACCTTAGACACCCTCAACTGAGGCCAGAGTAAAAGATCCACGCATTTAATTCTGATTTTCTGACTTAACCCTTCCTGTTAAAAAACTCCCAAAGGAATTTTTACTTCTTAGAAAAGGAATCTCTGGAGAAATGGAAAAGTCTTTAACTGTCTGATCCTTGTATTGTATCTTGGAAGTCATTAGACAGGAGTTAATATTTTGACTCTAGTTTGATTTCATTTATGCAAATGTATCTTAATTAAAGTCAGTCACCTGAATTTGTGTCTGAATCTCTGAGATCAGAATCTCACCTGCTAGAAGTACTCTATTTGGATGCAGTATCTCATTTCCATACACAGTAAAGTCAGGCATAAATATTAATCCTCTCTTCTTGATGTGATTGCTAATGTTTTGCTTCCATGCAGATGTGACATCACTTCAAGCTTCTTCTATCTAGATAATTTAAAAAAAATTAGAATGAGATTGTTTTGGTGTGCCCTCTGTAAACATCTGCTTGCAAAGCTGAAACAGCAAATCTGAGGCAAAGGAGCTGGCTCAACAGAGCCAGTAATATTTGTCAGGGCTTATTGCAAGTTTTCTAGGATGCTTGTCTCAAAAATTATTCTACACACATACACACACATGAAGATATACACAAAGAGAAAAATAGGCTCAACAAAGATCAGAAGTAACCATAAATAATTTTCGTTACTCACTTTTCATGTATTCCTTGTAGCATATCAAAATTAAAAAGCAAAATAGAGTAATTGCAATGGTTCCTTTACAGTACATGGTAATGGTACAGTACAGTAATGGTTCCTATCTGCTCTTGTCAGTCTTCATCATTGTATACTCATATTTCCTTCTTTCACCTCTACTCTCTCTCATGATTTAGAAATGTCTTAATCACACATGAATGGGTATTGGACATGTCCCTATTTAGGTCATGATTAGCTTTTGAGCTCGCTAGCAGTTGTCAGTTGTAATGTGCTAGTTGTGCAACATTTACAAATGACATGAGGGACAGTAGAAAGATGTCATTAGATTACAGACAGAGCATTTATAATATTTCAGTTTCTCCTCATATGTGATCTTTATAATGGCAACTGGTTTTTAGGGCCATCTGGTTAATAGCTGTTCAGCATAAAAGACAAGGTACAGGAAAAATCATGATCAAATGCAAAATACATAAACTGTAACAGACATAATAGAGCCACTAACAAAGAACAGTCACTGATCATTGGGCAACTGATGAAGCCACTCAAGCGCACCCTTGGAGAGATTGAACCCAGAATTTTGTATCTGATAAGAAGGGAAACAAATTATCCTGATAATTGCAATCTGTCCTATCTTCCTGTTAAACTCTATGTCCAACTATTTTCTGTGTGACGTTCTCTTCTGTCTCTGGGTATATGTGGGTGATCTGCTAGTGAACTTCAAGCTGAACTAGCCGGTGAGTAACAGACTGGAACCTGGAGAGACCCAAGGTGATGGACAGTACCTGGGGTTTATGCATAGGTTCTAGATGGATTTACAGTCTGGTCTAAGGTTTGAGGGAACCTATAAGCATGAGGAAAAATTGAAAATAGAGCTCTCAAAGGAATT
>WEIV01026486.1:0-31588 GCA_013390005.1 Calyptomena viridis
GACCACGAGTGGTGTAGTGTTATTGATCCGAAAGATGCATTTTGGGCCTGCCCCTTAGCAGAAGAAAGTCGAGATATATTCGCATTTGAGTGCGAGGATTTAGATACTGGTAGAAAACAACAGCTACGATGGAGCAAACTTCCCCAAGGATTTACAGGATCTCTCCAGGGACTGCTGGAATGAGCAGTTGGAGCAGCTCCTTGTCTCTGTGTATGGAAGCAGCTCTAATGCAGCCCTGTGTGAGCTCAGAAATGAGCATCAGGGGGCTGGAAANTGAGCTCAGAAATGAGCATCAGGAGGCTGGAAATGTGTCTTGGAAATTGGTTAAAAATCTGGGAGTGTTCTGGCCTCAGTAATAGAAAGTAATGGTCCTTTCTGAAGGGGGACAGGGAACTGGTCCAACTATGCCAAGAACAGCAAATGGGAAGTGAAGTTCTGAGGCAGCATGGAAGGTTCCTTGTGCCCAAAGGGTTCTGGCAAGTGCAGCACTGGAAGAGTCAGGAATAATCAAAACTGCACCAGTTCTCATGGAACTCAACTGCCTCAAACAGTCATGAAAATAAAATCCTCCAGAAATGAGCTTGACAGAAAAAACCCTGTGAAGCCAAGTAGGATGAAAATTCTTTCATGGTTCTGCTCACAGGGATTGCTGCTGGCTCCTGGTGTCCTGGTCTTTTCAGGCAGGTTTTGTGCTGAATTGAAAGGCAGTTTTCTTGCCTCTGATGAGTGGCACCTGCATCCCCTTGGAAGGAGAAAATATGGAGAGAGGAGCAAGTGGGAGGACCTTTTTTAGATCTGCCTTCTAATTCTAGTTCCCCGTGGTGGGTCTGTGCTGCCTTCAGTACAAAGGAAGTAAATCTTGGAGTAGCTGTTGGTTTACCTGTTGAGCTTGGGAGAAACACACTGGACATGAAATTCCTGGGAAAGTGCACTTGCTGGAGTGGCTGGAGAAGCGGTGGAAGCTCTTGCTTCAACTTGGTCAATGGGGATCGGAGGCAATTGAAGACAAGTCAGGATTGAAGGCATTCAGTTCTCTGGTTCTCCTTGAAACTCCCCCAGCAGTTTTGCCAGCTCTGCACTGTCCATTCCTTTGCCCACTGCAGTTTTTTACAGCCAAGCAGGGACACTTTCCCACTGCAAGGAAACAAACAGGGACAGAAAGTTGGGAACCTGGGACACCACAGCCCCCAAACCTGCCCAGTCTCCAGCTGCTGCACAGACCTGTTGTTTTGCTGGCACTCAACAAAACCACTGCCCACTCACAAAGTGTAACAGGAACAATGTACTGAACAAACACAGTAAAACCAGTCAGTACATACAGATACACATAAATATTTAGAGTACAAAAGAACACTAGCAATGCATCAAATCATTACTGCAGGGAGAGAGAACAGTGATTAAGAAGCCATATAATGATCCTGGCCCTTCCATAAAGTCCCACCTTGGGGAGAAAGTGAGGTGGACCCCTGGGCAAGGTTCATTTGCTTCCCAGATGAAGTTGTCCTGATTTGGTGCTGCTTTTCCATCTCCATCACAATCAAATGGAGTCATCCGACCCATTTACCTTTCCCAGGTTAATTCCTGGTGGAATAGCCTCGCCCAGAGGGACTGTAAGACAGATGAGGATCCACAGTTCCTGTAAAACAGAGAACTGAAACGTGACAAAAGCCTTCCCTCAAATAACACTCATTTGCAGGATATATTCCATATATTCCCATTTTTCTTGTCCGGATTTCATCACTAATCCCATATTATCTGTTCCAGTGCCAATGGTTTCAGCTGGCTCAGGTGGACCATTGAGTTTTTAGACCCAACTTCAGCTCCACTGTCCAACTGGTGAGTAGATCCAAACCTTGGGTTCCCTCAACCCACAGTTCTCTGTGGAGCTTCCCCCTTGCTGACTTGTGTGTTCAACAAGGCAGAAACAAAATTTGGGTGGATAATCCGGTCTGGTGGCTGAATCACAGTGACTTGATCTCCACTATTTAACCAAATCACCTTAGTTTCTCCTGGATCATCTGAGTCAGTGACACCCCAGAGTACCCAAATGCCTTTAACTGCTGAACAGGACCTTGGGCTACCAAACCAGAACAGCCTGACAGAATACACATTCCAACACCAGCATCCAGGACACAGATGCTTTGGGTGTCCATCCAAATCTGATCCTGCAGCATCTGGATTTGCTCCTCAAGGTGCTAAAGCTCCCTCCTTTATCTCCCAGTAGGGGAGGGTTTCTGCTACTGGGTTTATTGGCAAATTAGGAGTTCTCCTCCTCACCAGAGGGGTTTCCACATCCCTGGTGGGGCTATTGTTCAGTATCTGCAGAGCTTCAGATAAATGGTTTCATTTACCTCCCCCCAATTTCCTTCACTGTTCCTTAAGGAAACCAGTCCTTCTTTCAATTAATCCACCAGCCTGTGGATAAGATGGGATATGGAATATCAGTTCCACAATATAATCAATCCCAGTGTCTCAATTGTACCCTCTTGGGTTGGTGGTCTACATGGATGTGCTATTCAATATCCCCAGGGTGTGCCCACGGCTGTGCCCACCTATGGACAGCCCCAATGGGGCCCACAGAACCCATTTGCCCAGTTTGCCCTGGGAATTCTGCCTGACTTCACTGTCCTGGCACCGTGTGCAGCACTGCTCTGTGCTGGATGTGTCAGCAGAGGGGACAAGGGGCCACCACCGGTTGTACCAGAACTGTTTTAGCTTTCCCCAGTACAACTGGCCAGGCTGATACACATGTCCTGCTTCCAAAGGGGTACTTCCCATCAGGTGAGTGCAAAGTCAGCCCTTTCAAAAGATCAAGTCCAGTTATGTACTCAGGGACAGGAACAATCATCACTGGGTAAGTTGGCTTGGGCAGATTGCCAATCTGCATCTCCATTTTTGTTTGTACCAATTCGATTTGTTGGCCACTTAATGCTGTAATCAAAACTTTGTCCTTCAAACTTAAGATGGCCATAAATTAAAGAAGCCCCCACTCCAGTACCNCCCAAATCTAACTGTTGGACTTTTTCTAGGACTTCTCCTATTGGGGTTTCCAGCTTCATTTACCCCTGAAGTCATAGTAACACTTTGACAGGCACGTGGAACAGTCTGAACAATCCCATTTCCAACTGGAGCTGATAATGCACTTAGCAGCAGCGTCTCCACCCCCAGTCCAAACAGCAGCCTTCATTCCTTCCTCCTCAACACACTGGGTACAGTCCTGGGGAGTGAACCCACTCCCCTGCCACAGGATATTTTCTGTTCCAACCTTCTACTACCACAGCCAACAAACTGTTGTCTCCAGCTGTGCCTCAGAAGGTGCCCTGAGCAAACCCATCAGAACTTAACGTGACCAGCTTGTCACTCTCTGCCAGGTCTAACCTAATCCCAGGGGTACGAGATCACCCAACTACCCAGGGGATTAAAGACTCTCCAGGCTTCTGTTTCAATCCACTCATAATACCCTTAATTCCATCCTGAGTAAAATCCTCCACACCACCACACCTAATGGGATAACCATTGGGACACCTTCTAGTTTCCTGGGATTACTGGCTTTGCTTCAGCAACCAGTTCACCCTCTGAACTAAACCATCTAAATTGGCTGAATTCCAGATATCTCCATCCCATTTGCTGGATCCCAACCTATTCCTGCCTCTGCAATCACAGCATCAACTTTTTCCTGTTTACTCGACCCCTTCACCTTCAATATTTATATTGGGCTGCTGCCCCACCACACCAGAAATTCAAGTTTGAAGGATCCTCCCCTCCTCCTTCCCTCTGGAAGAACGTGTTGGCCAAACCAAAACACAGAATAGTTTAACAATTAGGTTTCTTCAAGACTCCGTGCTGATAGAAATAAAGGAATAGTCCTGAAGTTCATGTGAAAGCTCCTCTTAAGTTCTGCCACCAGCCAGCCAAGACCAGTGAAATGCTCAGATGCTGTCATAGAAAAAGGCATTTGAACAAATACTGTCATTTAGAGAAATTATTAAAAGGAATTAAAGTCAGATAATAACATTTAATTCAATAATAATTAAAAGGAAACTGCACAATGTTGCCACGTTTGAGTTTCCAATAAGTACCAGACAATAATCATATTTAAGGCCAGAGACTTCTTAGTTCAAAAGGAGAGTTTTGTTGTTCAGGATCATTTCCTGCTGAATTTTCAGGTTTTGTTCCAGATTTTTTGGTCAATGAGTGAAGAACCACCTTCCCACCTCCCCGGCCCCTGTGGAATTTCGTTGGTGCAGCTCAAGGACTGAACACTTTTCCCATCCCACCCACACTCAATGCAGCTGGAATGTTGTAAAAACAGGGGCACAGATTTTTAGAAATTAAGAGTCTACTTCACACAGTGACAAACCTCAGCTCCAACTGTAGAGTTTTACCTTCAAACATCCATTTCCACACTTGCAACACCTTAACCAAGAAGCTTCACATAAGCATGAGGGATGATACTGTTACCCGAGATGGGACCAGCAGCCTCATTAACTGGGCTGGTTAATGAGTGTTCTTGTGTCCCTTTGTATCCACAGGTTTGGGACAGGGGAAAAATGAGGATACAGCACAATTTTGTCCATTGACACAAACACCTGTATCTCAGATGTGCATTTTTAACAAATGGTTCTTGCAAAAAACAGGTCAGAAAAGTCAAACTGCTCAGCTTGGGCAGTGCCAGGACTTCAAAAAAAATCACAGTACACCGGAAAGAACACAGGTTAAGTCAGTTCAGAACTGTCCCCAGCAAAAGTTGTATTGGTGAACTGCTCTTAAAAACCAGAGAAGTCAAATTCAGGACAATGCTGGCCTTGGGTATGAGAGCACAGCTCATGTGTTTAACTTGTGGGGTGTCTACAAGGATCCAAGTCTCTCATACACAACTGGAGGCAAAAACATCTGAGATACTCGAGGCAGTCATAAAAAATCCGTGAGTTACAGCCAAGAGGAAGCAAGAGGCTGAAGGCAGAAGTTTGTTCTCAGACACCACCACTGTTCTCACAGCTCAGGGCAGCTGTACATGCAGGACTGCAGCCAGAACCAGCCTCTGATTCTTCCAAGGACCAACTCACACAAGAACCAGGTAAAACCACCAGAGAGAAAAGCTGCTCACTCCTTCCACACACAGTGTCATTCCCCACAGAATGAACAGCCCGTGCCAACAGCCACAGCAGGTCCTGCAACACCACCAGCCCTGGCTCAAGATGAGCTTCATACAACACTCTTTGTTCCCAACGCCCCTTTTTTCAAAAGAAACCTACCTAGGAGTGTCATGGTGCAGAAGAACTTGGATCCAAGGCCAAGGCACAGAGTGAAGGTCACTTGGAGCTCCCCTAACAGGCCAGGAGAGCAGTGAGTGGATCCCTGTGCCACAGGGTGACCCGAGCAGAGGTTTCAGTTCAGTTGATCAGCTGAGACTGAAGCAGTGCCAGTTCCCAGCTCACACACAGCTCAGACTTGTTCCACCTCTCCCTCTCAGCAAACACAAGAGCAGCAGCTCTAAAGGCCATTTCCATACATGAGCAAATGGAGCTTATCAAGAGGCCCCTCAACTACCCAGTGTTTTATTAATAAATTTGGAGTTGGAAAGAAACCCCAAACCAACCTCCAAAACTTCCAGTGGAATATTTGGATCCACCTGAGAGCCTTGAATTCCAAATGCTGCACGTTTACTGTCCAACTACAACCAGCTACTTAAGGAGCATTTGGTGTGCAATGGAAAAGCTGAACAGCTTGTGTTCTACCAACCATTTAGAAAAGAAGTTGATGCACAAAAAAATTAAAAGAATTCACTGTTTTCCTACATCAAGTTCAACATGAAAAGGTTTGTCTTTTTATTTGTTTCCAGTTAAAAAACAGTTGGGACTATTATCTTAATAATAACTTCCTAAAAAAAGACACAGAACAGCAACTTCTCCCCGGCTGCAGTTTTTAGATTGTTATACTGGTACGGAATGTTTCTGGGCCTGGACTCAAACTGCTGCTCCCAGACATCAGCACCGTTTCAAGATGCCTGGTGTGGAATATGGTCTTCACAAACTTATCACTTCCCGCAGCCAAAACAGATTTCATTTGTGCTCTTCTCCCAGGACATGGCAAAGTGGTACCACCTGTTTGAGTTCCAGACTGTTTCACCACAAAGTCAAAACATCTGACTGCAAGTTCTCAAAGTTCAGTTGTGATACAAAGTAGAAACGACCCCTCTGAGTGAGAACAACCTTGAGTTTTGTATAGAGCAGTTGAACAACATGTAGAGCTGCTCCTTAATTTCACCTTTCCACAGGTAGGAATTATTTGATGAGCAATACACTTAACATATAATATAGCACTTTTTTTCTTGCACGTGCCATAGAATGCAACAGAACTACCAACACCTCTATGGAGGCAGCATCAAAATATTCTCCCCACTGCAGAGAGAGTGCATGTGCGCAGAAGGCAGGCACAAGTGATTTTCCAAGGATTATACCACAAGGATGCAGTAAAACTTGAGTAAGACTTGGTTTTTTCCAGCTCCTAGTCTTATGCCATTTCTGTTATACATCGCTGCCTTGATGAAAAGTCCATCAAAATAAAAGTTTCCCAGAAGTCACAGCTAGTGGAGTAAAACCAGAAAAACAGGAGGAAGGTTTACATCTAGTCGGGAAAAAGAGACTATTGGGGGGGAAAAAAAACATCAGGGGAAAAATAAACAAACAAAAAACCTTATGAAATGTCACCCCATCACATTGAATCCGTTTCAGCCGTTGAAAACCAGTGTTCCAGGATACAATTTTTATAAACATGTTTTATTTGTCTTGCTTATACCATTAGAACTCTAACTGCTGGCTGTCATTTCCCTTAAAAGGGGAAATCAACTCAAACACATACTGGTGCTTTTCAAAAGAGAGCAATTAAAAGGGCAGCAGCAGCGGGCATTTGAGATTTCTTAAAACCTTCAAGGCTGCAGAAAAGACAAAAGGACATGTGACCAAAAGTGTTATGATTATCCATTAGAGATTTCCATCAGTACCGGCATCAGTTATTTAGGTGATAATACAGCAAGGTCAAGTATTAGTGACAGACAATGTGCAAGTCATAAGGAATGATAGAGAATACCAATCCTTACAAAAGTCATTGCTATCAAAGGAACTCAAAAGTGTTTCAAAGAGATATCTAAATACTTCACATCAAATATACAGTGGCCATCCAGATTATCTCTCACATTTGTTGCAAAATTTCGTTCAAGTGCCAAATCAAAGCGGTTTTTTTTTTTTTTTTTTTTCTTTTTTCCTAAAAAAAATCCTTACAGTTACATTAGCAGTTATGCAAGCGCTCTTAAATCCTTAGCCACAGGTCAGGGCCCTGGGGATGAAGATGCTGCAGCTAAGGGTGCTTCCTCTTTGTCAAAAACTGCCTCTAAGCCCCTCTGTCTATCGAGGGCAATTGCATCACTACACATCTTGAACTGTTCAGTGCTTCAATTTAATAAGAAAAAGCTGAAATGCAGTTGCTCTACCAAGCCACACTTCACCTTTTCCATCCTTTCATGGGCACGTTAAGTTTTGTCAACTGCCACCACAGTAAATCTCTATGAATTTGCAGATTTTATCCCAATTTGTTAAATCACTTTTAAATGTCAGAAGTGAGTCTTTGCTTTTTCTTGCCACTTCAGTTAACCATGGAGATTGGATCACCCTGAAAATTGCCTTTTTTGCTTTATTCTTAGCAAGGGTGAGGAATCTGAATCTCATGTGCAAGGCTCAAGATGATGCTTAGGACAGAACATGCAGAGTAAACGTTGTTTTGTTCCTTTCAATATCCAGGTAATATAAAGCTGGCAACTGTAGTCCTGTCATTATGGGTAATGAGAACAGTCCCTTTACAACAAACTTCCTGTAAGGGAGAACAAATAGATAATAACTCTTCTGGTAACATGTATTGTACACTGGCCAGCGTGGTTTTGGCGTTGAACGTAATCCTGTGCACGTGTTTAATTCACTTGCTGAGCGTTCATTTGAGGCATCCCTCTGTTTGGTCTGGGGGGCCCTCCACGACCTAGGAAACACACAACAAGGGGTCTGAACTAGGCATGAACACAGATGATTAACAAGTATAAACTTTCTTCATTACGTATTTCCCTAAAATATGCTCTGGGATTCACCACAGCCCAATACGACACCAAACTCCAGAGGCCACAGTTCCACACCCTGGGGCCTTCAGGACAGACACGGTCAAGGTCAGAACCCTCCCAAACTGAGCTACCATGTGGGGTTTCACAGATGCCCTGCACAGCCTCCAGCTCTCCTCACTGGCAATGCACTCTGGAAATGTCTGTATCGAGACAGAAGACAGTCTCATCACTGTGAAAAGCCCCTGAGGAAACAGTCATGAAAATAAAATTTACAATCTCAATTAATGTTTGTGAGGTTGTCTGTTTCTTAAGGCTTTCATTAATTAAAGGCAGCTAAGAAGTTCTGCTACATTTAAAGTATCGACAGCAATCGCTGTTTTAACTTCTTTTCCAAGAATTCCTCATCCAACAGCCAACTAAACATCCACCCCGAGTTCAAAGGATCCCAGTACAATTCAAGTCAGCAGTGTCAACCCCTGCTCAAAAGCAGGGTCTGCTATGAGGTCAAAAGCAAGTAAGCTTACTCTTCAATTGCGAGCTGCTGAGTAAGGAGTGAGGTTCCTTTCTAAATCCAGATCTCTAGCAGTTGGACCAAAAACTTCCATTCAGCCTAACTCAATTATTCACTACTCAGGAAATTACCTCTAGGAGCTCCCCGAGGTCCACTTTGTCCAGAGCCACGTTTGAAATTCTGTTGATATCCATCCTGAAGCAAAGAAATCAAAAACATTACAACAGAAGACCTGGGCTTTTTGTTACTGTTAATTGCAAGTAAAATAAGGAGTTTCTAAAACAATATGCACTGACAAAACGTGTGACTTCAGCATGCAGCATTTTATTACTTAATGTTAGACAAATTAACTTTACTAACACCTAGCAGGTCTAACAAAATGTGCAATGACAAATGCTCTCTCCAGTTACACTATAGATAAGTATAAACAAGAAATGTGAACAGATGTATTTAGTGTTCCAGTTTTTCAGACTACAGCAATGAAAGAAGCCTTAGGCAGTTTGCACTAACAGGTCTGAGTGCTGGTGTCTCTTACCCGCTGGTAGTTGGAATAGTCCCGAGGAGCACTGAACTGGGGCTGCGTGTACCCACTGTTTGGAGTGTTGGAAAAGGAGGGACGGTAGCCATCATATCCCCCTAAGGAACAGGGCACAAGGCTGTCACTTGGAAGTCATCACTTACTGCCACAGCACTTCTCTAGTAACCTGAGGTCTGACTTCAATCCAGAACATTCAATCCAGAACTAAACGTAATACTGGGCTCTGAACCTGGAGCTGTGACTACCACAGTCTATAACCAGTTTATTATACAGGTTTTTTCTCTACTCTCTAACCACAGGAGAGGAAGAGAACATGGCAGACAGTACTTGTGTCCATTAGCCTAATCCCAGAACACCTCACAAGGAAACCATCTCTCCCATTCTAACATACACATTGTTACACTCATCTCCAAGAATTATAACAATTCTTTCCAAAACTGCAGTATCATTTCTCCACTCCTGTTAACTCCCTCAGACTCCTTTGTGCTTGTATTCCTACATTACCCATCAATATGGTGAAACACAGGCTTCTAAAACTTCAGTCATAACCACAAATAAGAAACATTTTTGAAGTATCATCAATTGGCATTTGAATTCCTTACTTGTTGGTTGTAAAATTCTGCTGGATATTTCCATGTTTGCTTGTACTTGCAGCAGATGCCTGACCAAACTAACACAGGTTCTGTTCTGTGCTGAAGGCTGTGTTTCTGTGCTTACATCCTAGTAGGAAGCCCTGACACCCACAATTTAAGTTAGCTTAAGCAAATGGGATTTTTCCTAGAGGTCCAATATGTGACAGAGATACCCCTGCAGTCTAACAAAAGCAGTTGAACTGTCGCCAGGGCCTTCACAGAAGTGCTGAGCAGCAGCTGAGTGGGTGTTTAATGAAGGTGCTCACCTCTGAATCCGTTGGCAGGTCCCCTGTAACCGTTCATGAGGCCCCGGGCCCCCCGGGAGCCCCCCCGGGACACTCCCCGGCTGTTGTAGTAAGGCTGACTGTTCCTGGGAAAGCCAGTGCTCTGCTGGGGAGGCTGCTGGTGGTTCCCTGCCACCTGGTGGGGCTGCTCCGGGGAACCGTGGTAAGTGCCCACCACTGCACAGGAAACAGCAACAGCACAGTCTGCATCGTTACCTTCCCACATACGCCCACCTCAGAGTCAATGGTCACTTGCAGAGGGAAAGGAGCAGGCTCTTTTTCCTCACTCCACACTGTTAGCACTTCACCCTTGTCATCCCTGTCCTTTGCCCTTCCCTCAGAGTCCCCCTCTGCATCTGCAGCTTTTATCTCAGTGCAAAGTGAAAAGGGTGCCGAGAGAAAAACAGCTTTGGACACGGACTTGGTTTTTTCGAGTCGCTCACTTGGAAAGCTTTTTGCCTGCTGAATTCAAGCCATGTCTCACTGACTTCAGCAAAAGGTTCTACACCTTTGTGAACTTTACGTCATCTGTGAAAAGCACTCCACACTTGCTCTCACTTCTAGCTTATTTCATTTATAAAACAAATAGCCTCCAATAGCACAATTTTTTAAAAGCAAGTTTAAGGATCATCAAGAACTCCACTCTACTGCTTTCATCTTTAGAATAATCCTGTTCACGTTCTCTTTAAACCCATGTAAAAATGAGTCAAGTGGCAGAACTCTTGTAACAGCTGGAGACAGATATACTGAATTTCCCTCTCTGTTGGACAGTCAGACAGAGTAACAAAACCTGGTCTTGCTCAGGGGAAAGCTTTGAAGACCAGGAACATTTGGGAACACGTGACATGCTTTGCTCCATCACCTAGGACTTCAGAGCCTGATCACCTGCTATGCTGAGGCTGCTGCCCTTTTGGTTCTCCCCAGAAGAAGTTTACCTGTCTGGAGTTGTTCTTGCTGAAGATCTGATTGTTCTACTTGGTGAGGCTGATTGGAGAAACTCTGGTTATAACTGGCCTGGTACTGATTTTGCTGCTTAAGGGTTTCTGGCTCATTAACAGGAGGAACAGGTGCATTCATGTTGAATACCTGAAATGTAGAAAAATACTTCTCTGGTCCAATTCATTTTTACAATTCTTCACTGTATCATGTAAAGTATTGAGAAAGGTGAAGATCCAAAGACCTTTTGATGTAGGTACATGACTGATTCCAGCAAAAGGAACTAAACCAAACCAAAGGGGTTCAGCATTACTGTCCTACTCACTGTTTGCATGGACTGGAATGGAGCTGCATTGACGTTGATGCCACTGCTGTGCAAAGGCTTGCTGGACCCAGCCTGGAACACCTGTGGCTGGGATGCAGTGGGAAGTGAGGATGAGGAGGGGGTCTGGTCTGCATTCAGTGACATTGAAGCCTAATAATTGAAACAAAATAACATTTTAGCAGCTTCTGAGATACCAAAAATTAAACTTCTTTGCTTAAAGAAAGTAACAATTCCTCAGGTTCACCTCTAGGAATGACTATTCTCTACTTCAGCTCAACAGCCTCACTCACAACAGCACAGAGAGCAGAAACCTAACAGTCTTCTCCCTTGTTAACTTGAAACACAACTAGAAGAACTTAAGAGGAGGAAATTGCTTTCCTGGGCTAACTAACTGCTGGCCAGTGTAAAAAATAATTCACATTTCCTAAGCCACCATCAACACTTGACACTCACATGCTGGTGTTTGCATGTGGCATCTAACTGAACCATCTTGCAAATTAAGTCTTACTATGAAGGACTTAGAGGTCACAGATGGGCACAGAATTCTGAAATTAAAGGGAACGGAAGCAGCCCTATCAACAGGCAACTAGAAATGGTTTTTACAAAGAGACATAGACTAATACTTGATGACACCTGCAAGGACAGTCCTTCCCACCCCTCTGAAACCTGACTTGCCTGAATCTGGTCAATTGATTCTTTCTGTGGCCGTTGCTCTGTTGTGTGAGAAGGCTGATACATGGGTTGGGAGGCTGTATATCCCTCACTTGTAGAAGAAACCAGGGGAACCTGACAAAATAAACCCCAAAGCCCCAAAAGTCAGCTGCTGCTCACACACAGTTTTATAAGGACTATGTGAGCACCCTGCCATGGGTGGTGTTCTCTAGTTAAAGTATGTGAGCCAGCAAACCTGTACAACCACTACGTACAAACAGCCAGCAGGGGTTTACAAAGGACTTTGCTTTTAAGGATATGGAGATTTTAAAAGGCAACTGGTAACAACTGATGGATGTGTTCACAAGACATTGCTGGAACATTCAAAAGGAAAGAGTAAGTTTAGCTACTGCTTGCAAGAACCTCAAGAGAATTGCTGGCAGCACTGGCTGAGATAAGGAAAATAAGAAAACAAATCCCACTGGATTAAGTCACAGACATCACTTCACAGGAAAATACAAGTGTGTGCAGAGAAAACCCTCTGCAAAAAAAACTTCTACATCTACAAGACAACAAAACTGCAGAGAGCACGAGCACTACGGGAGCTACAGAAGAAACTCAAGAAAAAACCATCCCTCCTGTTTCTATACAAATAAGGGATTTAAACTTTGCAAATCTGGACAAAATAAAGCAAGCCATTTATACTGCCACTCCTGTGATTTACATTATCTATGGAGACCTTTCCTCTGGCTTTCAAACACCTACAGAGATCAGACCCATTGCTGAGACCAGCAGAGTCCTCAGGGAAGGCACACACGGTTAATACAGAAATAGGGATTTCTTTAGACAACCCAGTCAGAAAGTGAAGCATCTTGACAAGGTGACTACTTCATTACACAGTGCAGAAGTTAAGGAGATCCTACTCAAAACTCAACTGCAAACAGCACTCAGCCCATGCTGACTGCTCCATAACTGCAGGGTAAAAACACGAGTCAAGCAAGCAACTGGGACTAATCCATAACAGAACAAGTGAAGAGAACAGAACAGAAACTCCAGTTAATCCACTAAATCCAGTTGTGCTCTGACACTTCTTGCAACAGATACAGGCTGCCCTTTAATCAAGTTATTTTGGTTTTGGCCTTTCTGTTGCAAATAAATAAAGGACTACCTGCTTCTAGCTAAACTGAAAATATCACTACTGAAAATATTACTACACGTGGCTTAACAGGAAAGAGAACACCACTAAGCAAAGGTAAGATTCCAAGTCTGCAGGGCATAAAATCTGTACCCAGGCAATGCCTGTAAGCAACAATGCTGAAGAGATAATGGAGATGATCAACTTCCCAGAATCAGAACTTCAGCTTTTTCTGTTACTCATAGAGTTAGGAATTAAATCCTTTAATAACATTAGTAAAACTCAAATTCAAAATACAATTTACTAAACATTTTACCTGTGTAGCTTCTGGTTGCACAGGAACTTGAGTAGGCTGGGCAAGTCTTGACTCAGCATGAACTGAAATAAAATAATTTCACTTATTCCGCTGTACGAACCTTTTACAGAATAAGATTGCTACCCTTATCTGATGCAGTTATCTGAGAGCTGATCACCATGAAGATGATGAAGTCTTTAGCATGGCAAACCTATACTTCAAGTTATCAATTCCTGTCCCCATGCAAAGAACACTTTTTTCTAGTTGTCTGAGATACTACAAAGCAAAATTTTATTTTGCCCATTCAAAAAGAAGTTTTAGATGTTCCCTATTTCCAAGAAAAACCTATAAGCAAGTGAGAACTGGAAATAGAGAAATAGTAACTTGACAAGTCCAAGCACATTTCTGAGCAACAGACACTTTAACAGCACTGTACTCTGAGTTTGGTGATCCTTTAACTCTGCAGCAGTAACTGAAGCATTTTTAACAGATGACTTGCAGGCTTCCCCAATATTTATGTTTAGGATTTACCATTACAAACCTGGAGGGCAAACCATTTGTGGCATGTCCAAACTCTGGGCTGGGTTCATGGGCTGTGCAGATACAATGGCAGGATCAAGTGTTTGGTTCTCAAATTCCAGCATAGAGTCCTGAGGAGACAAAAAAAAAAGAAAAACCAGTAAAAATCAACCCGCAATTTACCGCAGCTTGAAATCATGAACCTTCAGACCACGGAAATACCTGCATGAAGTTGTAGGGGCCCTGCATCTGTGCCATCAGGTCCTGCACTCGCTGCCTTCTCACCAGGGGATCTGCCTGAGGCACCGAAGGCAGCGTGTGGGGGTCGGGGACGGCAGGAGACGGTGCCTGTGTCTGCTGCTGCAGAGAATTGACAACCTAACAAGAGACAAGCACCCAGCTCACACCTCTGCTCAGCCCAGCACCCAGTGACTCGGCAGCTCCTCACATTTATGGCTGTTGACTAAATCATTACTATAGTGATTGAAGACAATCACTGCCTCCTGCAGTCATGCCAGTGTCAGTGACCAGCTACTGATGTGAGCACTCCCAGCATTACAGTGCTCTCTTTTGTCTCCAGCTGTTCTTTTCCTCGTTAATAAAATGGTTGTTCAATACTACAGGGCAAGATTTGAGACAGCAAGTTATCGACATTAGGAAATTTAAAGAAAGGTGGGGAAGAAAAAGCTTCAGAAAGATGCACAGATGGTGACAATTGTTTCTCTCATAGCTTTTTGGTAAAACTAAGTGGAGTGAGAATTTCTGGGTCTTTAAGACTTCAAAATGCTCAATTTTCATAGCTACTGTAGCCAACTGATTTAGTGTCTCAGGGAACAGCAGGCAGCATTGCAGGACACAGTTTGCAAGGCAGCACCGCGGGGACACCAGAAGCAGAAGCACAACTCACAGTGGGCAAGGAAGCTCAGGGTTCTCAGGCATATTCCAGTATGGCAAACACCACCAAAGGAAAAACAGCACTGTGCTTCCAAATACCACCTCGTCAGAGACAGCAGAGCCACCCGGAAAGCTGGACACGAGCAGCCCAGAGCATCCCCCACCCAACAGTCGGAGAACAGACAGCACCAAGGACAGTCCAGCTGCACAAAGGAGCTCTTGGCTGTCCCTAAACCAGTTTTGCTTTTAGCAACTCCCATAATACAGAAGTGCCATTTTCAATGTGCATTCATGTCGACAAATGTCCTTTCAAAATATTGTTGTCCATAACTTGTCTATCACTTCTCCATTTCCAGGAGTTTCTAACACTAGTCATCTCCCAGATAAACTGGAAAGCCTTACACTTGCACAGGATATAAACTAGCATACATGCACCTCAAAATTCAGAATATTCATGTAAAATACCTGCAGAAGACAGATTTTTGTACAGCAGGCAGGACACATGACAAACCATTCCTATGATCACAGCTCTTAACTTTAAACCCCAAACCGTCACTATCCACCTTTAAGGCCTGTGATTTTTTTTTCAAATTTCTCAAAGAAACCAACAGCATCTTCCAGTATTCTACTCCTTTCTCAGCCTTCCAAATCTTGTTTGTGTATGACATTTTGTACATCCAGATGCCTCACAAACACCAATGACTTGTTCCCTGACCAAATCCCCCAGACATCTGCAATAGAAAATATAAACAAAACTAAAAACTAACCACAACCTACATTCCTCTTCAAGACTCCCTCAGATCCAAATCACCACTATTAGCCACCCACACAGAGCATTTTGACAATTCCCACGGAAGTACCAAGCACAACTGCTCTGGTCTATCACACAGTCCCCAAATTTCACATCACAGACTGTTTTCAAATGAAGAATTAAACCCTGTGAGTGGAAAACAAAATTATCCGAAAACATTATTCAGAGCACATATATAGATTTTTTGCACGTTGCAAAAAATTAAGGAAAAAACATCAGCCAGATCACTGGGTGAAACCTGAGCAGGGAAGCCAGCAGCTACTCATCTCCTGCATAACTAGTACCAAAAATACTCTCAATTATTTAAGCACTATCATTTAACTTAGGAAGTCCAAGTCATTCATAACAATTCAGTATTTTCAAGAAAAAAAAGAGCTGATGGAATTCTCACGAACACACAAGAGGGACAAAATGTTATCATTTCCCTTTTTTACAATAGCACAGTATGAACTTGAGATGGTGCTTCAGATTTTACACCATCTTTTCAAACCTCTTTAGTCAAGAGGACCAGTTTAGGGCCTATTCTTTTAGTCTTAGCACTGCCAGGTACTCTGACCTAATACAACCATAGGAGTGAAACTACTTGACAAATTCCAAGCTGTGTATTCCCTGAGCAAGGGTCAGTGCTGAAGTTAACAGCTGTCTGACAGGGCTGCAGGAGAAAGGCACAGGGACTACTCAAATACAGGGATCAGTATTTAAAAACCACATTGTTCCTGACCACCCATGTGGGCAGAGCAGCAGGGAGAGCTGGACCTCTCCTGCAGAAGAGCCTGTGACCCAAACTGCAGGCCCCCCTCTGACCCCCTGCCCTTGGCCTGGGCAGCAGGCAGAGCTGCCAGACACTACCAGGGGACAGACTGCAGAGGCCAGAGGACAAGGAGGAGGAAAGGTAAAATCACAAGTTTAATGAGACCACAAACCAACCACAACGAACTTGTACTCTGGCAGTCTGAGAACAGTTTCCAATTCTACACAAAATCTATCCCAAGTTCCACAATCTAAGACAAAGAAAACTTTGTGCACAAGCAGACTCAGATATTTGTTACAAAACAACCAACAGTACAAAAAACCCCCCACAAACACTGTCACCAATAAAGGACATGTTAAATTAAATTAAACATCATATAATCTAAATACACTTGCAAATTCCTTCGTTTAAAACTTATGGAAGGCCCATACAAAAAACATCTTTGTGAGACACCATCACTTCCCAAACTACAAACACACCAAAGAAATCCTGCCTGTATCACATCTACCTGAGGGTTACTGAAAAGAGAGGAGTTCATGATATTCTTCCTCTTCAGGAACAATGATGGAAATCTTCTTAGCAAATATTCTTTCAGCTTCCAAAATTCACATCTATCACTGTATTAATGCCACAACCACTCTGAGATGAAGGGCACAAAAGCTCTGTACATTGTGCATCATCATCTTCCCTAAGGACAGTTCAATGGCATTCCTACAAAAAACAGGACTGTGGTGCCAGTAACAGCAGCAAGAATAATGTCAAAGGCAGATACTCTCAGTTTCCCCTTTTTTGTGTTGCAGCTGGGAAAATAAGGTTCTTAATTACAAATAAACTGCCTAAGTCTCAATTTTTCTAAATTGTTCCTTTTTACCATGTCCAAGATATTGGGGCAGAAAGGACAACTTCAGAATACACTATTTGAATTGTTCTATGAAAACAAAGCTGACACAATTAAGATTTAGCTGACTAGTAAAGATGCATCAAAAAATCGGGAATTTCTGAAATCTGTCATACAACCTCCTTTGTGTCCTCATCCATAACATTAACAACTTCAGAGAACTGAACCACTCTGGACACTTGGTGTAAACACAGATATAACATGAGTATAATTCAAGATTGATTGAAGCCCATCAATTTTAAAATGCTGTGCCTTCTAAGAATACTCCAACCAAGCATGACTTGAGCGTGTGCTTTTAAAGGGTTTCTTCAGCTTTTTAAGGGATTTCTTGGAAATGTCTTAAAACTTGGAAATCTTGGAAGCACATTCAGTAGCAGTGATATTTTAGTTTTTTAAGTAAGAGAATGAAATACTGTAACAAGAAACCACCAAACTCATTCACATACATGGCAAAGTTGTCCAGTTAGTTCCACAAGCCTCACACCCATCCTGAGTATTAGTAAATCTTTCAGTGGTCTGGAACATCCTAAAATACAAATTTCAGCCAGACTCAGTGTAAAACCAGGCAGATCAGACAATCAGATCCAAGTGGCTGCTCTCTTTTCCACCAGGAGATGACGAACACTAACTCCACTCCCACACTTACACAGCCTGAAGACACCAAGGAAGAGAGTTTAAAAAACTAACCATCTCTAATTTGCTGCTGCACAGGGCTGAAGTCAAATTAAGTCTCCAGCACCTGAAAGATGCTGCTCACACCTGTTCTAACAGATGGACACAAGTTCTAACACAGCAAACATTTGAATGGACACGAATTCTAATGCAATAAAAGAACAAACTTACACATGCAATCAAGTCTAGAGTGCAAACCCTCAGCTAGGACTGGGTCCCACACCCAGTGTTCACAAACAAGTGAACAATCACTCCACTGCAAAGCAGTAACAAGTTCCACACCTGAAGAACTGTAGTTCTTGAAAGCACAGACACACACACTGGCAGATTTAACACCAAATTATGAGCACAAGCAACCTGAGGAGGTGTTAGTGGGGTTACTCACTTCCAGCTCCCTCCGCACGGACCTGCTCAATCCAAGCACAACTACACTGTGCTCTCAGCAGCTGGGCAGAGCAGCTCTAAGCTCTGCATTTGCAGCTCAGTTCTCCTAACAAAAAAGCTTCAAAAAAGTCTTTCCATTCTTTTTAAGCCCAAGTCCTGTTTTCCCAAGCAAGCCACTAAGGAACAAAAGCAAGTTCTCTGCAAACTTGGCCAGACCGCGTAAGTTTTCTTTCTTATTTTAGGTACTCCTGAGCTAAAGATGTAATAAAGAATGAGCAGTGAGTCCAAGCCTACTTCAATACATGTAATTTTTATGTACTGGGGGAGAAGGGATGCAATACTACAACCTGTCATGAATTGGGAGCCAGCAGAAACAGGGATTGCAATGTTACCTGCAGAGCACCAGATCTTACCTCAACCGTTTCAACTGTCCACTCATCTACCTGTTCCTTCTCACTACTGCTGAACTGAGCCTCTGCCATGAATTGTCTGTTTACATACTAAAATAAAAATGAGAAAGGCATGAAAGTAAAAGTAAGTGGCATTAAAGGTATACAAAATGACAAGCTTTCCAGTCCAGAATACCTCGGTTGATTCAACTTCAGTTGGCTCAGTGAATTCTTCAGCTGCATCGGGTTCTGTAAGAGAAAGAAACATACCATTTATAAGAGAAAAAACACCCTGAACAAAAAAACAAAACAAAAAACCCCAAACAAAACCCCACAAAACAAAAACCCAACCAAAACTCAAAAAAAACAGAAAAAACACCCCAAAAACCAAACCAAACAAAAAAACAACCAACCAAAAAACCACAAAAAAATCCCAAGCAAACAAAACCCATAAAAACAAACAAAAACCCACCAGCTATCTATGTTACAGATCCAGAAGATACAAAGTTAGATTAAAAAAAAATATCTCCTTTTATCTCAGAATGAAGAAGGAATGTCAGGGACATGAACAGAGAATCAGTAATAACAAATATTCTCAGAGCTTTGAATTTAAAAAGAAAAAATAACACATTAAATTCTTGCTAGGGAGATCTGTGTTCAGCTACCCCAAGTTTCTGTTTTTCCCACAACATATTCTAAGGAGTAGAAAGGTTGATTTTTTTCCCCTTAAAATTTGATACAACATTCTCTAGTTTAAGAATGTAAACTTCAGACTTCAAAAACTGCTTCAAAAACTGCTACATTACTGCAAAGGCTTACACTGGTGGGAACCACTGCAGAAATGGTAATGCCTTGGGCAGCCAGAACTTTATTATTACTCTGCTGATTTTACTAGTGCAGATGAACAGTGCATTTGCAATTTAATCATTCTGATGAACCCAGAGACAAGGCAGTACCACACAAACATGTCACAGGCCTCTTTATGTTCTCACCAGCCTCTGCTACAGTGTCTTCTACTGCAGGTGCAGGTGCTGCCTCCTCCTCCTCACACAGCCCGTTCTGATGGTTGTGGGTGCTGTCGAAGTAACTGGTCTGAAGGATCCGTTCGACCACCTCCTTCAGGGCTTTATCTAAGAAAATGCAAGTGAAAGATTACCACTAACTCAATCTTTTCCTTCCTTCCCAAAGACTGCCCAGGGGGTTTATTACCCTTTTGCTGTGAAGATGTTGCTGCACCAAGCTAGTCTACGACCACTCCTGGTACAGGATTTCTTCTGCCTTGCTAGGTTACATTAAATAAATCAATAAATAATCCACTTTTACTCCAAAAAATCTGAAAGGCTCTTAAATAAAAACCTCTGGTTGCTTAGTTTTCAGTTTGGAAACTTTTCAAAACTCACTGAAGTTTCAACTGTATCTGCATTATTTGTAATTTCCTCATTAAAAAAACATTACTGCAAGACAACTTCTTACAAAACAAATTTACACAGCTACCACCTTCAGGAAGGTTCTTCCCCTGAGGTGAAGTGGCTCAGAACAGCCTTTGTAAGCAAAAACACTTGCACTCAGATGAATGCAGGGGCATCTTAACCCAAAAGAAATCAGTCACACTGCCAAGGCAGCATTGCTGGCTGCCTAGGCCGTGCATTTGTGGGTATTTTTATTTCTGAAGAAAAGGTGGCATGATCACACCCTAGTCTGCAGAGTTACTCCATGAAAATACCCCAAAACCAGAACGCTTTTTGTAGGAGCCAAGGGGGAGAGAACATCCCCCTGACAATGGCCATGCCAGTTTATATACGACATCTTATTACTGACAAAGCTCCTTGTTCACACACAGTTCCAGAAAACTAAGAATTGCTGCTAAGCACCAGCAGCACACTGCTGAAACAGCAGGAATGGACCAGTTAAAATACTGAGTAATGCTGTGTCAGTATGAAAAAAGTACACTACAGAGTGAGTCCACACTTCAGAAGTTATTGTTACAGTCCAGTCAAGCTCTGAAAAAAAAGCAGTTGCTCTAAAAACTCACAAGGATAAGTAACTGCTAAAGGTCTCCTACAACATGTACAACATGTACTTCAGTTCAAGCAACGTGCTGCCTCTTCATACAGAGACCATACTTACAGGTTGTTCCACAAACTGGTTTTTCCTTCCCTTCCAGTAAGTCCCACAGGTGAACAGATGCTTGCTCATACTGCTCATTCAACCTTAAAAAATAATTCATAAGAGTTAATTTCCTACTAAGTAAGTACATGGTTACCTGCCTGACAAAGACAAGCACTTTGCTGTGCCCCTACCTCACGTTCATGTCTCGCTCGGGGTAAACCAGCTTGTAAAACTCATCCAGCACTGTCAGCTCCTCCTCTGTCAGCACTGGGACCCCGTTGGACCCTTGTTTCAGGTCGTTGCGCACTTCGTCGTCCCCCAACTTGTCGAGGATGAACTGCAGCTCCAGCACAGTCTTCAAACGCTTCTGCTCGGCTTCTTCTCGCATCAGCTGCTCCCTGCGCGCCGTCTTCTTTATCGTCTTCTGGATCTGCAGGGGCCCAAGGGCACACACAGTTCAGGGGGCTCCTCTTGGGAACAAAGGTACAGAGAAGGGCAAGAGCAGGGCTTGGGTTCTTCCACGTGGAGGAGCTGGGGCGATCCAGGTTGCTCACCACGATCAGTAGGCAATGTGCACAGAGAGGTTATTCACCATACCCAGGAGAGCAGGGGGATCCAGTGCAACTACCAGGAGAGCAGCTTAAAACACATCAGCAAAAGGACTCTTTTTTCATGCACCATGGGAGGGAACTCATGGCATGTTTTGCCATGAAGGGCTGGGGACATCGATGGGATCAGCTGGTTGAAAAAGGATTTAAACAAAATCTTGGACAGGAGGTCCCCAGTCAGACACTACAGGCAAAGAGCCTACATCTGCTCCAGCATTCCCACAGTGCTGGAAGCAACTGGATGTCACATAATCACCAGCCTTGTGCTCTGCATTGAGCCTTCTACAACTGCAATCACAACACAACAAATGAGGCACCAGTCTGAACCCACAGGATGTTTCTTCCATTCTTAATCTAAGCCTCTAGAACCCCAAATTCAGCTTGTTTACTTTGCAACTTTAATCTTCTCTTTCAAAAAAATGTACCTCGTGACAGTAATTTTCTCCCTTTGAAACATCTTGATTTTTTTTTTAAATCGAAGATGTAAAATTTAACATCTTACATCTTAAAATCTACAGTAAGAGAAGTAACTCCAATCAGGAAAAGCAGCAACCAAGTCTGAAAGCAGAGCACCAGTTCATTCCTCCTGGATTCACCAGGATCTTTTAGCAGTCAGCTGACCAGGGAAACACCTCAGGACCAACGTGTCCAGGAAAGCAAGCTCTCCACTAGCAAACATTCCATGAACACAGATGGAGCCCTGATGCAGGACAAGCAAGGAAACAGCTCAGCTTGGAGCCCTGCAAGTTTACAGGCACAACAATGCAGAAAGCAGCTTCTAACACGACGATGCTGATGCCCTTCAAATTATCACAGTCTGTTCACAAACTAAATACACTCATTAGACCAGTCTGCTGCACTAACACCCACTACACAACCAATTCCTCCAGTGGTGCTGCTCTTCCCATAACTCCAACTTTTCAGAGCTTAAATCTTGATCACACTGTTATTTTGCATCCTTGATAAAGCACAAACCCAGAAGATTACCTAAAGCACAAACCCAGAAGATTACCTGTTTTACTAGTATTCAGTTATCTTCTATGAAAATAATAATATCCTTGTCTCACACTGTAGTTTCAGACTATTTGCAATCGACAAGACAGGAGAAATCTTGGAAAAGGATCTGCAATGCTTTCAGGTGCTGAAACTTTATACCTTGTGGTGAATCAAGAAATGAAAACCTCACTCACCTGCCAGTCAGAAGCTGGCCTTTGAAATCCATTTCTTGTGAGAAAATATTACTACTGATAGCAAGTGACCACTTGTAAGTTGCATGACCTGTCCTGTGATCACACTGTTTTCAACACTTATGTCTTGGCACAGAATTACTACACAATTCTTGTTTCCATACATTTATGTAAAAGCATCAGGAAAATACTTCAGAAATAGTTTTCAGAAAACCTGACACCAACCAGCACACAGAACAAAACAGTCAAACAGCCAAGAAACCATGACCAATTCATGTCTGTAAACAGAGGTGACTCCTGCATCAGTGGAAAGGAGTTTAAAGCCCAAAGGTTTGGAAAGCCCATATGGCATCTCTTGATCTTTACTTACATCTTGGCTCAGAGCCATAAAACTCCTCTGCAGTTCTTTAGCAAATTCCAGATTATTTGTCACTTCCTGGTATTTTGACACCGCATCCTTAAAAAAAAACAACAAACCCACAAATGTAAACCAACCAACCAACAGGACAAAATACATGCTTTCAACAAATAAATTCCCACATTTTCAGTTTCTCAGTGAGACACAGCATCCCTGAATGGGATTGCAACTATGTTAAGTCAAATGATGATTTTCACTGGCCAAAGTATCAAAGACTTGTGTATGTCTTTATGTAGTTATTTAGTTTATTTAGCTATGACAGCTCAACACTGCTCATGAGAGTTTGGAAATCAGTGCATTGTTATCTCCAGTCAGGGCCAAAACCAGAACACTAGACAGAGCACAATGTCCCCTTCTCCACAAATGTCTGGGTTTGCTCTTTTCTTAAACCTACTATTCTGATTTGCACCAAAGCAAACCGAACTCCTGAACTCACTTTGCAGTTCTGAGAAATCACAGAGAATCAAATCGGGGAAAAAATATTGCTGAGATATTTCCACTCCTGCTGTGACAAAATTAATAATTGGTAAGAACAGTCAAGTCAAAGAAAAGGCAAGGTCCTACTTTCTTTGAAAAGTAAGGAACATGAACTGTATTTGATTTTTTCCTTGAGTATTTCATTTCTAATACAGCAAACTAACAAACTTGGATATATACTCATATTACTACATTAGGTGATTCACAAAATCCATCACTCTTAGTTATTTACAGAAATAGAAGACATAAGTGAAAGTAACAAATACTTGCAGCATTTCTCCAACCAAAAAAGATTTTCCTCTTTAACAAGTCTGGCAGTCAGGCCATGGTCTTCCTAAAACTCAATCCTGACCTTCCCTCCTCAATATGACATGTCAGTTCTCTTCCCTGGTCATCAAACAGGAACCTTACTGTGGTTTATGTTCACAACATGCCATCACAGAACAAAAACACAGGGATATTTCAGTTGTCAGCTGGCACAGAACCACCAAAGTGAGGCCTTGGCAGACGGAACAAGGGAAGCAGCTCATTCTTTTAAGTGTCAACAGCTGCAACAGTTGCAGGGTACATTTTTTTCCCCTCTTAGTGTTAAAAATCATCAACATCACTGACTACTGAGCATCTGGCAATCATCTTGCATCACACAGCTGAACGTAAACTGGTATTTGTTTTGTATTTACTCCAGCTGGAGAACTGCTGTGGAGTCGAGCTCTGCCATCCCCTCCTTTCTGAGGGAGCCCCAACCAAAGCAGCAGCCCAGAGCTCACCCAGAGCTGCACTGAGAGCTGGCACAGAGCTTGTCACAGCCCCTGGGCTCAGCTCCAACCACACCCCACACTGCCCAGGTACCACCTGACAGAGCTCCTCTGTTGGCTCTGGGCACCTTTTCTGCAAAGAAAAGGGGCATGTCCAGAGAACTCACAGGTATCATTTAGTTCTTTCAACAGTCCCAGGTTATAACTTTCACCACAGCTCATTTCCAACCTCACCTCAACAAGCAGAAAGCATTACATACAACACGTTCCTCCAACTGTTTGTTCAGGTTTTGATAAATCTTTTAACAATAGGAAAGGGAAAGTGAAATTCATCCCTTCCTTCCCCACTAGGATCACAAAACAATTTAACAGAGGTCTGGTTAGTGATTTTTTTTGTTGTTTTTACCAGTTGATCTTGATTCAGACGTTCTCCCTTGTTCATTCGTTCCTGGTAATCATCAAGTTTGCTCTGAAAAGAAAGAAAAATGCGATAATGAAGAGCCTAAATCAGGTTACTGATTTTTTCTACTTGTGCTAACAAAATTATGTACAGTAATGTTACAGTAAACAGACTGTAATATGTTACACGAGCATGAAACTGTCATGCAAAAAGAGTATCCCAGAAAAAATGTCTTCTAGGTTAAAAAAACCTAAGTACTTCCCTAAGAGGTAAATATTTTAACCTTTATTTGGCTATCACAGTATGTCTTCATGACCAGCCTGAATTTCCAAGGAAATACACATTCCTCCTAACAGGAAAACCACTCTCAATACAGTCCAAACATCAAAGAGCTGATCAGAGGTTCTGAGTTACAGCTTATTACCATTCTATCATTACACCAAAAACAGGACTGCAAACCCCCACTGTCAACTCCATTAAAATTCAAAACTAATTCTCTGTAGTTCCATGAGTTAACACAGTTGTAAAGAATTTAAAATAGTTTCTAATCCTCTGTGCAAGAATGCCCACCAACACAATTCATATTAATAGCTCTAAAATAGTTTTGTTCAAGAGCATTAAGATTTTTTTTCCACGGGAAGAAGCTGAAAAAGGAGAAAAAGGAATCATTAGGCTAGTTTTCAGCAGGATCATGTCTCCTGTCTGCTTTAATAGAAAACCATGCAGGATACTGGGTTTAGCCAAAACCAGGTAAAGCTCCTGCTTGCCCAAGTGACAGAGATTCTACAGATTAACCAGAAAGGGTCTTCTACAAGTTAGATGAAACACCTAACTACTTCACCTTTCAGTGTATCAGTCAGTAATGGCCTCAGCAAAACTGAATTAAGAACTTCAAAAATATATGACTAGGAATTTCAAGCTGGGGACAGACACTACCTGGGTAATAGCTGTTAAACACAGCAGCCACAGTTCATAACAGACCAAAAAAGCAGCCCTGAAGAGCATTTGGCACACTGCAAATGCACCACAACAGGAAGTAAGGTCAGTTTACTGCTCCCCATACTGATTTTAGAACAGATGATGACACGGTTGGACAATCAGAGCAGTTCTCAGGATTCACGAGAGCGTGGCTGAGCTCAGAGAGCTGAACCACTGCAGTGCCCCAGAGCAGAGGCAGCAGGTTATCCCACATCTCCACTGCTCAGGGGGCTGAAATCCTACACCACACTGGCTCTGCACACGAGGGAATTGCAAAGTTCCCACTTGCTCGAGTCACTGAGTCCCCTGCTGCAGATCCCAACTCCCCTGGTCACACTGCTGCAATTGTTTGGGAGGCTGCACAGCAAAGAGACTGTAAACATGAGCCACTTCAAACAGGGTCTGCAAAAATGCATTAAACAGCCCCAACAAAGCCTGTGATCCAGCTTCCAACACAAACCCATAAACAACAGTCAAACAAACAGGATACAACACTGTATTCCAGGACACTGCTTTTTTCAAGGAAACATGGATTGCAAAATTATGCTGCAAAACCTCACAGAATCCAATCTGGTGGCTAAGGGCACAAGGGAGGGAAGAGACCACAATCTCCTAAACAACTACAGTTGCTTCTGCATACTTCTTTCATGCAGCATGCTTGGTGTTCTCAGATTAAGATATTGCAGTAACATATCCAACAATGCACCAGTTTCTCCTGAATGGTGAAATATTCTTATGTCTGATGTAAATGCTTTCCTGATTTTTATTCAAGTGAAAACCAAAAGGCAATATGTCTATTTCTGTTAGGAACAGCAGAAAAGTTACTTGTCTTCACTTGTTCTTCCTTAAAAGCAGTCATATGGGAAGGTAAAAGCAGAGGAAGGGAAGCTTTGTCAGCTGCAATGCAGAGAACAGACAATTGTGCATTTAGTTATCACCAAGATTTCAAATGCCAAGTAAGCATTTTCCTATCATCCCAAAGATCCCCAAGATCCAAACGTTGTACTACACAGAAATATTAAGTGAAACTCCTTCTTTTTAACCTGTACTGTCAACTACCAGCAATGTAAGAGCAGCATTAGTGCTGTAAAACAAACTGCAGTAAAATTCCTGCTTAGCAACCTACTGCAGTGCCTGCAAGAGGGAAAGATTTTCCTGACTTTACCCCCCTCCAGAACCTCATCCTCACTCATCACAGATAAAGATCTTGAAGCATACGAGCTAAACCAGCAGAAAAAATAATAATCCAGTGGCAAAGTGAGCACATAAGTTGTGTATTGAACAGCTCATGAGTCAGCAGCTCCCAGATCTGCAGGCAGCAAGCCACCCTGCTTTTTCTGCTGAGAAACCTCAAGTATTTTGGAGTTTCCCAAAAGAAAAGCACTACGTCCAGGCTCCCATGGCAGGGAGAAAGTGCTGGTGTTCATTGCTTAAGCATGCCATGGATTTGACTTTATTAGGAACCCAAAACTCAGATGTTTTACTGTGGTAACAGACACCTTCCCCTCACACCCAAGCTCCCTTTACCTCCTCTGAATTGCCTCAAAAATGTCACCCTAAACTGAAACAAAAAAAGGCAGTTACACGCCATTACCTTCAAAAGCAACGCTGGTTTGAAAAATGCCTGAGCACTCAGCTGTGCCAGTACAGTCATTTACAGTGCTGTCCTATAAACTGGATCACTGGAATCATCAGATTAAAAATAACCCTCAAAAAAGGGGGTCAGGAGCAGGAGGGAGGCTCTATATTTAACCAGATAATTTCAATGGTATGGTTATAGCAATTACAGCAGCACAAGTATGTATGACAAGGTGCAAGGGGACAAGGTAACCTCTTCAACCAGCTGGAGTAAACCTTTTGTAATGCAAACTTCACTACAAACAAAGGTAGGATGGAGGGGACACTGCAAGTCTGTTTTCTGAGCTATCTCAAAACCTACATGTATGCTTCTGACAGCACCAAGCAATGAAGATAATCCAAAATCTCAATTAGCTGTGCAATTCGTATTGCACTGGAGCAAAAGAAAAGCCAAGTTACAAACCACAAGTTTATTAACCTGCAGTACATCTGTACATTGTAATTTATCTGCCCTCCACCACCATCTCCACTCACTGTCACCTTAACTTTGCAGCAAAAACTGCCCAGAAGTGACCAAATAAAACCCCAAAACCACTCTTCCCACTTCCTCAAAGAAAAAAAATCAGAAAGGTAAAACACTTAAACTGGATCAAGTTTAATTAAACATGGAAGTTGAGAACCTCTCCAAACCCACCTCGGTTCTCACTGTCTGGGTACAATTCTTAACATATAAACATATATACACACACATCTTGGTTAGAACCAAGATGTAAGGATGCAGTAACACCAACACTCTGGAACACAAAACACTTACAGGTCTTCTGTTTAAACTGAATTTATTTTTTAAATAACATCTGCAGATATTCACAGGTTTTTCCCACCAAACCTGGTAAGTTTAACAGTTTAGAAAAAATATTTCTGTGCTGTATTAGTTTTTAAACAAGTGACAAAGACTCATCAATTCTGAGACTGGAGTTTCATGCTCAACTCACCCCAAAGGGGAAAATACAAAGCTTTCTCAGTAACCAGAATTAAGTCACAGAGGAGCTGAACTCCCAAGTTCTGGTGGCTGCAGATTGATGTTCCTTCCAAATCACCATCTCACAGCATTTCCTACAGAAACATCTCCAGGGAAGTTGACTACATTGCAAGACCCCTGGATTTTGCTCTACGCATCATTTGTGTTCAAAAGAAGGTACTTTTAGAACAGCAAGTGAGTTCTAGAACACAAACTGGGCTCTAGATCACAAATCAGCCTCTCCCTACACATTGGTGTGTCTTCCTCTTCTGAAATAAAAAGCATCAGCATCTGAAAAACTTGGACACCCAGAAGATGTTGCACAGCTTGCAGGACTCCTCGTGTATCCAGGCACCTGATCTCACTGTGAGACACAACCCCAGTTAAAACCAGAACAGACCACGCTGACACCTGGAAGGACCAAACCCCACAGGATGTCACACATAACCTGCCTGCTTTTCACACATGAAGCTTAACCCAAACTTTTGTCAAGCAAGGTTTCAAGGAAAGACTTGGGCTTTCAATACACAAGTTCAAATGAATCTTACAGTTTGCTTCATGTTCCATCTCCAAAGATAAATTCAAAACCAAGCTTCACAAGGAGAGCTTCTGGAGACACTGGAACATCCAAGTGGCCCAAATAATGGCCAAAAGCACTTCAGAGTTGCTACCAATGGGCAACTTCAGTGTGGCACTGCCTGCTACCATCAACTGTGCCTGCAGCCACAAGAATGCAAAACTGCTCCCAGCTTTCACTGTAGGATCCTGTTTCTCCTGGGAAATCCAACACTTACTGAACCAACGGGCCACCTTCACATATCCATCCGCTGTTCCATGAGAATTCCTGTGCCATAAGGGCAGCAGCACTTGGGAACTACTCACTTTCACCAACTCCCAGTCAGGGCTACACTCAGTGGGAAATTCAGATGGGCTGAGAAAGCAACAGCAGCTCAAGTCACCAGGCCCAGCCAACACGTGCCATCCTTCCAACACTGCACACCAAACTCATGGCTAGATTTTTAAGCTCACATGCTTTCCCTCATACTTACACTGGCCCAAGAACCGTCTTTGTGAACATCTGCCCATACCCTAAATCATTACTTTTCCCCTCTGATGGAACAGTTGTTTAATCAACTGTTCTGACACAGCTCATGCTCTGTTACACAAGTTGAAAGCAAAAATAACTGGGGTTTTATATTCATCGCTGTAACAAAACCCAAGTTCAATCTACATTCAACTGGCTTATAATTTGAAAAGGTTCTTCCCCCTAAAAACAAAGAAGAGAAGAGGCAGGGAGAAGAAGAAACTGAAGGTCTTGGTGAAGTATTTCTTCCTAGGGAACGTGGGGAGCTGGCAGGATTCTAAACCTCAGACACCCAACAAACACCTGGAGGAGTTCAGGCAACTTTTAAATTAACTAAGCTTGTCAACATACACTCTAGTTCCATGTCTGAATGTCCTGCAGAGAAAATACCCCTTTAATTACCCCCTTCCTCACACACACAAATATCCTGTCATCTAAGGCCAGGGAAAGAACACAGCACAGCATTCCTATCAATTCCAAATATAAAGAGATGAGGGGAACACAGATATTTTCAGGCCATGTTTTAACTAACATACATTTATCCTGGTCCCTTTTAACATAAACAATACTCATTCTTTTAAATGAGATCACTTTAAGGAAAAGAAAATGAAAGTGTAACTAATGATCTTGTATCTATAGTTCATAGAGAAACGTTCAAAATAGTATAGAACAAAGTCATAAATATTATTTCAATTTGTGCATTGTGTAGTCACACAATTATTCCTCAGTCTAGAGAAAAACATGACACTGTATCTACTTCAAAAATTCCATTGTCTTCATAAAGAGTGACCTTACCTCAACTAAAACCTGCACACTCATAATTTAAAACCTAAGATGGTACCTCTTGCAGAGCAACCATTTTCACCCTTCAGACATTAGGAAGAAGTTTTTTAGAGAGAGTGACTGGCAATGGAATGGGCTGCCTGGGGAGGTGGTGGAGGTGTTAAGAAGAGACTGGATGTGGCACTGAGTGCCAGGGACCAGCAGACCAGGTGGTGTTGGGTCACAGGTTGGACTCACCACTTCAGTGGTCTTTTCCAACCAAGCTGATTCTGTGATAAAGACTTGGGAATCTCTGAACTTTAATTCATCGGTGTGAGATCACACCCAGGGTTTCAACACCCAGCCTTTAAGTCCACACTGCCTCGTGCAGAACACCCCCAAAATAAATGCTTTAAGTAATTTTTATGGAACACCTTGCAAGAGAAGCCATTTTCAGAAAAAAGGGCACTTTGTACCCTCTATTCACTCACTGTGACACCCTCCTTGTATTATGGAAGCCCACCTGAAAACAATGGAATGGCCAAGGCATTCGGTCTGTGTAAATGAGGTGTAAATTATTTATTTTTAAAGGTAAATAAAAACGCTGCTCCCAAGGAAAGCTGAGCCTCACACCAGTAACACTGTGCTTATCCTCTTGATTACTTCAAAGGACATCACAGGTCAGAATGTTCACCTGCTAATTTCAGTTTTTAAAATATACTTTTAGCTCTGTATAAAATATTTTCAGAGACTTTTTCCTGTATGTTTGGTACGACACTAATTTCAAACTGTTTTTTTTTTAATTGAAACAATTAGAGACAAAGATCTGCTCTCTTTTTCGAGTTGAGGACCAGCATTGTGTGTGCACACACTCGTATCCGCTACTGACAAGTTTAAGACAGAGATGTTGTCCTGCTCACACACAACAATATTCAGACAAAGACCAAAAGATCCTCTGATTCTAAAACTTATCTAAGTTAAGCTCCTGGCTTGCAGTTTGTCATTTTATTTTTAAAATGCAGGAAAAATCTCACAGCCATTTTAAATGGAAGCCACACTGCATACAGTGTATTTATATACAGTATATTATTTACAGGTAAAGCACAGCTTGTTTTATTTACAACTCACCAGTACATACTGATTTACTGATCATATTTCTATCTTATACAAAACAGAATACTCATCTGGGCTACTACGATCAAAGTGCTACTTAAAAAAAATAATATAAGAATTATTGTGCCTATTCTCTTCTAAAAATAAAAACAGATTTAGGGCTTCAACACAGACAAAATTATTTCTCAGTAATCCCTAATTTTAGCTTGTCAATATGATGTTTTGAGGCAAGTCTTTCGGCCGTGTGTTAGTTATTTTTCTGAGAAACACCTCGTGCTCCGTAGGGTGGAAAGCCCTCCGAGGCTCATTTAATCTGCCAACACCGGGCGGGTGCAAAACACACCGCGAGTAACCACGACACCCTTTTCCTCT
>WEIV01026486.1:32636-67447 GCA_013390005.1 Calyptomena viridis
CACAATAGGCGGGTTCCGCGTTCCCGGGGCTCCGGTGCCGCCGCCCCCCCCGGGCGTTCCTGTGCCTCCGGAACGGGCTTGCCGCCCATCCCTGCCCCGGGCCGTGTCCCTGAGCCCGGGCGGCTGGAGCTGGGCCGTAATAACCGCCATTCAGTCGCTGGGAGCGGTTGCCTCATTTGCCTTTCACTCGGGGATTTGTGTCTGCAAATACAGTCCCTGGATATCTCTACAATCCCTACCTGTCGTATTTTATTTTATTTTATCTAACTACACGTTTCAGTGGCACTAAGCTGCCCCATGTCTAGCCAGCACTTGGTGAACCTTTAGTCCTCTGCTAATAATTAGTTCCTTAAATAACAACGATTAACCAATATTAAAGAGGTACTGAAATAACATCAGGTTTCCTGTGAATCAAAGGAGATTTTTGGATGAACACTCTGCCTGCTTAGTGAAGTACAGCTGGAAAATGAAGTGCCACTGCCTTCTGAGGGCTGGGAGCTATATAGGAAAGGATTTGGGCTTTATTCCTTGTCTTTCTGGAATTAATGGATGGAAGACTTTGGGAATATAAGTCCTTGGAAATTCGGTTCACAGTAGTTGCAAATTGGAGATGGTATTTCAGATGTAATACTTAATTGAGACTATATTTGTACCATGATGTTTTAAAGCTAATTTTTAATTTTTCACTCCTGGATCCATACAACTGATTACATTGACACAAGAAAAAGCCCAGTTCTTGGACAACTGGCTCAGATTGGTGGTTCATCCCCAAAAGCCCCATGGCCCTTCCTCACCAAGTCCTGGCTCTTGTTTCCATCCTGCTTCTTCCTTCGCAGGAGTTCCTTCAAGTTGATAAGCAATGAGCTGTTTTCTTGTGCTGCAGTGGTTCATTTTGAATGGTCAGATTTTTTTTCCTCATCTGTAAATATTGCTCCTTATGCTTTTACTTTTGGTGTATTCCTGTATCTGCTGTAGAACCTCAGTGCTTTGTCATTTTATATTACGTTATTTTGCTTTACAAATCACCTCATTTTGCATAACAGGTTATAGGACAAGTGACAAATCACCCTTCCCAATTATGTCAGTTGAATAAATGAAGTATAAACCAAAATCTTCAAATATTGAAAGCCCATTTCTTTCCACTGTCCACCAAGAAGATTTTGTTAATACCATTATATTTACAAGATTTCATTTTTATACATTTACTTCTCCAGGCCACAAGGGTTGAAATGACCCAAGTCAAATGCAATTTTTCATGAACACGTGAAGCACCAGAGGCTTTTTGACCACAAAACGTAAAGCTTTAAAATGACATGGATTTGTTTCACCCATTCCTGTTCATTTGTTCTCACATTACCATTGGAATTCTCACAGAAGAATTCCCCACCATCCACTAAGAGCTGAGACCTCAGATGTTGAACCACTTCTGACCGGTGTGTAAACTCTGTGCTGGCAAATTCCAGCAGGACAAACTTGTAATGAGCATTGGATTTGCTCTTCCTGTTCCAGAGAAACAATCTCCCATGCAGTATTTCTCTGGGGTTTTGTTCATCATCGTTTTCACATTGCCTGTAACTGGGAAATCTCAATACACTGTTTCTGCTTCTCGGTTTCCAGCCCTCAGAAGGGCAAAACCAGAGACAAATGTATTTAAAACACACATAACCAGCCAGTTACACAAAGAAGGAGGGGAAGAAAGTCTTCAGCTGCTTGGTGCAATCAGGGCTCCACTGTTGCATGAATATCTGGTGGGGACACAGAGCCTCCTCACTGCAGTACTTTCTCAGGCAGGGTTTCCTGACCTCCCTTTATATCACTTTTGGTACCTCTGGCACATGTTCCCAGCCCTTCCCATTTCAGATTTCCTCCTTTTGCCCATTTGCTTGGGGACTTTTGACCAAGCCAAGCCTCGCCATTCCCTCTGGGGAAAAATCCTACCGGGAAGTACTGCTAGTCCTCTGCCCCCTTGTTCTTTCCCCAAGTGAAAAAAGGAAAAATGATGGCTTGTTCTCAGTGTCCTAAAAGCTACTTGCAAGCAAGGGTGAGCTCTCAGGTTAGTTCCTTGTGAGCTCCAAGGGTGAGCTGTGTCTCTCTGCAGCTCTGCCTTGTTCTGATCATTCCTTTCCAGGAAATCCAAGGACAGAAATGGAGACATGTTCCTGTCTTTCCAAACCTGGTATCCCATCCTTGTGTCCTTCCATCTTCCTGTTCCCCACTTATCCAAAACAGCTTACCCAACTCATCCAACTGGTACTACAGCTTCCAGCTTTCCCACCCTGTTGGTGGGACATATTCCTGACATATGAAGGGACCTGAAAGACCAGGAACTCTGACCCGTGCTGTGCCATGTTCTCTCCTTAATTGCCACATCTATTCCCTGTTCATACTCAGAATTATTCTGAAATTAATATAATTAATAACGTCCTTTTTTTTTGTAAATAGGTTCCGTAAGACTAAAATAAAATTTCCTTCTTGCACATTATCAGAGATCTATTCATCAAGCTGATCTCATGGAATGGCCTGGAATTTCAGTATTGCCAGTATTCTGTCACGTTCTGGAGGTAACCACAGCTTAAGTTGAAAAGCAGATCCCATTCCAGTGGTGGTGCACAGAAAATAGGAAATACCAACCTCTATTTCCAGTTCCCAGGTTTAGCATACAAGTATTATGGTTATTAGGTTTTGAGAGGGGCCCAGTCTGCAAATTTCCAAAGCTGGGGTTCCTCCTGCTTATCAGGCAGTTTTGGAAAGTTATCACTTTGTTTTTATTTAGGTTTCCTTTTCCCACAGGAATTTGCTCAAAGGAGAGAAATTCCCATTCTATCTAAGTCCAGTGGCTGGCTAACTTTCATAACAAAATGAAACCCAGACAAAATAAACTTCTCTGAATAAGGATTGAAAGCTCAGTTTATGGTTTTTGTCTGAATAAAATTAAAATACAAGTTTCTTATCACAAATGTTAAACATTGATGTCTTAGAAGAAAAGTCAATAAAACATGCAGGAGGTATTTGAGTTCAAAGAAGATTAAATGATGTCTAATGGTATGTTTGGTCAAAACTAGCATAATTCCAATCCAACACAGCAAAATGAATTGATTAAATGCTACAAAATGATAGATTTCCCTGCACAGCCATTGATGGGAAATCGTTATAAAATGTATTTCTGTTTCTACTGATGTCACACAGTTCTTCGAGCCTTTCATGGAGCAGTTGTTTACAAGAGTCTCCAACTGCAGGACCAAGCTGGGACACTCCTTTGCTGCACAAACTTGATGCAAAAAGCAGATTGAGCCTTCATTTATGGACAAAACCCTGGCACAGGAAGGGAGCAGGTTGGTCCCACATGCCAAAGAAGTCTCAACTCTGAAAAGCAGCTCAAAACTGCCCAGGACTTTATATTTGCCTGGATTGGCTCATTTGCATGGGCTCATCTTACCAGAGTATCCAGGATGTTTATGCTTGTCCTCCCTCTAATTTAATTTTTCAGTCATCTTTTTATATTTGTAAATTATATGAAGTAATTTATATCAAAATTAGATCAAGTATTTCTGTCTTTCCTTACTGTTAAGGAAGATATTGAGTAGTGTCACAACAAATGCTGCAGCTCCAACCAAAACAACAGTATTCTATCCAATTTGGGGGCATTTTTTTTTCACCTGTCAGCCACTTTACTGCATCACACCAGTTTAAATCAGAGTATCACAAGGGTGTAAGTCAATTTTAGGCTTATCACAGTATAAGTATCTTAGGTCTCTGCTTCTGGAGAACATCGACACAGGTTGTCAGCCAAAACTTGTAATCACCTCAAAAAATATCCCTTTTTGTTTCAAAGAAATGTTCTGTATAACTGTGGGGAAAAAATGGCTCTTACTGAAAGGATATTCAACCCAGTGCTGAAAAATATCATAAAAATCAATAGTAGGAGGGCAAAGATACTGTCAGAGAGCAAGGGCCAGATTTTTCCATGGATGGAATGGGCAATGTGGGTTTCCATGGTGTGTCTAATACCAACTTTTTACCTTTATTTCTATGAATAGAGTAATTTTATCTTTATCTCTACGAATATTTCTAGGAATGGTGGAGTCCAAACAGTTCTTCACAATCAAATGGGCAGATCCTGCCCTCTTAACCCTCCAGTAAATTTGTGCTTAAGCTCTTCATCTCTTCAGCTGATTTTGTCAGGCAAAGTCATTAGAAAAACAACGTTTTTTCCTAATTATAGTCGTAATTTTTTCATGCTCATGACACGTAGCTTCCAAGCGAACATGGAATTGCTATCAAACCTCATTTTTTCCAACTGGCACATCAAAATCTTCCTGCACATCACATACATGAGAAAGTTAAAGGAGGAGTAAAACTGAAAGCAACCCAAAGGTGAAAGAGGACTGGATCTTTTAGGGAATCCATAGTGCTGAGATAGGACAAATTCCTTGCTTTATATCTCTTTTCCTTTTGACAGGGAATCCCTGGTAATTATGCTTTACATAGACTGGCTTTGCACCCACTTTACTGTAGTTTTCAATTGATTTCTCAGGTTGCTTGTGAGTTGTGTGAGAGAGTATTAGAAACCTTATTAAAGCCAGGAGATGTCATTTGCTTCTCTCTCCATCTGATACTCTTCGTGAAGGAAATGAAATAGTTTGACACAGTTTGGCTGTGACAAATTTATGTTATCTCCTTTATTTCCCAAACACTTGGATGTTTCATGAATAAAGGTGGAGCTCGGAACCATAGAATGGGTTGGGTTGGAAGGGACCTGAAAGATCTAAACTACAGCTCAATTTACAAGTGGCCACATCAACTTGTTGCTTTGTTTCCCAGCTGGAAAACTCTTTTGGGGAGCTTTCAAATGGCAAAGTTTCTCCCAGAAACAGAAATCAGTGCTGATGTGCAGTGGGGATGCCTCTCCTCAGTGCTTATTTAGACTGACCTGCTTAGCTCAGGCTCTATTATATAATTTACATTTCTTACCCTAATGTCCCTTTGCCAGCACAGCACAGTCAGAAAGGGGCAGGAAACACTTAAAACCTCTTATACAAAAAATTCTTACGTGGAGAATAAAAGTGTGCTTGGTCAGCATGGCTAAAAGAACTGGGAGTAAACAGCAGCAAAACCTCTGCACTTAACAAAGGGCAGGTACAGCCTGTACCTCCCATTTCCACTCTACAGTCTTTAAAACCTATTAATGTAACCATGGAGTAAAAGAGCAGAAAACCACAAGGTGTCTCCTAATTTTCTTTATATCACAGATGTCCTATCTTCCAAAGGTTCTGAGGATTTCTCATGTGAGTCAGGGATATTTTAAAATGAGTGGTTGCATTAAACATGTATTTCCAAAGATGTTGGTGTCAGAGCTGCCTTGCCAGCCCTGCTGTCTCCACAAGTGCCCCCTGGCACTGCAGCCCTTTGGCTTCCTGTGTGCCCAGCACTCTCAGAGGAAACATAAAGATGTTCCTCAAGGCCATGTCCGTCCCAGAGAAGCTGAATCAAAGAATTCTCCCACTGAAACTTCCACTCGAAAATTACAAATGCTTCTGCGTAAAAAAGTCCCAAATGAACAAAAAAACCCAAACAAAGCAAAACCCTCCAAGCCACAAAAATAATGTAAAAACAGGTAAAGGGATCACCCATGTAAATTCAGATTTACTCCTAATTTCTGCCTGTGCTTCAATAGTTTTTTATTTCAAGTCCAAACTCTTCAAATCCACTGGGCATTTCTATTCACCAGTGATTAATGGATTATAAATGCCTTTCAGGAGCCACAGAATTATTCACAGGCAGCTACCCCAGTCACAAACACATAGGGTAAGACACTACTGCAGCTGAGGAACTAAGGAATTTGGGGACAGCTTTCCCAGAGGAGGCTGTAGCACACTTAGTTTGTCTGAGGAGCAACAAAAGCTTTAAAGTTAAAAAAAAAAAAGCCAACATCATTTTGATTCACTGACGTTAGTAACTAACATATTGCAATAATAACACGTTACACTCTGAGAATTGCAATGACAGAACAATTATCTAATTAGAAAGTAAAATTAATTACACCATATTTTAATTACTTAATAGCCTAGAAATTGTCATCAGGCTGGGAAATGTCATGAAAAATTAGCAGGGAGTGCAATTTGCTGGTTAACAGAAAGTTTTCCTGGCAAACATAAAGTTCAGAAGCAGATTTGCACCAGCTTCTCACAGAGCCACCACTGTTTTGTGTCTCCACATCCATCCTTCGTTTTGTGTCTCCACATCCTTAAGACTCCATTTGAGGACAGGAGGGCTTGGGAGACCCGAAAAGCTGAAGAATGTAGGATTTGGAATAAATACTGGGTATATTTAGAATATTGTTCATTTGGAATAAATAGTTGGGGTACAATACAGACCTTCTATGACTCGGGACTTTTGTGTAGGATCGTTACTGGAGCAACTTCCCAAGTTGTTTCAGTCTATTTGAAAATCAGGCTGGTGTTTAAAGGTGATGATGATAAAGGTAATAACCATGAGGGAAAAGGCAGGTACACAAGACACAGTCTGTAAACAAACAGAGTAGACAAAAATAAAAGAAAACATTCAAATAACCAGTGTGTTTGTTTTTGCAAGACAGGCTGCAATTAAACATTGCAAAGGTATGTAAATAATGCTTCATGCAAATATTCCCGTGGACACAGGGTTGTGAGCTATTAGTTATTCAAAACCAACATCAGGCTTTTGTCATCACCGTCTGTGGCATGTTCCTTGTCCTTTGGTCTTGGAGCTGCCAGACTTCCATAACTAGGTCACCCAGTTCTTTCTCAACTTTTGTCTTCTGCTGTGAACTGAAAAATTAACATTTTCTGTGACATACATTCAGGGCTTCTGCAAGGAGCTGGACTGGCTACCCCAGAAATCAGGAACCCTGAAATAAGTGGGGAAATAGGCAGTAAAATATTCATATTTGGGGATAACATGGATTTTCAGTGAGCTTTGCAAACACAGTTTGGATGAAAATTGTTAGTTGGTCAGAAAGATAAATGTTACTTGACGCACACGAATGACTTTGCATAGTGAAAAACACAACTCTAGTGCCTAAGAATAAATGGTAATAAAATATTACGCTAATTACAACATTAATTATAACAGTAATCAAAAAATCTTGCTACCTCGGAGACGCATGAGTCATTGTGAGTGATTTAATAATTAAAATTGAAAAGGTGATGGAAGGTGCCATTATTTGCTATTTAACCGCTAGAGAGCGTTCAAGAACTGCTTTAAAACTCCGTTTTTAACTCATTCCTTGAACTCCAGGATTTGGCTGAGGTACATGGGATAAGTCACTGCGGTTTGAAGGAGAAACAGGGAGACAGCTCTGATTTCTGCTGGCTCCACACGCCGGTGAAGAAGACTATGATGAAGGAATGGAGGCAATCCGGGACTCCCAATTATTCTCAGGATTCCTTGAGTCTGAGAGCACAGACAGGCACCTCTACAGAGAATAAAAAATCCACGGAGCCCTTTTGCTGCCAGATGCTGCACTTTGTCCTTCAATGCAGTTTCCAAAGCCAGTTTTATTAAAGAAGCCGAATTTGTCTCATTAGCAGCGAAGGCAGTGAAGAATTCTGAATCTCCATCTGCAAATTCCTTTGGGATCTCTTCCTCCTTGTGGGAACATATTGGATAGTCCCCAGGTGATTTATGCTCTCTGTTAGAAAAAAACCCTTCCTGCTCTCGCCTTTTGCCGTATCAGAAGCAAATTGTTCTAATCAAAACCAGCCCGCTGTGGAACATTTCAGAATGCTTGGTGTTTCGGGTCCAAACCAAACGAGAGGAGTTGGGCTTTGTATCCCTACAACCGATGGAGCCAGGCAACAATGAGGAGTAAAAATTACACGATTTCTGCTTGACTCTGACCTTCAGGGCTTATTAATTATGTGGAGGAATCCGAAGCTAATTTTCCTTTCAGTGGTTCTCTCTCCTGAAAGGCTCTTCTGTGTTTAACCCACCAGACGGCAGCAGTGAGGTTTTTTGAGCACATTTACCCCCAAACCCCCAGCTGCACAGCTGGAGGATTTACAGCAAAGTGACTGGTTTTCTATGGTTTCATCATGTTGGCTCTGCCGAGCACTTCTCCTTTGCAGGGGTCCCAAGCCTGACGTGGCAGCAGCACTGGTGCAGAGCCCCCCAGATCCACCCCGGTGGCTCAGCGCTGGGCTCTGCCTCCTCCAGCCTCACACGACACCCAGGGCACAATTTATTATCTGGCCGAAACTTCAGGGGGAATTTGAAAAGGCGGATTGTAATTAATTGAGTTGGAGTTTGGCCAAGGCAGAGACTTTAATACGTCTTCTTTCCTGGCGCATTTTTTTTTTTTTTTTAGACTCAGGAGTTGTATAACACCCTTGACTACAGCTTATGCCTTCGGCAATTCCATTTCAGTCCCATTCCCACCAGGAAGGTCCATCCGTGGGGCTGGGGATCAGTGTGGGAACGTTTCTGGTATTTTCTCATTCAGGTCCCTCCTCATTGTCACGTTTTTCCACTGTAGCTGGTCCCAAGCCTTGATTTGGCATCTTTTCCTGCTTCTGATTTCTCTGTCATCCTTATGCTGCCTAATGCCTGCTGCTTTTGGAGGAATTCCTACATCAGCAGTGGTGGTCAGATGATTCCTAATTAATAGAGCCACTGGTATTTAATTTATAACATTTATATCTACAAGATGTATAGGATAACAAACAGTTATATATATATAAAACTTATATATATAACATATATATATGAGAGAGATATATAATTCATATATATGAGTTATTATATGTATATAATAACAAAGAGTGTCAGTGCTCTCTTTCAGCTCAGTGATACTCTCACATTTTAAGCTTTTGGCTAAGCACATCTTTTTACTTTTTCCACCTTTTCCTTAGCACTAATTAAACTCTCCAAGCATATTTATACAAAAATCCCTGTTCTTCCCAAGGCAGAGACACTTTCTCTTCCTGTCAGATTTCAAACCTGAAGATGACTGCAGCAGTTTTGTCAATTAGAAAAGAGAATCAACTTTACCTCATTTATCTGAAAACTATCCAATGTCATTTGCATAATGTGAAATTTAGATCTTCCATTGGCACACGTTTCCACCCATTTACCACCCTAATGTCCATTGGAAGTACACAGTGAAAGTGCTGGCACATTCCCAGTCCTTTGTTTCATACCAGCCTTAGTTTGAATCAGTTGCTTAATTTTCCCCAATTCCTACAGCACTGCAGGAGCTCCCAACGTTTGTCCTACCCATGTGCTTATCAGAGTGTTGTATCATTTTTTGCCACCTTCTTTAATGGCTCCTTCCAAATAAAACGCCTTTATAGCATCAAGGAAAATAACAAGCACTTTTAAACCCCATTCTTTCTTATTTTTTCTCCCCATCAACTGTAAAAATCCACATATCTCATTGATGCAACTTCATCCTGATCTGAAGCCATGCTGCTTTTCTCTCACTGCTCCCTCCAAATCCAGCTTTGATCTGTTGGCTCCTACTTTTGCAGTTTTGCTCTGTACTGACAATAAACTTTCACCTCCATAATTATTTTGATCAGCAGAGTCTCCTTTTGCCAGGATTGAGCTTGAGACAACGATTGCCTTCAGCGAGTCACCTGGTAGTCTCTCACCCCCACAACTGTTTGTACTGGTGTTATTTTGGAACATGTTCTGCAACATTTACCATTTTTAACTGATTCACTGTTCTTGTGATCCCAATTAAAGACTGATTTGGCACTGCCTTACAACCTGACAAGTCTGTTCTTGCAAAAGTACCACGGAATCTTCCATACACCAAGATGTTCAAACCATGGGTTTGATTCTTCATGTTTAATATTCAACCACAGGATCATGAAATCATAGAATCACAGGATGATTTGGGTCGGAACGGTCTAAAAGTTCATCTCATTCCACCCCACTGCCATGGGCACCTTCCACTATCCCAGGTTGCTCCAACCTGGCCTTGGACACTTCCAGGGATCCAGGGGCAGCCACAGCTTCTCTGGGCAACCTGTGCCAGGGCCTCCCCACCCTCAGAGGGAGAAATTTCTTCCCAATATCCCATCTCAAACCACTCTCTGTCAGTGGGAAGCTGTTCTCACTTTTTCTGTCACCCCATGGCCTTGTAAATCATTCCATACCAGCATTTCAGATTCCATCCCCGTGGCCCTGTTCCCTGAAGTCCATGCTATGTGGAAACAGTACTTAACAATGTAGGGGGCAGCTATGGAATCAAAATTCCAGCACCAGGACACTTTCCCTTCACATCTGTTTGTTAGTAGTCAAACGGTTAAAAAAAATAGGGCTTTTTTAATGCCTGCATTCATTATTTGTACAAGTATTGTCAGCTCCAGTCTGAAATCTTTGCAGATACCAGATTTAAAACATCACAGCAACAAGTTCATAGGTGAACTGTTCCGTGGGTAAAAAATCAAAGCTTTGGCCTTTAAAAAAATGTATTTTCTTTCAATGTCATGAAGTATCTCCTTACTTTTGTACTCTGGAGAGGGCAGACTGGATCATTACTTGTGTCAACTGGGACTTCTCTTGTTCATTATTATTCACATCCCTGTTACAGGCAAAAAAAATTAACACTAATTTTTTATTAGATACATTAGGTATTTAAAAGTTCAGTTTTAGAGTCCTTCTGTGTATTGTTCCTGTAAACAGTGTTGATTACAAAAGCAGATGCATTCAGTTACTCCTGTGACAGTAAACCACGTGTCTTCATTGTGTTCCAGCTACATTTTTGACTTTAATTAAATTTAGCATCCCATTCCTTAACTTTTCCTTCTGTCCCCTCCCTTCACCTCCTTTCATTTTTATTCCCCCTCCTCTCTCTCCTTGTCTTCTCCTGCCCATATTTTTCCTTTCAGAGCTCCAAGAACCCCTTGCCTCCTGTGAACCCCTAATTTGTTATATCCCTGTGTGCCTTCAGTGAACTCCCACTGCACAGAGGTGAGCGTGGTCAGCCCTTGCTGAGCAAGGATCTGGGGTTCCCAGAGATCAGTGCATTTTACACACTTCCCTTTTCTGCTGTCAATGTGAAATATATGTATGACACATACTGTATTTGAAGGAAGTGTGTACAGGGGGGTCCTTTCCCAAAAATAAAAAACGCTCAGTGGTGCCTTCAGGATGGGCTTAGAGAAAAAAAAAAAAAAAAAAGCAGGAAATAAACCCCCAAGGCTGAAGTTTTTGTTTTTAATTGTTTTTATGGGCCATTTCTCGGTTGGTTCCGTTGCTATCGCTTTGAAGGGTGTTTTACACACCCTTGTGAGGGGAGTGTGTGTGTCTCTGGGGAGGCTGATAAGGGTGGGGGGGAGGTGGTGGTGTCCCCCCTGACCACACAGCCTTTCCCTTTCCTCCTGCTCCTTCGGAGTGCCGGGATGTGTGGGAGGAGGGAGAGCCCTCTGCATTATCACCAGGCTGCAGAGAAGCCTGCCCTTCACCGCCTGTTTGTACCTGGTGTTCCCAGCCCTGTTCGGTGACTTTATCGGCCCCTTCAGGGACACGAGCAGTGCACAGTTGTGCAGCAGCTCTGGGACACTCGGAGCTGCAGTTCCAGCCCTGTTCGGTGACTTTATCGGCCCCTTCAGGGACACGAGCAGTGCCCAGTTGTGCAGCAGCTCTGGGACACTCGGAGCTGCAGCCCCGGGCAGGCAGGGCAGGATGGCCTCGCCTGGGGGGTTTGGGCCAGCAGCACTGCATGTTTCTAGGGATTTCTGTCAGGAGACTTTCAGGAGAGCAGGTTTCCTTCCAGCAATTTCCTTCATCAGTCATATGTGCCCGGAATAGTTTTTAATCCTCCCACCATCCCTCTTCAAAAGCTTTTACTCTCTAAGGAAGGACCTCAAGGGAATACTGTGCGCAGAGCTGGTTTCTTCTCAGCTTCCCACAGCTGGGATCCAGTGGGAACAACCACCAGCCATCCCTGGGATCTCCCATCCTCCCAGGTACCCACAGCCTTCAAGGGGAGCCAGTCTGGATGGGCAAGCAGCCATCCCCTACTCCCAGTGACACGGCTCCGTCTCTCTGTGCTAATCTGGCCACAAAAGCCCTTTCTCTTCCCAAACCCTTTTATTCCCTCTAGGGGGTGGATCACAGGTTTTCCCCTTCTTTCTATATATTTTTCACTCCATGTAGCTGTCACTGCCCTTCCATTGGGTCACCGATTTTATTTCAATTGCATATATTTTACCTTTCTTAAGTATTCCACCATGGAAAAGTCCTTTAAATGCCAGTTTTGGTTAGAGAAACTGATGTTGTGCTTATTGTTAGTGATACCACGTGTGCTGCTGATCTGGAACCACTTAGGCACACAATTATCCAAGAGATTTTATGCAGTTCTATTGAGTTCCACCCAAATTTTTGCATGTTAGGAGAATTTTGTAGGACTAGGCTTTCATCTGCAGGTATTTTTTTAGGCCAGCAACTGGGTTTTATGGCATGGCTTGTGTAATAGTTGTACACCTGGGAGCTGAAGCCTCTGCTGTGATGACAAATCATAGAATTATAGGTAATTATAGATATATGAAGAAACTGAGGGAACAAGGGAGGAACTGAAATACTGTCCAGGTGACAAATTTCACCCGAGTCTCTTCCCTGCTGTCTCACAGACCATGGGAGGGGGATCTCTTTTACTAGATGTGTATACAAGTTATCAGCCCGCACTAGGAAACCTTTTATTTTATTCCGAGTTTTATCTCCCAGTAATCTTCCAAGTATTTCTACAATTGGGCAGATGTTCAATAGCCAGGGACAAGTCTAGAATTGAAGAAAAGATATTTCCCAAGTAATTTGGGGGAGGCTGACAAGAATCCCTTACTGCTGGCTGCTAACTGGGTTTTCTCCCTCTTTTGATAGATCTGGTTGTGTCAAGGAAAGTCCCTGTGGACTTGGTCTAACAAAGGCATGATGAATCTGACCCTTTGTAATCCTTGCCAATAAAGCTAGAAAAATGTTATTTTTTTCATCTTCTGCTGTCTTGCCAAACATCATTTTGCTCCCAGGAAAGACTGGCTTTGTATGATCCTAGGTGCAATAGCTACCCACCTGGGTTTGTATGCCAACTATTTTTTTCCCTTCTTATTGCCAAAGAGTTTTGATTTATTGTGCCTCTGCTCTTTGTAAGTTAATGTTATTATCCTGAAAGAAGATTTTCCTGATCAGTTGCCATAATAAACAAAGGTTTCATTTGCAAATCTGCCTTGAGTGGTTGTAGACATTAAGTGCACTTGGGTCCCTATTGCTCATGATTTATTATGGACCACAATGCACCTATGGGATGCATGGATAACAAACTCAGAGGGAAAAAAAGGCTCCTATCCCAATTAGGCTGGTGAAACTACATAGAGGGGAATGGTGAGAGGCACAGAAATAAGGCTGTTATTTCTGAAACTCTAATGAAGAAGCAGAATCTGTTCAAATAGCTCTCCCAAAATTTCACTGTTCACTTCAAATGTGCCTGCTTGGTAGGAACAGGCTCCCAGGCTCACTGGTACTGCTGTTGTTAATTTCTGACTCATCTCACAGAAAGCTGCTTGAAGGAGGTTAAGGACTTAGATTCTTTGGATAATACAGAAATCCAGCCTAGAAAGGAGTGGTGTGGCACACAGGTTTATGGTTAACAGATTCACAGATTGGTTTGGGTGGGAAGTGACCTCAAAGATCATCCAGTTCCACCCCACTGCCGTGGGCAGGGACACCTTCCACTATCCCAGGTTGCTCCAAGCCCTGGCCAACCTGGCCTTGGACACTTCCAGGGATGGGGCAGCCACAGCTTCTCTGGGCACCCTGTGCCAGGGCCTCCCCACCGGCACATGGAAAAATTTCTTCCTAACTTCTAGCCAAAACTTCTCTTTTAGTTTGATTTCTCACTGCAGTGTAAAACATTCTAATGTTTCTCCAGCCAAACTGCTCATTTTATAAATAATATTTCATGATTAATGTCCTTGCCACCAAGTAATTTATTCCATTCACTCCGGTGCCCTTCTTTGTGCTTCCCCCTCAGCTGGGACCGCAGTGCGATAGATGCTGCACAAACCCAAGTCTGGGATGGATCCTACACCAACAGGTTCCAAGGACAAGGCAGGCAGAAGGTGGTAGGAAGGAAGCAGAATCATTTGACTATGCAAATGGAAAACTTCCAGAGGCACACAAGGCAGTCTTCCCAAGAACACCCTGGGAACCTCTGGCACAGCCAAGAGCTGAATTAACATCGCCCGAGTCCTTCAAAGACCATCCTTCCTCCCCCCATCAGTTTCTTTTCTAACACTAAGCCAGTGGAAAGAACCCTTTGATTTCAGTGATTTGAGCAGAGTCCCAAGTGCTCCCAAAAATTCATTGCTGTTTTCCCAAGCCAGAGAAGAATTTTAACCTCTATTCCTGTCAAGTTATGCCTAGAAGTTTGGGTAAAGGGTGGTGGCTCAGCAGGAGCTCTGCACCCTCACTGGCAAACAGTACACTGAGAAAATGGTTTATTTTCGTCATTTCTTTTAATTAACCATGTCTAACATGGGGTAGGGTTGGTACCATTGCTCTCTGGTTTTGAAACTTGCAGTCTGGATTCAGACATGGGTTGTTTTTTTTCCTCAGCTCACATCTTGTATACAGAATACTTAAAGGAAAGCCTTTTTCAGACAAATTCAGTGATGCTGTTCTTTCAAATCCAATATCCAGACTTGAGCATCAAATATGCAGCTTCACTATTATTCACATTTATTCCACTGGATTATTACAAAGCAGAAAGTTTTGGGGCAATTTTGAAGACATCAAAGCTGTCACGGTGTCATCAACATCACCCAGCTTTATTGTGTCTCAAAAAGCCTGGACAGACAGTCAGATTCTTAGTGTAAATCTACTGACTTCAGTGAAATTACATCAGCCATAAATGTAGGCCTTTAGTTTCATCTCTTGCAATGAGAAGACCCAGTGAATAATTCTGCATTTTAATCATTCCCACTAACCAGAAACCAGCAGAGGCAGATGCTAAAAGTTTGCACCCCCTATTTCCAAGAAAAGCAAGGACCCATATTCCCTTCCTCTGTTCTATTCCTATTCTAATCCTTGTGTATTTGCAAAGGCTTCAAAGACAAACATTTCCAAAGCATGTTGAAATGCTCATACTGAGTCTGTTTAGTTATCAGCTAATTTATTCCCAGGAGGAAAGCCTACACTGGTGAAGTCATCCTGGGTAACTGGGCATCCTGCATTTTTTTGGCAAATAACCTGATGACTGATCTATTCAATTATTAGGCGTCACACTGACAGAGGGTGGGTTTAGGTTGGATATTAAGGAGACATTCTTCTTTGTGAGGGTGGGGAGGCCCTGGCACAGGTTGCCCAGAGAAGCTGTGGCTGCTCCATCCCTGGAAGTGTCCAAGGTGAGCTTGGAGCAACCTGGGATAGTGGAAGGTGTCCTGCCCGTGGCAGGGGGGTGGAACTAGATGATCTTTAAGGTCCCTTCCAGCCCAAACCATTCTGGGACTTTGTGAATCTCAACCTGCAGCCCCTGCTCAGCCATGGCAGTGACTGATGGCCAGTGCTAAAGGGAAATGGGGAGGGCAGAGCAGGTTACAAATGGCCTTTTCTTGTCACGCTATGAGCTGCTCTCCTGTCAAATCAAAGAAGAACAAGTGGTTCATTTGTTGCTGAGCTGCTGCCCATCTGTGGCTGTGTCTAATCAGAGTTAATTATGCTGAGCTGAGGCTCTGCAATGCTCCTGGTCCTCAGGCTCCAAAGGACCCACTGCTTTATCCTGTCGCTTCCACTGCCAGTTTTGGGAGCTGCCTATTATCAAGCACCAAAAGGTAGAGATTGTACAGGATCCCTGGCAAGCAGCACAAAGTATCCCAGCTTAATACTAAAGCAATGACTAATCAGGGCATCCCAGGAGGAAGCTTTGCAGTAGCTCTTGCAAGGGTAATGAGGACAATCTTCATAGCTATGACACTTCCAGCCAAGCAAAATGCAACAAATCTCGATTATTCTTGTTTATTCTTTCCTGGGGCAGCAGGTAACGCAGATCCAAAAGAAAAGGACTTTTCCTGGGAGAAGGATTGCACCAAACATTTTGCAGGATGGAGAGCCATGGTTGTTGTTTTATCATAGCAGGACTAATAGCTAAATTCTATTAATTGCTGAATGCTGTTTTGTTTGGCAAATACAGGAAGCAGTTTACATGGCTACGCAAGTGCTCTGGTTCACAGTCCTTCTGAAATGGTATTATTGTAACGGGATAATACTGATTAAGGACAGTTCCCTGAGGAAGGAGGGCCTTTTGATGACTGAGTCATTTCCTCTCCCTGCTCGGCTTCAGTGAGATAGTGCTTCTGTCGCCACAGACACACACCCTTTGTAGCCAGGGACTTCTCCAGCAAGGAGGTCCAAAGCACATGCCTCAGCCTTAGGTGGAAATGCCTGAGTGCATGATTCCTCAAGAAACCACTGCATCTCCGGAAGAAGTCCATTTTGTCCCCCCCTAGACATTTCCCTTGCCAGTCCTTTTCAAAACTATGGGATAACACTGCCTTTGGCTACACCACTCTGCTGGGATAACCTGTTGACCCTTTAAGCTTTGATTTTTGTTCCCATGGAGGCTTGGTAAATTAATTTGAAAATAGCGATGTGTTTGTCAATCAAAAGGCACCAACATCTCTGAAAACCACTGAAGTGCAGCTTTCTGTGGTCACCTGTCACCTGTCACCACGAGCTGGTCAAGGCCACCAGGTCAATTAACACAGGTCAGAAATCAGTAATAGTAGGATAGTAGTTCACTCCTGAACTAGAGCAAATTCAGATTAAGGACCTAGAGGGAAAAGATTCCATGTCCTCTTACAGCTGAGGGGCACCAAGGGGATCCCAGCTCCCAAACCACACGAGCACCAGGGGATCTGACCATACAGGAACATGGTAGACAAGAACAACCCTCAGCCTCTCCTTCCTCTTTGATCTTTGTCATGTATTGCCATGGGAAATGCTTGAATGAGCTCAGGTCTAACCACGGTTCAGCAAGAAAATGTTCCTGTTATCACTTGTGAGCTAAAACTGGGTTCCTCTCAACATTTTCCCTTTTGAGGTACAGTAATTGCTCTCCGATTAGGCAGGAAGCTGTACCAGCATTATTGCTTTAAAGGAGCCAATGTTATCAAAAAACAACACGTCAGGGCCTGTCCTCACAGGAAGGGAATCATAAGTAATCAGCCGCACTATAATGCAATTGGCTGCTGGTCCCTCCACACTGAGGGGACAGAGCACAGAAAAAAACATTTTAGAACTTTTTTTTTGGTAGCCAAAGTGTTTTAAAAGAGCCCTGGATCCTCTTTGCCTCCCTGTTTGGCTTCTCCAAATATTGCTGTGGTTCCTCAACAGAATGTAAAAAACCCCCTCAGCTCATGGAAGGACACAGCACAGGGTCCTTCCACCAGTTTGGGAACTGGTGCCATCCCTTCCCTGAGTGCTCCACAAGTTTGCACCGGGAAAACTGCCCTCAGCAGGCGATGAACTGCCCTAGAGTAAAAAAATGATGAAGATCCTTGGCTGACTCATTTCCTAATCACAGAATCACAGAATCTGCTGAGTTGGAAGGGACTCACAATGCTCATTGAGTCCAACCCTCAGCCCAGCACAGGACCATCCCCAAGAGTCACACCATGTGTCTGAGAGTATCATCCAAACGTTTCTTGAACTCTGTTTATTCCCTTTCAGGTTGCCTTACCTTGGAAGTTCTTTCTAAAATAGGTGTGCCCTCATGTGTGGGAACACTCTCAGGAGCAGTGGTGAGTGTGAAGTTGGTTCTCTTAACCTCTTAACCCTGTCTGAATGGTAAGATAACTTGGTTTCATCTCTCAGGAGATTCACCAATATTATTTCAGTGTTAGACTGACTAGACCTATATCCATCCATCCATCCCTGAACACACTCACCCACCCCTCAGTCCACACTATAAGCAGAGTGCTTACATCTGGATTATGTGGCAAGACCCAGCCTGAGCTCAGCAAACTCTACAAAAGGGAACAGAGACACTTAATTTGGTTAATAATACAGAATCCAACTGGGAGAGCCAGGGAGCAGAAGATGGGGTCAAGGAAAGGCAGGTCAAAAAGGGGTTCCTGTATTGCTGGAACACAAGTGAGGACTTCTAGGTCCCACCCTGGTCAGGTGGGTCTGGGGACAGGGGTGGTGGTGAAGGACAAACTGTGAAACCTGTAAAATTCATGAAAACAAATTCTGCTGAAGGAGAATTTTAGCAGCTCTTTCTACTCAACGGAGTCTGCCCTCAGAACAAACCTTCTGACAATCCCTGATGGATCAGAAAAGGAATAAAACAGAAAACAAATAATTCTGTCAATAGACCATTTGGGGATGTTCCAATATTTTACTGTTTGGTGAGTTTAACCACGGGTAACAAAAAGGAAAGTACATGAGCCTTGAGCTGGCAGAGAAGAGGCTGGAAAATCAGATAGTGTAGGGGAGAAAGCTCCCAACGTTTTATGCTTATCATGTGTCCACAGAAATAGAAATATTTGTCCTTCGATCTTTGCTTTTCCTGTCTGTTTTCCCCCCTCTGTTACACATGGAAGTGCTCGTTGCTTAACTGAGCCCCCTTAGGAGCTTGGTGTCTGTACACAAAGGGATGTGATCACATCCCCCAGTCCCACATCCCCCTCATGACCTCCCAGCCCCCTGGCAGGAGCCTGGACTGCTCAGGGTTCACAGATAGAAAGTCTGAGGAGCCAAAGGTGGAACATCTGCTTTGCCAGGAGTCACGACTTCTCCCTGTGGTCTGATCTGGGGGTCATGGTCCTGCAGACCTCAGCACAGGGATTTTACCTCCAGGGGTACTGAGAGTACTGAGCTGCTTTTACATCTCAGCTGCTCTCCCCAAAACGACTTTTGTCAGTTTGGTTGTTTGTTTTAGTGGTGATGTTTTTTAAATGAAAGCCTCTGTGCCCAGAAGGCACATAAAATAAGAGGCTTTTAAAAACCAGAGGATAAATAAAACACAACCTTGAATAAACAACAGGCTTTTGTCCTAATTTCCTGCCGTTCCTTAATGGATGCTGATAAACTATCTGAATTTCTCAGTGTATTAATGCCACAATGACAGCAACATGAAACCCACAACCTCACAATAGCAATGATTTGACCAAATTGTTACCTTTTAGACAAGCAATTGTTTCATTCCAAGTGGTTTGTAGATTATCATGGTTTTACCAGGCTGCTCCTTTCTCTACCCCATCACAGACTATTTCAGTGGGAGGCATTTATCAAGGAAAAGGGCTACATCCACTCAGGGCTAATACTTTTCATAGAAAAAAATATCTTGTTTGGTCAGGTAAGACCCTGCCCATCATGTTTCCTTACTGATTCTATACTCACCACTCTTACTATTATTGCTTATTTTCACCCTTAAATCCCATGCTGGTGTGTCCATAAAAGCTGCAGTTGTGTCTGTCCAGTTGTCCTCCACAGTGACTCCCAACATGAGCACCTTGCCTTTGTTTTTTCTGGTCATTCAGTGCTCCCACTGGCCCATCCTGGAAGACTGTGGTTAATTCTTCCCTTCACCCAGGTTTGCACATTTATGTGTTTTTCCCTGTGAGTGTGGTAAGGCACAGGGTGCCCAGAGAAGCTGTGGCTGCCCCATCCCTGGGAGTGTCCAAGGCCAGGTTGGACAGGGCTTGGAGCAACCTGGGATAGTGGAAGGTGTCCCTGTCCATGGCAGGGGGGTGGAACTGGATGATCTTTAATCCTTCCCAACCCAAACCATTCTATATTATACATTATGCAGATCTATGAGCACTAACACATAAGCTGTGAGTGCTCAACAAATGCCAAGACCTGTATTTAAGCACAAAAACTCTTCCTACAGAAGCCCCTTCCAGTATTTCACTGTAAATAACAAGGTGCCTTTTTATCACCTCAGTCCAGTGGGGACCAGAGCCTGAGCCTGGGATTTCTGCTTCCAGCAGCTTCAGTCCATGAGTCCACTCACCCTATTTGTGCTCTCAACTGTGTACCAAGGGCAAGTCAAAACAGCCTGAACACCCACCCAAAGCTTTGTTTTGAGAACATTCCCAGGGCACGTCACACCCAATTCATTTTTCTTTCTGAAGGTCTCGAAACAAAACAGGCGATGCTCGATAACATAAACACACACCCCAAACACGGCCAGAAATAGGCAGAAAGCAAGACAAATTTACAGAAACATACAAATTTGGGCATGTCTAGACACAGACAAGCATTCATTTGATCTATGTAGGCACTTAATCTTTATTGCTTGGTGATGGGCTACATGGTACAGAAATTGTTTCTGGTCTGTGTCCATCCATTCACTGCTGTTTGTTTCAGGACATGTCTAATTTTTACCAAGTGCTGATAATTTCCACAACCAGGTTTAGTTTTGCTTCACAAATAGGCAAAACATTAAAACAGGCCAATCCATAAAAATGTCCTACAATATTTTGCATAAAATGACTGCACATCCAGGAATGAGAGCTGATAATTCAGTCATTTGTTATGGGAGGAGCAAATGAGCATCATCTTAAAGAGCAGGAATATTTGTCCACCCATGGTTTTTTCTTAAAGGATTATTTTCTCATATAGCAAGAAGAGGAGTCAGATCTTACACCACCAGAAACTCAATGTCTGGGCATCCATGTGAGAATCAGGCAGGGTATGGATTCCAGTATTGAAAAGGGCGGTGGGGTTTCTTAAACTCTGATTTTAGAGAGCAAAAGGCAGAGCATCTGAGCTTTCTGCAATGTAAGACAGGCTGAAAAAGGACATTTTTAATTGCTAATTAATAGACATTACAATTACGAAGGCAAATTGAAGTTCCTCTATGTTCAGGATTAACCCAACACCAAAAGAAATGGGAGTTGAGCCTTTCCCTTCCAGTCACAAGCCTTTTGTCTTTCATGCCTACAATCACCCTGGACATCACATCGTGCCCTCAGTCCATCCTTGGGAGCTGACACTGCCTGGCACAGGAGCAGGTCTGCGAGCACCAAGCCTGCCTGTGTTATGATAAATTCCCTCAGTTAAAATGATTTGGAGAAAAATATTGTTCATGGGCTACATAAACAATTTTAATTGGCTCGAGCGCCCCAAATGTGCTTTTTTTGTTTGGCTGCCAAGGTTGCTTTCTCACTTGCTAATTATGTTTCGCTTTAGCTTTCAGCAAAAACAGGAAATAAAGCATCCATTACTCGAATGACAACTTTTCAACAAGCCAACATTTCAACATGCATTGTGTAACTTCCGATGCAGAGCCAGCGAGGAGCTAAGTGCCTTCAGAGCTATATATCCCCTCCTGCAAGGGCCTTGTCAGCCCCTCGTGCTCCTAAAGAACAGGGCACAGTGTTTGTGTGTCTGAAACAGGCCAGAGACGTTGGGGAGGCCCTGGCACAGGTTGCCCAGAGAAGCTGTGGCTGCTCCATCCCTGGAAGTGATCAAGGACAGTCAGGACAGAGCTCTGACCAGCCTGGTCTAGTGCAAGGTGTTCCTGTCCATTGCAGGGGATGGAACAAAATAGCCTTTAGGGTCCCTTCCCAGCCAAACCAATTTATTATTCTGTGATTCCCTGTGTTGGGCAGCTGTTGGCTTTATTGACCCACCAGTCCAACTCACTGGTTCACTTTCTCTTCATTTTCATTCAAACCATTCTTTGTATCCTCTAGGAAACTTCAAAATAAATGTATTTGCAACTTCAAATTACTATCATCCAGGTCAGTGGCCATGGAACTTGGTACAGCCAAAACGTCTCCAAAGTGATTACAGATGTAGTTTTTCTTACCTAATCTCTCTGACACAAACATTGTGAATTTACTTGGGATGTGTGAAAATCAAACTGGAGAGATTTTAGAAACAGGTTAAATTGTGGTGTCTCCTACTTTACACGAAAATATGTTGGTCCCAAGCTACAGCACCACCAGAAAAGGGTTGGACTGAGGAGTGTGTGTATTTTCCTTTTACAGCTCTCTTTCTTTAGTGCTGATACTGATTCTAAGCTCTGGTTTGTTGGGGGTTTTTTAACAAGTCTTGTGAGTTAGGACTTTTTTTCCCTCCCTGTCTTTCGTGGTTTCAAAACACATTTCCAAACCACCCAGGATGGATGTCGTGTACCATTGCCAAGCCCAACTGTGGAGGAAAAGCTCTTCTTCCCCGTGTTCAGCCAACTGAGCTTACTTGGCAAAGCAAGCAATAGGTACATCCCACATCATGGGGGTGAATGAGGATGCCCTTTAAATTACCTATAAAACCCTTTGATTCAAACTGCTGATGTTGCCATAGGCAATTTGCTAAGCTTATTGATCATCTTCTGTTTAAATTAAAGTTTGATGTCCTGGAACAGGCTATTCAGCACAGAGAGCTAATGGGATGGGATGAGATACAGGGAGCGAGGGAAACGTGCACACACGGGAAATGGATTGTGGTCAAAAAGAAAAAAAAAGAGGGTTATGTGCTGAATAGGTTCCATGGGTCAGTTAGCAATAAATATCTTGGTGATAAAAGAGTCCAGTGTGGATATTGAAGGTGATGGTTTTGCTGTGTAATTCAAGGGAAATGGGCAGCTTGTTAGAAAACTAAAATTTCAGGAAAAGGAGGTAAAAAAGTGAGTGTTAAGATTTATTACAAGCATAGTGATTTCTGCCAGAAATTCAGGTTCCCCCAGGTTTTTGGTAGAAGCTGGGTGAGATGTTAGCCAGTATAGGCAAGGCAAGTTGGGAAAGGTTGTCCCTGATAGATGTGTGTCTGTCTCTCCATCTGTCAATCAGTCATACAATCATTCATGCTCAAGCCAAATAAAGCCTTGGAATGAAGAAACATCAGACTTTCATAAAGAATGAAATCTTCCTTTATGGAGCTGTACCCAGTGAGACTGAGGCTTTTTTCCCCCCACGAAAATCAAGCTTGATTTCATGGGTTTTGGACTAATTTTCAAACTTCTAAATATTTTCATTACACAACACCACATTTGTCCTACTATTACTGAAAGATAGGCACTTGCAGTAGGAATATCAAAATTAATTCTATTCTATTTTATTACCAAAGTTGTAACTGAGAGTACAATTAAACTTTTCTAACATAGGCACTGAATTCTGCCCACACTGATTTAGGAAGTAATTTGATAAAACCCAAAGATTCTTAAAGCTGAAATAGTATTGGTAAATAGTGGTTTTGTCATACGTTCGTGAGCAACCTGGTCTAGTGGAAGGTGTCCCTGCCCATGGCAGGGGGGTTGGAATGAGATGAGCTTTAAGATCCTTTCCAACCCAAACCATTCCATTATTCTATCAACATCTCCTCAAGATAAGCTGACTTTAGAGGTCATCTAGTCCACCCCACCGCCATGAGCAGAGACACCTTCCACTACCCCAGGTTGCCCCAAGCCCCGTCCATCCTGGCCTTGGACACTTCCAGGGATGGGGCAGCCACAGCTTCTCTGGGCAACCTGTGCCAGGGCCTCCCCACCCTCACAGTTTAAACCCACCATCTGTCCTTGGGAAGCCATTCCCCCTTGTCCTGTCACTCCAGGCCCTGTCCAGCTCTCCCGTAGAGTCCCACAGTTCACATCCCACCTCTGCTCAGACAGCCCTGCAATGAAGCCCTCCCTTGCCCCGCAGCTACGATATCCCTTCTGTGGAAATAGAGCCAACAGTGAGGTTTAAATCATAAACCCTTTGTTTCGCTGCAAGAATCAGAGAAACAAACAGGCAAATATTTCACCCAGTTTCGGATCCAGGCCCAAGAAGCCGCAGTGACCCAAGCCCAGCCTTGGCCGCCAAACCCTGGGAGCCGAGGCGTGCGAGGCGGGACCCGGCGGGCCGTGGTGCCCGGCAGGAGCTATCACAGGAAGCCATCTGTGCACAGGCAGCTTTGCAGGAAACCCAGCCAGCCCAGCACCCATTTTTTACTATTATTTCCCTCCCCTGACAGTTTTCTCCCTGACACTTTCCCGAAATGGCACCGGGGAGGAAGCGAGTTGTCAATTGACAATCATCACTAGTTATTAGCAGTGGAATGCAAAGTACTTTAGTTAAGAGCCAATGAGTATTTATTGGGCATTTATTTCCTGTAGGCACAGTTAACAGGAAATCTATTTGAAATAGGAATAACTTGAAGAGTACAGTGGGTGCCTTTAGAATCACAGAATCGTTTCGCTTGGAAAAGACCTTTAAGTTCATCGAGACCAACCGTCCAAGTTTTCCTGAGAAGGGTAACTTTTGTCTGGCTGATTCTCAAAAACACAGAAGGGTTTGAAATACAAAAAAGAAAAAATATCAACTAGTGGACAAAGCCTGATAAAAACTTTAAAGGAGTTGCAGAAAAGCAGTGCAGAATGCACCTATAGGAACTCAGTGGACTCTCCACTAAAAAACCAAATCCCACTTTCCAAATTAAAATTATATGTTTTCCATGGCTAAATAATGACTGAAATAGCCATTAATTCTACAGATATGTCCATTAATTATAAAACAGCCACAGAGTGGTAGGAAGAAAATACAGAAAATGCTGCTGAGATTGCAAACTATCATATTGTCATTGCAATATCAGGGCAGTTATCCTACTTGGAAAATATTTGTCCTCTGCCCAGGCCACTGGTTATGTAATTATTACAGTTCCTATTATGTAAAATAACCAAAATACTTTCAGAGTAGTCCCTGAACAATTGATATTCATGAAAATCTTCCTGGATTGAAGTTGTAAATCTATAAAACAAATCTAAAATCTAAAAAAAACCCTACATAAAGTTTATCAATTTAACATAGACAATGTTATTTTAAGAGTCTGGTGATTTTATCTGTGCTATCTTTAAAAAAAAGATCATTCAGCCTTTCCTCAAACACAAACTCAGAGTAAGCTTAAATTATGTAATTTCTGCCATACTCTACTGTGGGGAAGACCACTGGCTTTTGTTTCACCCAAGGAAGGCAGCAAGAAGCTCCTCCAGAAAATGCTGCAGAACAGGGTGCCCAGAGCAGTGCTGGATTCCCCATCCCTGGGGGATTTAAAAGCTCTGTGGATGTGGCACCTGGAGACATGTTTTAGTGGTGAGCTTGGAAGTGCTGGGGGAACAGTCTTAGAGGGTTTTTCCAGCCTAACCAATTCCATGATTCTATGCTGAAGCTTCAAGCTATGGTTACACAATCAGTATTTTGCTGGGAGGGCTTAACAGAACAGGCAAATATTCCCTATTAATGTCTGTCCCAAGTTTCCTACTCAGCAGGTAGTGAGGGAAATAGGAAATCAGAGCTCAGGAAGGCAGAGAAGAAATCCCTCAGTCTGAAGGAGAATCTCCCAAAGCAGAAATCCCTCCAGTAAACAGGAACGTTGGGGACTGTCCTGTCCTGCAGCCCTGCAGCTGCAGAATAACCCGGCTGCAGGGGAGGAGGGAAGGGGCAGAAATTGTGCAATAAGCTCAATCGGCGCTGAAATGAGGAAGGAAATAATGTGTTAAATGATTTAATTCTCTAAGTTCTCTTTGTTCGTCACAGATAGACCCAGAATCGGAGCTGATTACAGTGCCTTGTTTTGATTAACAGAGGGAGATCTGAGACAGAGACATTTCTATCAGTTTGAAAGAGTTGCCACATCTTGTATTTCATTTTCGCAGCGGGGTCATGAATTCAAAGAACATTTATCTTTCATTCTTTATAGCTAAAAAATGATTTTCGGCGATGCTGGTTTAATGCCGGTCAACTCCGCTGACCTTACATATCCTACACCTCCCTGGAATTACTCCAGATTTACACCAGTGGAAGTAGATAGACTTTATTTGATACTAAATGAATTTATGGGCTTTGAGTACTCTGTACATCCTTGTTCCTCCTCACAGGAGGATGGAATTTAAGGATTTTAAAGGATGGATTTTAAGGATGATCAATTATTTTAGTTGTTTCAGCTCTGCGTATTCCAGCAGTCAGGTTTATTGTGTAATGCAGCCAGAATTTGGAAGCTAATGGGCAAAGTGCAGCCTCAGATGCAGCCTGGGATGCTGTTGAGATCTGGTCCCCGCTACCCGACCATCACTCCTTCTGCCAGCACCTGACAAATCTGAGCTCCCCTGTTCTGCTGCAGGAGATTAAAGCAACATTTCTTTTGTACTGCCCAGTAATCTTTATGTTTGGTGGTAAAGTTAATGTATGGGACTGTCATTTAACCCATTTCCCACCAAAGAGCCTTCAGAGCACAACAAGGGTCTGTTGTTACCAGCCCAGAGCAGCTCTGAGCCAACAAGCTTGAGGTGAAAGCAGAGGATGTGTGGAACAGAGAGTGACCACCATGTCCATCACTGCTAAATAAATTATTATTAAAAACTGAAAATTCCTGATGTAACTGTTGTAAGTACTAGAAAGCACCTCCCCCCCCCCTCAAATCTCTAATTCTCAGGAACTGCAATGCCCTCAAGGTTTGGTGAAAGGGGAAACAGGGAGAAATGTCTATTAGATAACTTGGTTCTTTAGTGTGTGTGTTCCTTTTCACAAGGAACGGAGACAGGCTCGCAGAGCCTATTAGCTGCTCCACACACACATCCTTTGGGAAGGGGAATTAGCTTCTGGCCAGCTCACAGCCGCTGGGTAACACAAAGGAGAGACTCCTTTAATCTTCAGCAGCAGCATAGCCGTGTCCAGGCTTGTCAGAAGCTGCAGGAGGAGTGATGGCCGTGCTGCTGACAGCCTTCTAATTGGGTAGTAAAAAGCAGCTCTAAAGGATGTGTTTGTGCCAACAAGTGTGGCTTGACATCAAGAGAGATCTGTTGAGGAGCAGGAGGGGGGAGTGTGGCAGTGCTGGATGTGGTCCGAGCCCAGAAGGGCTTGGGGCTCACAACCAGCAGGGCTCGGTGATGCTGAGGATGTCTGTGGTGGTGCAAAGCTCCTGCAGGGGAGACATGGTGTGAGTGGAACCAGAAGGAATCAGAAGTGGTTGGCTTGCCTGCTCTGCTCTGTGTCCTCCAGCTCACCTAGAGGCATAGAATCCTGGAATGGTTTGGGTTGGAAGGGAACTTAAGGATCCTCTTGTTCCACCCCCCTGCCACAGAAGACAGGAGATGCAAGAGCCTCAAGCACTGGAAATCATTTCCCCCTCATGGATTTTCCCACTGCTCCTCCTGTTCTCTCCCTCCGTACCACGCAGCCACCACTGCTCCCAGTGCTCCTTGCTGCACTGCTGGGATCCAGCATCCTAGATCCTCTGGAATGTGGCAACCCAGATCCGCCAGGATCAGTCCCAGCTTCTCCAAGGACACTGCAAAGCAGCAGCAGAGCTGACAGAAACTTCACACTGAAAACCACAGGTGACTATGTAATACTGCTTTCACTTAAATATCAACAGGAGATGCTGAATAATTCCACTCTGAGCCCTCCATGGAATATCATGGCTGATACCTCTGTGGTAGGAGTAGGTACCTCACCTACCTGTCACTGTGCTCAGGTAACTCTACAACTGAGTCAAAGGGCAGTTGAAAACTCAAATTAATCTGAGAGCACCCAGGCCCTGTGGTTGTGGAATTAAAGGCCTGAATTAAAGGCTGAAGAACTTGCTGCCTAAATTTCTCTGGGAGAAGGCTGTAGCACAGGAGGCTGAGAGGTACAGCCTCTGGCTGAGGCAGAAAGTGTGGGAAAGCATTTCCAGGCTTCGTTGTTGTTCTTGATGACCAGAAAGAGAAGCTGCAACTTCCTGGTGATAATCTGGGTTGTGACATCAGTCGAAAGGTCCCCAAAGGGCTAAGAAACTAAAAGGGAGAGCTGCAGGGAAGGGTGCACTCCAGAGCAAAATGTCTGGTTTTGTTTTGGGGGGTTATTTCCACCTGAGAGTGGCCCCGATTTTGCTTCCAGTGGCACCAGATCCATACAGAACTTCTGTTGGATGCAGTGAAAGCAGCAGATGGTGGTGAGCAGGTGGGGTGGGACAGTATGGAATTCTCTTCCACTAAACCTCCCAGCACCTCATCTCTCCTTTGGCACACACCTGATGTCTCCACATCCTGCCAGAGCAAGGCGCTCCAGAGGTGAGCCAGGTGCTCCAGAGCCGTGGCTGGTGCAGACAGTGAAGAGGCAGGACAAGGGACAGCAGATTCCCCTGTGGATCACAGGCTGCAGGCCAGTAAAGGCATCAAGATTACACCAGGATAACTCCAACCCTCAAGGACAAGGCCACAAAGGCTATATATTTTAAAAATGTGTCAGCTGACACATTTTTATTCAGCCGATGAATCCTCCAACAAAGAGAGGAGTTTGCCAGGGCCACTGTGAAGAGGAGATGTAGTAACAGCGTGCAAAGACACCAGTTGTGCTGCAATCAAGGCTGTTTTCTCATTGAAATCCCACTTCCCCACAGACTTGCGTGCACGGGGAGAAAGCCAAACAACTCATACTCATGGCATTCAGAGCCAACTAGTAATTTGGTCGGTGGTGGAGTGCAGCGTGTTTTACTAACATCTGCAGGAACTGGAAATTCACCCATCCAATTTTCTCCTCTACCCCAGCCACAAAGGGAGACCACTCCAATTATTTTTCAGACAGAATTAAGGCTGATGTTTACCATTATCTCCCTGGTAACCCTCTCCTCATGACTACATTATGCAACATAATTGTAAAGCTGCTTCAGCTCACTGGGGTTGTTATTAAATGTACTCTGCTGGGGTTTTTTTTCCCAAGGTCAAGGTTAGTAATTAGGTGCCTGGGACAGAGCCTTGTTAGGTAGGAAAAAAATAAGAAGCAATTGAAAGGATGCATCAGACATTCCCGAATAACAAACTTTCAGTGGAGCATCAGCAGAGCTGCTGAAGGAAGGCCAATGAAGGGAGTGAATTAGGGAATGTGAAGTGGTCCAGCATCACGTCCATGGATGAAGCCTGAACAGACTCCAGCATGAAGTGTGTCGGATGAATTTCAGCAGGGAATGTGGGAAAATGGGTGGTAAAATTTGAAGCTCGAGCTGCTGAAACAAAGAGGTGAATGTGGCTCCTCTAAGCTGCAGTGTTAATTTGAGCTGGTGTAACAATAGCAAATTGAGCTGCTTGTTTTATTTCTTGCTGGTTTTTTCCAAAGGTCCACGGTGCTTGCACATGATGTGTATCACGTTAATTGTGCATGGCAGGGGGTTGGAGCGAGACGGTCTTTAAGGTCCCTTCCAAACCAAACCATTCCATGATTCCATGATTATCCAGTCCCCAGGCCACATATTTTTGGGGTTTGCCTGTGCAATGGGATGGCACAGCCACTCAGTCTCACTTTTTCCATGGTCAGTATGAACTAGGTGACACCAGACTTCCTCGTTAGATCCATCTCCTGATACATTTAATTAGGCAAGATTGGTTTATTGCCTGTTGGAGCCCCAGAAGGAATTAAAAGCAGAAATAACAACATTACAGAGGGGAACAAGAGGACTGCTGGGTTCCTGATGTCAGACTTCCTGGTACTACTGCTGGTTAGTGCCAAGGTTTCTGCATCTGCCTGGTGACTCTCTCAGGTGACGATGTGAAGGAGTGTGTTGGATGGAGCCAGTGATAATCTGGAAAAACTACTTTTGTTTGGGAAACAGCTTGGAAAGCAGCAAAAGATGAAACTAGAGGACCTGCAAGTCTGTATGTGCTTCTGTGTGTTTACAAATACAGGCACACACACACAAATGCATAATTATATACATATTGCATAGAAAAACATGTAAACATTCATATATATAAATACATACACATATAAATATATATATGCATATATATGTGTATATATACGGGAGCCTGAGCTACATAGCTGTCTATGACTCCCCCTGAAATTTTCCCTGAGGGAATTGCTCTCCCAGTCACTGCTTATTTTCTAAACTCAGAGTATTTGTGGGTCCAACTCAAAGCCCATTTTGGTTCAGATGTGTTTCTCCTCTGCCATGAATGGCTTGGGATGAGCTATTTAATGCCATAGTCCAAAGTATCCTCAGTGCCCTGCTGGGGTCATTCCCATGCATCAGCATAGGAGAGAGTATTTACCATGGAAAAAGAGGAAACTACTTGAAAGGGCTGTGCTGTAGAGCAGGAGCCTTATGAAAACCATGACAGGGTAATTGGATCTGGCTTGTCTGCAAGGCAGCAAGGGCTCGATGGCAGAAGAGAAATCAATAAAGGAGAGAGGAAATGGGGAGGGGGAACCTTTCACACTTTTGCAGTGGAACGTCCCTTCATCTCATTGCCTGTAACTTATTTTTCATCATCCCTGATGTGATCTGCAGTTGGAGATTTCTCTCAGCTATAAACACAGTGCTGGGCTGGCTGGTTTTTTCTCATCTTTTTTGCCTGTGGAAGCAAATAAGGCAAAACAAAACAGGACTTTGTAACTGTTCAAACCTCTTTATGCACCAGGACTCTTATCTAACGTCTGGACCTCACAGTCCCAGGGCAAACCTCACCCTCAGTGTGGTTTTTATTGTTCTGGTTTGTTTTCTTCCAGTTCAAAGGAAAGGTTAAGCCCCAAAAAGAGAAGTGTGTCCTTGGTCAGGAGTCTGTAAGTTCTCTGAGTCACACTTTATCAAAAGTGTGTTCAAGTTAGTGCATGTGGTCATCCCTCAAGGACAACTCCTTATCCTTGCTATCCACCTCTGTCCCTGGAGAGGTTAGAAAATGTGCTAATTAGGAAAATGGTGATGAGTTTTTGATAAGAAAAAACCCAACAAAATCAAAACAGCATTTGTGGAGAGCACACAGACCAGAACAGAACTTACTGGCTAAAAAAAGAAATTGAAAAAGAAAAAGAAAAAATACATGAAAAGGGAATGAATATGTATTTTCTGCCTTTGAATTACGTAGTGCCTTTCATGCCATTAATATGACACAGTGGTGATATAGGTAACTATTGATACAGCATTGATTTTTCAGTGGTGCAGTCAAATATCCTGGTTTATATTCATAGAATCATGGCATCACAGAATGGTTTAGGATGGAAAGGGACCTTAAAATCATCTAGTTCCAACTCTCAAATTCCTTCTCAAATATTCTGTGTTCTTTAACAGAGGCCAAGGTCACAACTCATTCTACAGTGTCAAAGTTGTGCTTAAAAAACCCATACCAACCCCAAATTTTAATATCTTCAGAGCCTTATCCAGAGGGCTGTGGTATCAAGGCTCCAGTCCAGTGTATAGTGAGAAAGAGGAGGATTCTTGCAGATAGATGAATTGAGGATTGGAGTGATTGTTCAAACACCAAATGGTGGGTCAGCAGCAGAACACAGCCCAAATTACAGAAATCCTTTTTTTTTTTTTGCCACCTTTCATGTTAATTGTTCACCTTTAGTCACAGTCCTGACTTTTCTCTCCCTCAGAAAGCATTAACAGAAAATCTAGGCCACCATCACTGAGATTTAATTCTTCTGTGTATGCAGAGACTTCAATCTTCATAAACTGCATTTTTAGGCAACCAGCATTACTGGCTATTGAGGGCAGCAAAGTTAATCTTACTGAACACAGACTTCTCTAAATGAGGCTGACCTGAAATACCTCAATAATATTCATAAGCTATAGGGGGAATAAAGCTGGGATATGCCAAAGAAATAAAGGTAGGAGCAACCTAAGACTGGGTGGTGATGATGATGAGCTGTTTCTCTAGATTACACCACTCTCAGAAATAATGCAGTTTTACATTAAATGTCCTATTTGAGAAACATGTAGAAAAGTCCAGCTGACTTATTGGAGGTACATTATTCCACTGAATGATGAATGTAGTTTCTAACAGCAGATTTGGCCATGCTCCAATAATTAGTCTATAGCGTGATCTTTATTAATAAAAGTTAATTGAAACCAAAACTCATCCCTCAGGATTTTCAATCAATGAAAACAAAAATACCCCAACAACGACACCAAAAAAAATTTAAAAAAAACCCCCAACACTAAAAAGCACTGGAAAATCCAGCTTCACAGAGAAAGGGACAATGGAAAGAAAAGCCCTCACTAAAAATAGTGCTAGTCTTTTTGTCCCTGGGCAGGAAATGTCGGCACCACCAATTCTAGCAGTGAATAATGCTTTGTCTTTGGGAACGTTATTCAGCAGGAGGCAAAAGTAAATCAACAGCCAATTCTGCTGAGGAAAGTAAACATTTGCAGATGGGAAAATTGAGGCAAAGAGGTATTAGGGGACTTACTCAAGGTGAAAAAAAGAAGTTGCTCCTGATTACTGGTCATCTGTTCTGGTGGGACAGAAAGTCCTCAGCTGGGATTGCCAAATTTTACTGTCCAGAGTAAGAGTTTATTATATGTAAACCCAACAAATGACAATGGAATTGTCCCAAAAAGGTGTATGTCCTTGTTCCTTAGAAGTATTAGAAGATGCAGCTCTTGGTCAGCATTGTGCTGGGCTTTTGCTGCAAATACAGCTCTTTTTTTAACTTCTCTTTGCTCTTAACTTTGCCTGATGTCTCTCCTTCACAGGACTGAGAGAAAATAGGAAATAATCCCACAGTTTTAATTACAATTATTTTAGACAGGGAGACAACGTGGTGCTTGCAGGCCCATGAAGATCCCAGCACTACCAGGAGTTCTGTGCCTAAAAATCTGACTTCTAGGAAACCTTGTTCTGGATCTGACTGAAAAATTAAAACACATACAAATTGTCCTCTTCAGCTTCTATATTTCAAGCTGCTCCAGTCTTTTCTATACAGAAAAACTTTCTGCAAGTGAAGGGATTCATCTGGCAAAGCAGAGAATGTTCCTGATCTCTCCAGCAATGCATGTGCTCAACTATGAATATGAGAAATATCACATTATCTGCTACACCTGAGGTGGTCTGACCAAAGCAACGAATTGCAAAACCTTAAAAACTGGGGTTTTTTCCAATAACCACTGGCCATTATAAATCTTTGGGTTTGTGTTGTTTTTCTAAGGAAGTAAGTAATTCCTTATGTGCCAATGTTGATGTTTTCGTCCCTCATCAAAACTTCTGAAGCAGCTGATCTCTGTTAAATACACAAAGGGGCAGATTTCTTAAATATATTAATTTCCTGTGAAGTTTGGAAAAATAAATAGAAGGGAGGCAGCAGGCCAGTATGTCTGTATTCTGTGCACAACTTCTGAAACCAGAACATTTAGTGGCATCGTGGAATAGTTATTATTATTATTCCATCAGGAGTTATTCAGAATATGAATACCCCAATCATCAGGGAAATTGGCCTCCGAGTTTATAGTTCATTAAACCTTGAGACACAGAAGAGGAGAAACCAAGCTCATAGAAATGTCTTCAATCTTTTTTATGTCTTCATTCATTTGATGTCCTTATGGATATTTTTAAGACACCTTTAAATTCAATTTCTAATTTTTTTAAACCAAGTAAAGTTCCTGGCAGGTTTTTTTGTTTTGTTTTTTTTTTTTTGGGGGGGAAGAGTGTCTTGTAATAGTTTAATTATTCAGTCTACTGTAAAGATTTGCATTTCACTTTTCTGATCACAGGGTAAATACACCAGAAATTAAGTAGTCGTCATATAATTCAGTCCTGCCCGTGAAAACCTAACAAAAGAGCCTTTTCCTTTAACAGAAGCAAGTGTGACTGTCATGCTGTAATAGCTTAAAATGCATTGGAGATAATGTGTTTAAAGAATAAGAAAGATAGGTTCTAATGACCAGTGATGGCTCTAAAGTATTGCAAGAGCTTGGTTCAAAGCCCTTTGAAAGGAATAACAGTCCTTCTGCTGACATTACTAATCTTTAAATCAGGCTCATTAATGTATTGCAGATATTATATCCCCAGCTGCCAAAAAGCTGAAGAAAAAATGAGAATCTAGTCATAAAAATAGACATCAAATACATTTCTCTTCTGGGAATTAATGTAGAAGCAAAGCGTTTCTGCTGCTCTCTCCAGTGCTTTATTACAGACATTTTCTTACTGTTTTTAAAGGAATTAACACGGCAAGCAGTTCATCTCATGCAGAACTCTGACTCCAGCAAAAGCCCGTATCTAATGCCACAGAGACTGGGAAAGGCCCGGGTTGCTGTAATAGTTTTCACTCCGGCGCTGTAAATCAGTCCTTTCCGGGATGTGCTGTGCTGATGGAGGGGAGGAAGGGTGGGAGGGAAAACAGAGATACTCAGGCAGGACTTTCCCATCTTTAGCTTCTCTGTGATTAATTACAGATCGATACTTCGTACTCGCCGGCTTTTATAGCTCATTAACATCAATCGGCGGCAGGGTATAAATTTGTTACATTGCCTGCCAGGAGCTGGGGGATGGCTGGGAGCAGACACCCGCGAGTGTTCACTCGCAGGTATAAATGAGGCATGACTGAGTTGAACAATTTGAACTCTGGGTGGAAAAATAATGCTCGGGATCTTTACCTGTGGATCTCAAAGTACGGTCCAAACACATGTGTGCGTGTGGGCATGTGCATATCCATGGAAGAGAAAGAGAGGGCGAGGAGAGGCATGGTGAGCGTCGCTCTGGTCCTGTGTGGGGCTGAGAAGGCGGCAGAACGCGGAGCTAGGCGCTTTTCTTTTTTCTAGCCCTTGGGGTGATTTTCAGGCTGCCCACCGAGCCAGCGTTAGTAAAGGAATAATAACGAGAGAACACCTGGCTCCGGGGAGCCCCGCTCTGTCCCTTTAAGGAACCCAGCGGGCCGTGATGCTGCTGCTCGCACCGCCGAACCCCCAGGAGTGCAGTTAAGAAACGGGCAGCTGTCTCTTTAAGTGTGATTTCCTTCTATTGTATTTGAATCGTGATCAGGAAAAAGGAAATGAAACCAGAGACCCGGGGCTGAGCCACGGAGTAATAATAACCGCGGGGATGCGGACCCGGCCGCTCGCAGCCCTCCCGCGCGGCCGCGGAGCGGGTGCGGAGC
>WEIV01026486.1:67550-82551 GCA_013390005.1 Calyptomena viridis
CGGCCACGGAGGGGTTCGGAGCCGGCCGCCGCCGCTCCGTTCTGCCCTTTCCCCGCGCTGGAACCGCACCGGGCGCCGGCGGCGGGTCTGCCCCGGCCCCGCGAGGCAGGCGGTGTGGGGCAGGTTGGGGAGAGCCCCCCAAGTTGTGGGAAGGAGCAGCCAGGAGCGGAGAAGCGCAGACCTCCCCGGGCACGGCTCATCCCACTGCGGTGTGCCGGGGATGCTCGGGAAGAGAGAGAGCATCCCGCTTCCCAAGCCTGAAGGTTTTCCATCCCCGGGGACCCTCTCTGCCCCATCCGTGATCTGCCCAACTCGTGCAGCCCATCAGTGGAAGGTCAGGGCTGTTACCCGCGGGTGCCCAACTTCCACGTTTTCATCATGCAACTTTCAAGAGCTCGTAGGAGCTGCTTTGGTGGGGGCTGGGTGTTCTGCTAAGGGCATGTAGAAAGACTTGATGGACGGGATGTAGAGGATGAGAATTTCCCTCCCCGGGTTTCCCGTTCAGGGAAGGGACCGGCTGCCGTGCCTTGATCCAGGCTTTCGGACTGTGCTCCCGCTGTCCCGTCCCTCCTGCACACCTAGGGACGGGAACGCAGCACAGACCCAGGGCCACTGCAGCCCTGCACTTGCTAATAACTGCACTTAGGCTTGTCAGAAATCGTGTTAAGAGAGAAGAAAACAAAATTATAGAATCTCCGTTTCCAGATAACGCTTAAAACATCGCTCTTAGTAAATTGAGTCATTCGTGGTTTGTTTCCTGTGAGATACTAAAAATGCCATTGCTTGAAGCCCGGAGCAAACACATGGGAACTGCTGCTTTTGGGGATTAAATCACTTCATTTCATGTCACAGCTGATGTTTTACATGGTACATTTTCTCTCCTTTTATGCTGTTTTTTAAGAAACACTAATCCAAGTTCCTAATAATTTCCAGCTTTCAACTACGTTTTTTTTGTTTGGTCTTTATTTACCTGCCTTGTGTTCTGGTGATTTAAGTGCTGGCTTAGGAATCTATGGACATCAAAAAGCTAATGGATAAACCAGGAATGCTGTGCTGCGTAAACATCCGTCGGCTGTTCTGGGCTTTAGGGCTGTCTGAGAAACCTGACATGAGATTCCCAAACACCTCTCAGATGGAATATTTTGGGGTACATTTGAAGTTTCAAATAATGGATAATAAAGGATAACGATGTGTGTTTCCCATTGGAAGGCTCTCAGAAGTTGTCAGAGCAGAGCTTACGCATTAGGAAAGGGCGTAATGGGGCTCAAAACGATAAATTTGGAAAAACTAGGGCCTAATCATGAGTTCCTCATGATTTTAATGAAAACTTACAGGATGGAGAGGTGGCAGGAGAGGTATGTTACCACAAAACTTGCAAGGCACAGCAACTTAAACTTAGAAGAGTGAAAAAGCGGAGCAGAATATAACCAGGTAATATCTCAGGGCTCAGCTTGTCTAAATAAAAACTGCAGGATCACTTTCTCAGCCCAAAAGTTCTTGGCCAAAGGTCATTCTTCCCTGCTGAAGAAAATCATTTGTGCCTAGAAAACTGCTGATCCAGTAAATAAGCAGGAGTAATACAATTTTTTTCCTGTTGCCTGCTGGAAACTGGGAGCAGCCAGCTTCTTCTCCATCAGTGTAAGTCTCCTCTGCCCCCACCAGCCCAAGGGAGGACAGAGCAGTGACAGAAACAAATTGCTGAGGGACTTTGTGTTAGAGCAAGAAACCAATAACATGAAAAAATTTAGGGATCCACTCTACTTCCCACAGGTTTCAAATTAACCAAGTGCTTAAAGGATGGATCCAATAGATTGTTTAGTGACTTCCCTGGGGTCTGAGTGAAGCCAATACCTTACAGAACTGAGCTCAAGCACTTCCCTTTTAATTTATTTTTTTGCCCTTCTTTTTTTCTTAATGTGGAGAATTACCCAGACAAAGAAGAAAATTCCTTCTCTGTAGCTTTGAAGAAAATTCTTGCTTTATCTCCAGGTATTACCAGAACCATCCTAGATTTCTGAGCTTTTAAAAAAAAGAAACAGCATAAGGTGCATGGATAGTCAGTGTAATATCACAATAAAGATTTGTGTGTCTGATGTGTAAATCCCAAGTAACTGAGCTATGTTGGCATAAGCCCATCCTGGGGATTTGTGTCCTTAGCTAAGGGAAAAGAAGTCCTGCAGTAACATGAAGTAAAATTCTGGATCTGTTAAAACCAGCAGCAAAACTTAAACCAGTTGGGCAACAGTCTCATCTGCTGTAATTATTCATTTCATGCTGTTCATCCTCAGACTTAAGTCTTCAGGTATACATTTCCCAACGGAAAGTGTAAAATCCCTCAGGTACCTATTTTAGTCCTTTAGCCCTTGGTGAGATGATGAAAAATCGAGGATATAATCCCTGTTCTACGTGTGGTTTGTTTTGCTTTTCCTTCTCCTCATGCGGATGCTCTCAGAGTTGATTTTCCTCCTCCAGCGATTCTCTTGTTCCCTCAGGGAGCCGGTGGATGAAGTGCTCCAAATCCCCCCGTCGCTGCTGACATGTGGTGGGTGCCAGCAGAACATCGGGGACCGGTATTTCCTGAAGGCCATCGACCAGTACTGGCACGAGGACTGTCTCAGCTGCGACCTGTGTGGCTGCAGGCTCGGGGAGGTGGGGAGGCGCCTCTACTACAAACTGGGCAGGAAGCTCTGCAGGAGGGACTATCTCAGGTACACAGCACATTCCTCACACCCTCGGCCCCCTCCTTCCCGTCATTTCAGCTTTGCTTGTTCATTTACTGACTGCAGCGAGGAATAAGGAGTTGATTTTTAATTACTCTTGAAGCGTGACAGCAGCCACAGGTGTAACACAGCTCAGGTTTGCAATATGGGCTCATGCCATATCATAAAATCCCAGAATGGTTGGGGTTGGAAGGGTTAAAGCTCATCTCATTCCAACACCCTGCCATGGGCAGGGACACCTTCCACTAGCCCAGGTTGCTTCAGGCCCATCCAATGTGGCCTGGAACACTTCCAGGGGACGGGGCAGCCACAGCTCCTCTGGGCAGCCTGTGCCAGGGCCTTACTCCCTCACAGGGAAGAATTTCTTTCCAGTATCCAGTCTAAAGCCACCTTCTGGCCGTGGGAAGCTGTTCCCCCTTGTCCTGTCACTCCAGGCCCTTGTCCAAAGTCCCTCTCTGGCTCTGTTGGAGCCTTTTTAGGCATTAGAAGGGGCTCTCAGGTCTCTCTGGAGCCTTCTCTTCTCCCAGGAAGAGGGGCTGAACAGCCCCAACTCTGTCAGCTTGTCTTTTGGGGGTTCATGTGCAAATACTTTATGGTATTGCTGGGATTCTTCAGTAAGTTACAGATAAATCTAGAGGTTATCTGTGTTGGTTAGATAAACAACTTGGAGTTGTTTATAGTTCAATCTTCAGGGAAAAAAACCCAATCTTTTAATAGAAATTAAAGCATTGCTACATGTTGTGGACAAACCAGAATTATGTGATAATGTGAAAAATACAGTATGAAATCCTTAGACTTTGGGGTTGTTGGCATCTCATGGTGTGCATAGACCTAACCCCATAGCTCCAGGTGAACTCCACAGGGTCAGTGTTGTTACTTGTTACGGGTATTTTCATTAACAACTCTCTGCCTGTCTGGTTTTGCCAAAATTTGTGAGTAGAAGCATTAATTGGAGATCAAGATATTTCACAAAAATTGGTAACAAAGGATCTTTACATTCTTGATTAAAGTGCATTGGTCTTTGCTGTGCTGGTTGTGTTCCACTTTTTCTAATGGATCCCTAATGTGTCAGGAGGTTTGTGGAACAGAATAATGATATTTAATGGTATTTTTCCAGCTATTTTACTGAAGTCTAATTTACCTGCCAATAAAAACTAAACCAGAATCTCAGTGGACTCCCTAATTATGCTGTCCCTGAGCTTTGCTGATGGGAATTTTGCTAAAGTAAGGACTGAATTCTGCTAATGGGGCCACTTGTAAATCCAGCAGTGATCCAGTGTTAATTACACTTCCAAAATACTTTTCATCTGAAAATGGAAGCAACAGGAAGTATGGCAATACAATTAATGTATTTTCTTGCAATGAAATTCGACGTTTATTTAATAATGCAACAGATAATATCTTCCCTCATTAATGAAAAATTTGGCAACCTCTGTGTAACCTTAGTGTTACTTTCGTTGGGCAGAAGTGAACACTGACATCTCCTGGTAGATAAGAGAAATCCCGTTCTTTCCCCTTACTCCTTCCCGTGAACTGTGAAGCACAGCTCAATACAGGCAACATTTATCAATGGAAAGGTAATTCCTGTTGATCACAGAAGTGGAATTATTACCATGGCATAATATTGTGCAGTGCTCTGGGGAGGCTTTGCTCCTCCTGAAGCTGCTCAGCAATTCAGGGTAAGGTCATTGATCAGAGAAGTCAATTTTATTGATACATATGAGTAGATTTAGACTGGATATTAGGAAGGAATTCTTCCCTGTCAGGGTGGGGAGGCCCTGGCACAGGTTGCCCAGAGAAGCTGTGGCTGCCCCATCCCTGGAAGTGTCTAAGGCCAGGTTGGATGGGCCTTGGAGCAGCCTGGGATAGTGGAAGGTGTCCTGCCCATGGCAGGGAGTCTTGGAACTGGATGGTCTTTATGATCCTTTCCAACCCAAACCATTCTACACTTCTAAGACAACGAAAACAGGTGAGGATCTTGGATTTTCTGCTTGAATTTTTTGGTGTTGCAAAGCTTCCAGTTCTGCTCAGCAGCTTTCCCTGTGACCTCTCTCTAACTCAGCACTGCTGTGACTAATGGACCGGGGCACTGGTGTTGTGTCCTTGTTTTGATTTGCTTTCCCAGCTCCCCAGCAAAGGAGCTCTGCTCACCTTTGTGCAATGTCGTTCCAGGCTCTTTGGCCAGGACGGGCTCTGCGCCTCCTGCGACAAGCGAATCCGGGCCTACGAGATGACCATGCGGGTGAAGGACAAAGTGTATCACCTGGAATGCTTCAAATGTGCTGCCTGCCAGAAACATTTCTGTGTTGGGGACAGATACCTCCTCATCAACTCGGACATAGTGTGTGAACAGGACATCTACGAGTGGACTAAGATAAATGGGATGATCTAGCAGGGACGTGCCTCGCAGTCTGCAACAGACATCTCACGGTGCCCAGCTGCAGTGAGGAGAGCAACACTTAGGCTGGGCTTTAAATCGGGGGGGAACACCACGGAGACGGCCCTTTGCAGGCAGTGCCACACAGAATGTAAACTACACATAGGTGGAGGAGGGAGAGCAAAGCAATAGTAGATAGACTGACTTCTGTTAACCACACGGACGGTAACTGACATCAGCCACGGGGACAAACACAACACAATAAGCAGTTCTCCCAACTGGGAACAGAGTGGGGACTTCTGTAAAGAGATGTTATGACATTGTCACCTGCAGACTAGGATTGTGCAATTGAATTTTCTTTTTGCCTTGTTTTAATTAACTGGGTTTAGATGACAGCTCCCAAAGGAGGCGTGAGGAGGAATGATGGAAGGAAAGCCATCCCTTACGTGGTGGTTCCACATGGCCTTGCCTTTCGGTGGGAGACAAAGCAGGAAGAGGGGGGGGTTATTTTTGCATGGCTTTTTTTCCTTTGGGAATTAACAGTGCATCCTCTAGTCCCAAACTCTTCTTTTAAAAATTCCTGCTGAATAGTTGTTTTCAGGCACTGCTGTTTCAAGATGAGATGTTCCCCAGGTCATTTCTATACAAATATAAATCTAAAGAGTTGTTCAACTATTTTATTAACTTAGATTATATCGATAAAATATTTGTTGTGTGTAGTACGACTCTGCAGCTTTAATAAAAATACTGGAAGATTTGAGTGTTGTTCTTCTTTGTTTTTCTGAAGTTGGGCTGGATTTTTTGTTTGTATTATTAATTTTGGTTTTTGTAGCAGGGTTTCTGCACTTTGTCTCCAGCTGAGTCTACTTCAGATTGTGTTTCAAAGCAGCAATGTGAGAACACTGAGGTCTCAGTAAATCTTGTAGAGCTCTTCATGCTAAGAAATTAGATCTCATGTGTGACACCGAGGCTCCTTGGTGTTTATGAGGATGTTTTGAGGCTGGTGGCCCCCCATAAAAACCCCAAGCAATGATTTTCACAGGTTAATTCCATGCTGAGCTTATTTCAAAACCTGTTGCCTCATTGGTGGATCACCAATATCATGAGAGAGAATGAGCAGCCTTTTGTTCCATCTTTCTTCATTTTAAAGACCCATTTGGTCTTCAAGGCCGGGTTGGATGGGGCTTGGGGCAACCTGGTCTAGTGGAAGGTGTCCCTACCTATAACAGGAGGCTGGAATTCAGTGATCTTTGAGGTGCCTTCCAAGCCAAACCATTCTATGATTCTGTGATACCATATTCCCTCCAAATTAGTTTTTTCTGGGATGAATACTCTGAAGTTCCTTTTTGCATGAAAACTCTTTCACACCTCTGACAATCTTTATTCCTCATCTCTTTCTGTTTTTTGATTCTACATTATCCTTTTTGAGAGTGTGACTAGAACTACAGGTTGTGTTCAAACACACTGAAAACTAAAGCTTTTAACAGAACTGAGCAAGTCTCATTCACTCAGAAGATACTTGGCATGCCCATTCTCTCCATCAGTGCTGACACACTAGGAATAGCACCTAAGCCTATGGATATCTATTTGATTATTGTGAATAAACTTGTCACCTAAGGGATCTCCCATCCAAGTGGCAGCACTCGTCAATGACAACATTTTGCATTTTACAATGGAAATTCTGACAGCTTGTTTTTCTTTTCTTGCTTTTCTTGTCACAACAATTATTGGGGACAAAACCTTTAAATCTCATTACCAGTGAAAATGGAAACTATACACAATGAGATCATATTTGAAAAGTAGTTTGAGGGCGCTGTGATTTAGCTCTTCTCCAGTGATATGCTGACCTCTGGAGGCTACAGGCAGCTGGTTATAATTATAATTATTAGCCTGAATTCCTGCCAGCAGGGGCAAGAAAGATATGTGCACATGGAAGATACAGCTATCAGCTCTCTTCATTCACAATGGCTCCTTGTAAATATTAGGTCCTGCTACAAACAAAGTCTAAACTTATTAATTAGGTAATTTACACGGCTTGGTGGATGTACCCAGGATGCTGAGGTAGGGTGGAGGTGCACAGTGGTACTTCAGGTCAGTGCACTGTTTCATGGCAGATGCCTTGAATTTCCAGCCCTCATGCCCTGCCACGTCATTGGTGTGCTGGGCACACTGGCATTCAGCTCCTTCCCGGGGTCTCTGAACAAAGACCATGTGTTTCAGATGGGGGTACCCATCTGATAGTCCAGACTGTGAGGGGTGGTGGGAGATAAAATGAGCTTCCCTTCACCAAAGTTGTCAGAGTCCAGGATATCGAGACTACGCCTTGGATTGCCCTGGAGGGTCTGGGACCCTCGCAGAGACCCCAGGAGGATACAGTTTTTGATCTGTGTCCCTGGGAAGGGCTTCTAAAACTGATGGAAGCAAGAGCAGCAGAAAAATAATTTGGATTATAGTTTAGTTAGTCATAGAAGTAAAGCTTATAGTTTTAGGTTTTGTAGTATAGATATAAAAGAAGACAACATGGAGGATTTTGGGTGTTGCCCTGAGTTCTTCTTCTTCATCTTCTTCTTGCTTCTTGCACTGCAGTAGAGCTGGCATTTAGAGATTGGTAGAAGAGGTTTGAGGTAGAGAAGACGTGTTAGTAATAAGTTAGGATTATTGGTACCGAATTGTAAACATAATACGTATTATCATATCATTGGTTATTAGTGTCCTTGAAAACTTAGATGCAGTTGCCATTTTGGCACTTCTACTTCTGAGGCTTTCCACACCCTACTCCCTTCTCGCTTTGTGCTTCCTCGCTTTGCACACGCTTTGGTGTGTTAAACCCAGGTTAGGGTGACATGCTAAAGTTGTGATAAAGCTTAATAAACAGAAGAAAAACTGAGAAGCTGCGAGTTCCATTCCTTTATCTGGTACTGGACTTTGATAACAAGAAGCAATTACTATGGGCATTTTTACAAGAACATAATAATAAAGTAAGCCATGGCTTTGGTGTCTTAGAATTGCTCTGAAGAGGTTTTGAGCTGCATCCTGCTCTCCTGCAGCAGGGTGGTACCACTGACTCTAAAATCACAGCTTTACACCAACATAATGACAGCACCGATAGAGTCAACATGTATTGGTACTGGTAAGAGTTTTGACACTTGTTCCCCAAACCCTTCCCAGTGTCATTTTTAACCTTACCAGGTCATGTTGCAGAGCTGATTTTCATGATTCCACCTCACAGAAAGGTTTGACTGAAAGTTTGTCACAAGGGGTCTTGTTAACATCTGCGCTGAGATCGGGTAAGAGTGTCAATAGTTCAGGGAGGCTTGGAGGTTTTACACTAACTAGATGAAGATCTGTGTTTTGTTCTCACCTCAGAAAGAATTCCCTGTGTGACTTCTGCAATGTAGTGAAATATTTCGCTTCTCAGTTACCCACTTATAGAGTGTTGTCACTTACTCCATAAAATTTCCTAATGCAGATACACTCATTAGTTTGTGTAAGGTATCATTTACACAGGAAAATACATTTTTAAACCTAAATTAATGTATTTGTAAAGGAAAGGTGCTGCCGGGTCCACAGTGGGTATCCTTATTTTGTTATAAGGCCACCAGCGTAATCCTGCCTATGTAATTTCAAAAAGAGCTTAGGCTAAACTGGAAAGAACAGCCTCCACCTGAGCAGTAGTATTGCTTTACCTGTATAATTGTCCCAGTCTGTTGGTGGACTTCTCCCTGCCAGATTCCAAATTCTTGCTCTTTGGATCCCAGAGAAGAGAGAACAGTTTTCTCCTGGAATTAGTGTAACCAACACTTCATCTCTATCCTCATCTCAGCTCCTTACGGTAAGGACTCTCTCCTGGAATGACAAGAAAAATCAAATGTTCCAAAACCAACAGTAAAAATAAAAACAAAGATGATTTAAAGTCATAAGCAAAAAGTACAAAAATCTGAATATGACTTCATCACTGATATTCACATGCACCCTCCTTCCTGTGTTTTCACTATCAGCAGTATTTTAAAAGGTGTATCATCCATCAAGACTTCCCGTCTTTGTCCCCATTATTCAATGTCATGGTGGGAAGGTGAGAGCATTACCACCGATATCACATTTTAATTCCCTGCCCTTGAATAAGGGCAATAAGAGCCCTGCATAATAGAGTTTTTCAGCAGAGAGAGTAAATGGGAATCGGTTGTTAATTCAATACAGGATCCAGAAGCTGTCTCTCCCTTCTCTTCTCTCAAGGTAATACTCTGCCTCCAATTGTCATTATACCCAAGAATCAAATTATTTGAATTCTGGACACATCAGCACAAAACCCAAGACTCCCTGCCAATTTCGCAGCCGGCTTGGAAGAGAACATCAGAGAGCATCACTCATTTATACGACTGCCAGCCCGAGACTGTAAATTCAGAAAACAAGAAGGCCTCAGGTGCTGCACTTTAACAGGTCTTTCTGCTCCTGAATCCCCCTCCTCTCCCTTAACACCCCCATCACACACAAGGTAACATTTTATCTCTGAAAGGCAAAGCTTTCAAGCATCTGCCACCACGAGCATCCTCTCTGTATGGCCTGAGTGTGAATTGAAAATGAGACTATTAAGTTTATTAATTGATATCAGTGGCTTAAGGCTTTGAAAGAGATTCATGACTCTTGGGAAAATAATCTATAAAGATTTTTGTTGCTCTGAAAAGACAGTGCAGCATCAGCTTACTTCACTTGCAGCAGGTTCATCTCTTTTATAGAGCATATACTGCACTGCAGGCAAAGGGAAATTTAAGGGACACTGGAAAAAATTATCTACTCTCTGTCCCACAACAACTGAAAAAAAACCATAAAAAGACACAGAACAGAGAGATTGAGATACGATATCACAAAACATTTAGGGAACTATAATCAAATTAAGATTCAGAAGTCTGTCAGTGAGATGAAGATTAAACTGGCAGAAAGTTGAACCGTGTTTGAAGCAACTTGTTCCCTCCTACTGTGGGTTGCTTTGTACCAGGCTAATGAGAAGGCACATCTCAGAAAGGTTCCTAATAAATCAGCAGATCTCTGATGGTTAATTAAATATAGTTTGCAGGAGTATGTACCATGTTCTGTTTTCAAGTGCCTTGCAAGCATTAATTACTCAACAGCCTCTGTGGACATTTGGACACGGGTGGTAAAAAGCCATGAACTATTTTAAAGATTCTCAAGGGAGAGATTTTTCCTTTTTTTTAATGAAAAAACAGACTATACACTTTGCTAATTCTCTGTGATCACCTCTGCTCTCTGTCTGGCATATTCTGGTTACATTTACAGGTTGGCATAGGACAGCAAAACCTGTAACCAAGGGTGAACAGACTGCAAGAAGGTTGATTTCTGTGGAGGTGCTGGAATTGGGGTGGGGTAACAAGGAATGCTGTAACGGGAGTGACTAGAACGATGGAAGGCCATTGCTTTGCGGTTTTGAGAGAGGAATATCCTTTTAAAGCCATGACTCAAGAGAAATAATTCCTTTTATAGTCCAGCACCTCTGAGCCAGCTACATTTCATGTGATTCCTGAGATGTTTCCTCTTCAGGGCTGTAACTTCTTGGCTTGGTTGGTAAAAGCTCACAGGGGTTTGGTTTTCTCCTCTTCCCAGATATGTGTCTTGCATCCCATCTCAGACAACCACTATATTTCAGGACAGCTGTGAACTGTTTTTGAGACACAGATGCCTTACTCATTTATTTATATTTTAAAGAGACAATCACAATAAAACTGAAATTCTTCTTTGAAACAACACAGTCTTCAGTCTGATCATATCCCAAAGCATGCTGACAGCTACCCAAACCAGTGCTTATCATGCTGATATCTCATTAAAAAAGATCTAAGGCCTGCAATCATTAACACAAAGATGCTTTGCAACACTGGGAAACTCCTGGTTGGCTCCAAGACCATGTCCCATCACAACGTGGTTGGGATTTTTTTGCAGTCCATAGCTGTGAGCAAGCGTCGAATGAGCTGTGACGCAGTTGCCCTGGAATTCTTGGAGCTGGACCAGCAGCAGGTTTGACCCAACATGCACGAGAAGCGTGTTGTTCAGCTGATAAGGGAACTGAGAATGTGCATCAGCAAACACAGTTTGTTTATCCCATAATAACTGGTTTTGAGTGGTACAAGCAGAAAGAGGCCGAGGCTGCACTAGACAGATAAGAGCTCTGACCAAAAGGACGACCAAAGGTCGCACCAGGCTTCCTGGAAGCTTCAAAAGAGAAGCCTTTGGTGGGAATGGATGACTAAGGGAATTGCAGAGGGCTTCTGGAGGCTTTTATCTGTGCTGCCTCTTCAAATCCAGCTCAGCACTTCAGTCATTTGTTGTTGCCATCCTCTGACGAGTGGCTGCTGGGTTCAGGTGTTTGTAGCCAAACCCCGCCAGTGCAGCCACAGCTAACTGCCTGCCTCGTTAACTAGCTCAGCTAATGACAGAAAGAGTGTGGAGCTCAAAAATGAGTTGCTATCTGGTTCATACAGATGGGGTTTTTTTAGTTCGGGAAAGACTCAATAGCAGCAGAGTTTTCTTCAGGGGTGTCTCATCATGCTTCATGTTCCTCAGGTAAAGAAAGACCTCCTGAGCTCCCACAGAAAACAACCAGGATCTCAGCACTTTCCATGGGATCATGACATGTTCCTCCATCCTTGCTTGGAGTGGGGTCTTTCATACATCCCTTAGGCTGTGAATCATGTCATCACATCCGAATCACACACAGTGAAATTATAAATATTCCTGCAGCTTTATTACTGTCTTTTTGGACCAAGTTAAGATTGAAATTAGCAATCTTGGTCTCCTGTGTGTGTTGTCAGTGCTAGTCTCTGTCAGGGTGATACGGAAAATAAACCAACTTCGAGCTAAGCAACCCTGTGAAAGAATAAAACTTGGCTATGCCAGTTTGTATCAACACTGAATCTTTTATCCAGAGAAAAAAAAGCCCAGTATATCAACATTCCTCGCTAAGTAGGATTCCAAACTCTCCAAACATACATAAATATTTTAGACCCATTTCTTAGCTAAGAATCTGAGACAAAAATACTTGCTAATAACAAAAGACAAAGCTGAAGTCACAGAGCACTTTTGCTCAGAGCTGGGAAGACCAGAGGTGGTTTTTGATTACCTCAGGCAACAGATGCAGAGGAATGTCCATGTAGGGCTGTCAGACAATTCCAGACAGAACTGAGAGACAATTCCAGTTGCTCTGAGCCTTTCACTGTAACCACTAGATGAGGTCCTTTGGTTGATTCTTGGCGATTCCTTTGGCTTTGTGTGACTGGAGCTGCCAAGATTAATTCACCATGGTGTGAGATGCAGGAAGGGGGTGTTGTTGCCTGGGTCTATGTGGCAGTAATGAGGAAGGGATTTTTCCAGCTGTTGTTCCTTTCTGTCAGAAGCTGTACTCTGACAGACATCCCATTTGTTACTAAAACATCTGACAAGCTACTCTGCAGTATTTAGTTTATTCACATACACACTTCCCTGAAGTCTTGGCTCTGATCCCTTTCGCTACCTCGCTGTCATCCTTCACAACTCATCGGAGATTCACTCCTGTGAAGCCCCAAAGAACGAGTTGTTATCAGTTCACATGTAAATCCCCCACTTTTCAAAGGACTGCTGAACTCTTTATGTTTATGAGATCCACTGGAGTCACTGCACAATCCCACAGCTCCCAGTTTTAATTTTCTTACCTTACTCCTTCCTTGCTCTTTATTGCAGCCACTCATTGTGCTCTGGTTGATTTTAAGTGATCAGATTTCCAAGCAAAGGTCACTGCCTCATTGTTCCTATGAAGCCCTAATCTTATTGCATCTTTGCCACAGTAAAGAACAAACCCAATAATAACAGTATAATCACAATACAAATTTTCTGGACCTCAGCTTCTTTCTTACTACCGATTTCCTAAGCTGCCTACTCCCCTCAAAGTCTCAGTTTTGCCCACTTATTATTGTCCATTAAGAGCACTAAGAAGCTGATCTTGTGAAAAGCACACCTTTCCCTGACCAAAAACCTTAGCACATTAGTAGAATTTCAAGAGACACTCAGCACCCGGCGGTGAAGATCCCTAGTGTGTCATTTCACTAGATTTTCAATAAGTAAAAATAAATGAAGGATGCTAAAAGCCTAATCATCTCTCAAAGATTAAACAGAGGATGTGCAAAGCAATCTGAGAAATTTTCAGCCTGAGGAGCACCTCTGATCTATTTGGCCATTTGGGCTCTATGGCTGGTGATAATGGAAGAAAAATTAGGCTCCATTATTAAAGTGGAAAAGAACCTTAATGTCTAGACTGAGCTGGAAAAATTCCATGGTAACTTACTGGTGTCAGAGTTTGTGTAGCTGTCAGTTATTTGATGGAGAATGCAAAGGGTGCTGTGGGTAAAATATTGAAATACTACAATTTTAAGTGGTCTTATGTTTGTTTTTAATTTTCTGTGTTTTGCTTGTTTTTTGCTAATTTTTCTTTTAGTCTCAGGAGCAGATATTTCTCTTTACTATGTGGTTTTTGCAATTTTTAGATTCCTGTTGAAGGCAGTCAGTGCTCCCTCACCTTCCTGGGATCTCCATGGTCTTACCCTACAAGCATGTATCCACATGACTCAGCAGTCCAAGTACTCCACTGAACATAAATTATTTTTTCTGCTTCAGGAAAGCAAATTCAGACACTTGATCTCTTAATATTCTTTAAAAGGAAAGCACAGCTTTGTATGCATCTGTTAAGCCTCAGACTGGCAACCTGGGCTTCTGCCAGTTCCCAAACCACAGGAGCCAGACACCATCCGGGATGCTCGAGGGTGCAGGGACACCTGCCCAGGGCTCACAGGTTGGCACACCTGGGCAGAGACCACCAAAACCCATCTGAGCCAAGCACCCCTATGGGACAAAGTTCAACAAAGCCAAGGGCGAGGTCCTACACGTGGGTTGTGGCAATCCCAGACACACAGGTTGGGTGGGAAAGGGATTGAGAGCCAGTCCTGTGGAGAAGGACTTGGGCACGATAGTGGATGAAAAAGTCAACGCAGGACGGCAACGTGCGCTTGCAGCTCGGAAAGCCAGAGGGATCCTGGGCTGCATGCAAAGGTTGAAGAAGGGGATTTTCCCCTTCTACTCTGCTCTTGTGAGATACAACCTAGAGTCTTGCATACAGTTCTGATGTCCCCAACACTAGAAGGACGTGGAACTGCCGGAGCAAGTCCAGAGGAGGCCGTGCTGAGAGCACCTCCCCTATGAAGACAGGGTGAGAAGGTCGGGGATGTTCAGCCTGGGGAAGTTTGTGTGGAGACCTCAGAGCAACCTTCCAGTATCTGAAGGGGCCTACAGGGAAGCCAGAGAGGGATTCTTTGTCAGAAAATGTAGTGGTAGGACAAGGAATGACAGGTACAAAATGAGATGGGAAATGTACCTTAGATATTAGTAAGAAATTATGTACTGTGAGGGTGGTGAGACACTGGCACAGATTGCCCAGGGAGACTGCCCCATCCCTGGCAGTGTTCAAGGCCACGTTGGATCTGGCTTGGAGCAACTTGGCCTAGTGCGAGGTGTCCCTGCCCACGGCAAAGGACAAGATGATCTTTAAAATTCTTTCCAATTCCTTACCATTCTATGATTTTACGAATCTGTGACACGTTCAACCACCAAGACTGCTCTGCCGCCTGTCCCTGCTGCTCGGGGGGTTTGCACCGGGGCAGCTGTGGGATCCTGCCCGCCTCAAAGCTCCGCAGTCAGATGTCTTCAATTCTCCCTGGGGCTGAGGGCTGAATTCTGAGGGCTGAGATGTGAGGGCTGAGGGTAAGAACTGAGGTCTGAGGTTGAGTGTGAGGGCTGAGTTGTGATGGTTGAGGGTAAGAGCTGAGGTCTGACACCGAGTGTGAGGGCTGAGGGCTGAGTTGTGAGGGCTGAG